>OZ023215.1:27344693-27704693 GCA_963995525.1 Escarpia spicata
GATATCAACAACGTATCAACAACGATACCAACAACGTGTCAACAACGATATCAACAACGTCAGCAAAACGAAAACACAGAAAAACAGATAACAACGTTAAGAACGTCCGTAACGTGAACACGATAACAAGGTTACTAATACAAACACGACAACGACTTAAAACAACAACACTGGATGTACGACGTCACCGAAAACAACGCAGACAACAAAATCAACAACATAGACAACATCGTTAAAAACAAACGTTACTATATATTTACGAATGCCACACCTTCAGATCAACAGTTCAAAACCAGCTTTATATTATAATGTGTCATGTCCGTTTTGCGTAGCTGTTGTCTTACCCTAGTGTGCCGCAAATGATACTCGAAAGTGGTTTGACATCATTATTGTTATTAGTAGTAGTACAAACAACAATAGTATTTATACATGTCTATATTTTGTCGAGTATAATGTATAATATGCATAAAGCTATTGGTTTAGCCTGCTGTGCTATTAGTGTTGGTATTGTGTTTATTATATCCTTAACGTTCTTATTGTTTATATTATTTATACGTATTGTTTCATATGCTGTCATCAGTCCCGTTATTGCTTCTTTGGACCTGTTGGAACTGATCAAAATACAAAAAGTACCAGGCAGCAACTTCACGCACCTAGTATGAAATAGGATTTGTGTTGTGCCGTCGAACACGTTGGGCAAATTCGTTCACTCTACGTTGCTCCAGTTCACTCAGCTCTGTGAATGAGTATCTGGTTATACACAGTGTTGGATATGTGTGTAGGTATAATCTTCGTGCATTAATTGCAGCATGGTTGAATGCTTCCCAGAGAAGTCGAGAAGGTGTTTGATTGAACAGATCTGCTAGGGAGTAAAGTGTAAAGCGCTTTGAGGAGTCCTGATGACTGGATACTGCGCTATATAAAAGGTAACATGTTATATGTTGGAACTGAACAACATAATTAACAAGTTAATATTTAATATCGTTTTCGTTCAGCTAAACGAGGCCCTTACGATGGACGCCCTGACGACCGTCACGAAGGGCCTGGGCGAACTGATCCGTCGAGACCCAGACGCATTCCGGAAGACGTTTCGCCGAGGAAACGTTTACAACAACAAAACGAAGGGTATCTGGTGTAGTGGCAAGAAGCCGTGGCAACATGGCCCCGCCATCATCTCGAGTCTACGGGACGTGCGTACCACTCATTCTCACTAGGTGGCGCGGAAGGTTGTCTTAAAGCCAAGTTATCCGTTCACCAGTTTGTAATATAATGTCCTTAGTACTAGAATAACTATGTTGATGTTATATCTGCCCGCCAAATAGCGTTTAATAAGCCAGAAACATATTCGCAATTTTACTGTTGTGGTAGCGAAATAATCAAATTGTAAACAAAACATTCAAGTTTAAATAGCCGGTGTTGGCATTTATTGCGGAGAGAGACGTCCGTATCGGCAATGTACCTAACTTTAAAGTTGGTCGGTTCCTACGCTCTAGACTGCAATTGTGATTAAGTGTAGCGAAGTACAACTGATGCAGGCAGCATCAAACGTTGTGTTCATACTATTACCACACACGGCTTGAGGGAGTTATTCCGGGTAATGGATAAGAAATTGTCGCATTAAAATAAACTTTTATTGACTCTAGTGTTCCTGTTCATTCCGCACTTTGACGGGGATTAATGCACAATCACACGTAGAGTCTGCTAGATCAATACGCGTAGCACAAAGTAGCCCCATTCTGTTGATTGACAAAGCACTATTGTTGTTTGCTCAAATACACACATTCGCTACAGATACAGACTAAATAATAGTAATATACAAGTCATTGTAAGAAAGCGCTTGTTTTTATTGCGAACAACGAATCATTTCGGCGTTTGATCTCCAAAATCTTGTTCTACATTCAACACAATAAATTGTGTTTTCATGTTTATCAGTATTATGTAATATCTTCTAATTGCAACGACGCCGTTGCACTGAACACTATCCGTTGTCGTTTTATAAAGTAATCGGTCCGTTTTTAAATGCATACATTTGTTTTTCATTACAGGTGAGATTTAACGGAATGACCGGCTTTGTTTCCTTTGACAAAGAAGGTTTTAGAAAGGACTACAGTCTAGATATATTGCAATTGAGTTTCAACAACGCGCCTAGAAAGGTAAACAAACTTCGCCATATTACAGATACCGACACGTACTCGCACGTCCGCATACATATACACGCACACGCACACGCACACGCACACGCACACGCACACGCACACGCACACGCACACGCACACGCACACGCACTTGCTCTTTGTGTCTGTGTGTCTGTCTGTGTCTGTCTGTGTCTGTCTGTCTGTCTGTCTGTCTGTCTGTCTGTCTGTCTGTCTGTCTGTCTGTCTGTCTGTCTGTCTGTCTGTCTGTCTGTCTGTCTGTCTGTCTGTCTGTCTGTCTGTCTGTCTGTCTGTCTGTCTGTCTGTCTGTCTGTCTGTCTGTCTGTCTGTCTGTCTGTACACACACTTGCACGTTCGGACGCACACACAAACTGTACTGTTTAATGTATTTTATAAATGTTCGTTATTTAAAGTATGATGTTATGTTTCGACAGATCGGTAAGTGGCATTCGAGTCTAGGCTTGTCGCTGGAAGATAGTAGAAGTACCGACAAAAAAAGAGGACAACAAATTCAACAGCGAAACCGCACAAAAATAGTTACTACAATACTCGTAAGTATTTGTGATTACAAAGAAAAGGCTTAGTCATTCGTTAAGCAACTTTGGGTTTATTTACAAGACACATAAACTCAAAAAATCTGACGAGTTCTAAACTTAGAATTGGTTATGTACTTTGTTTGATTATTGCAGCTAACATTGAATGAATGTTTGCCGTTAATATGCCAGACATAATTTGCATTTTACATTAAAAAAACATTTTTGATGCATTATTATAATCTTGTCATGCTTATAAATTGTATATGCTGTGCAAAAAATCAGCCTAAATCGATAATCAATATGAATATGCTATACCGGGGGGTTGATCTTCGGTGCGAGTTAATTCTTATTTATTCGGTGAGACCGTTGCTGCAAATGCCAGAGACAATGTTAGCAGGTGTGGGAGTACTTGTAAGGTTAATTCGGCAATTATTCGGCAGATATGGCGTCATTGAAGCGGTCTGACGCGGACCATATATAAGATGATTCCTCCACGGACAATAATCCTCGTGTGCCTTTCCGCAGACTTAAATGGCCACCTGCATGTCACTCGCTTCGTCGACGCCTCTAGTGGTGTAGTTGGTATCACATTGGAGTGTAACGGAAACCTCGTGGTCGTTATTAATCGAACAAAAAAAAAAACTTGTGTGGGCCACTCCACCCGGGGTGTGGAAACGGCACGTTCAAATCCACTCATACAACATCCTAGCTATGGCACCTCCTCTCAGTGACTCCCTTCTCTGCCCGCCACGAGCTCTGTCAGCCAACCCTATCGCTCTCCTGCCAGCAGGGAACACTAAATACCAACTGCGAACTACATTTGTCACTGTCCAGTTTAATCCAGTCAACAAACCACTGCTGGCATCATCATCATCATCATCGTCATCATCACTGTGCAGCCGTAGTGTCCCGTGGTTGGGCGAAGGCCTCAGCATGTCGTTTCCAGATCTGCCTGTCTTGCGCTATCCTCTGCCAGATGGTGCCCTTCCAGTACTCGTCTAATTCGTCTCTCCACCGTCTCGCCGGCCTTCCTCTACATCGTTTCCCTTCGTAAGGTATCCAGGTAGTTACACGCGATGTCCATCGGTTGTCTCGTGATCTACTGGTGTGCCCTGCTCAGGTCCACTTCTGTCTTCTGATTCTTTTCGTTCACGTCTATGACCTTTGTCTTCTCTCTTAGGCAGATGTTTGTTTTTCTCTCCCGATATGTGATGTTTAACTTATGTCTTCCCATCTGTTTGTGTGCGGCTGCTAGCTTGTTCTTTTTCTGGTTGGTGAGTGTCCATGTTTCTGCGCTGGAGTTGTAGACATGTCTCTTCAAGCAAGATCCTAATTGTTACCCTTGAAGATGTCGCGGAACTTGGCGAATGCTGTCCAGCCGGCCGTGATTCTTCTTTGAATCTCCTTGTTTGGGTTTTTGTCTCCGATGCTAATCGCTGTCCCAGATAGGCGTAGCTTTCAACGTTCTCTATCCGCGTGGCAACGCCCAGTCTATTTCCAGCCACAAGATTTGGCTTATTACGTAATTGAGTGCACTAGGCTGACCTTTGGAGGCCGTCCGCCGGATCTGCCCTAAATGAAACAAACCCTGTTTTATGACACATGCGAATGCTCGGTTTTACGTATTATAAGCCGGGAGCGCATGGTTCCACGCAACACAGTGCGTTGACCACCAGCATGACTGATGGACTTACTAGCATTGGCGTCATTGTGGCACGAATTCAAGTGCACGAACCAAATGCGGTGCCAAACAAATATATGACTTTTGGGAATGCAGCACTCTGTGATAGGTCTACGTAGTACATGTGGGTCATTCTCTTTTTGAGGTCCAGGCCAACAATTAAGTTAATTGACCGTCTGGTAGATTATTGTATTTTAACTGCTGTTACGAAATTATTATAATGTTTATGGTATATTTCGTGTGCACATTTCGGGTCGACATCGTTCATGAATTAATGCTCACGTCATTGCGCAGACGAAGCCGTATCTGATGGAAAAACGAGCACCGGAAGACGGCACGGAGCTTATAGGGAACGAACGCTATGAGGGCTACTGCGCAGACCTGGCGAGCAAGATTGCGTTGATCGTCAAGTTCGACTACGAGCTGAAGGTGGTAGCGGACAAGACGTATGGAGAGCGCTTGCTCAACGGCACGTGGAACGGCATGGTTGGTGAACTGACGGACGCGGTACGTTCTGTGTGTGTACTTGAACGAATTAATATATAAGTGAATAAATGAATAATTTAATAACAATTATATATTTCTTATATAGCGCCCCATCCACATAATTCTTCTGGGGAGCTATACAAATACTATTACAATTAAATTATCAACAGTTAAAACCATACATATTTTGAAATACTAATGTGCTAATATGTGTGTGAACTAGTGAATAAGTAAATGATTGAATGGGTGAATGAATGAATGAATTAATGAGTCAGTGAATGAACAAAAGAACGAACAAATGGAAGAAGGACTAAATTGACCGTTTCGTGGGCGCAACATTTAATTTGCTAATATGTTCCGTTCTTATTAAATGTAATATTTCTTCGGCCATCTATCGCCTGTTTTATTTGCAGCTCGCGTTATTCCTCAAGTGAAACTTATCTTCGTACAGCCCAATTAGTTTACCAACTCAAATCAAAAAAACATTTGCCCGGAATCTAGTAACATTTCGCCTACTTTACCTATGTTACACAATGGACCGGCTGGGCTCTGTGAACTGTTATTGAATCCTTGCAACGGCAGAATAATAACAGTTTGGTTCGTTGTGATTATAAACGTAATGATGTCCATAGTAAATGCCTACTTTACGAAATGGCAATTGACCCTGTTTCGTTGTGTGGAAGAAAACAGACCAGCGGTATAGTCGTAGAGAGAACACCGGGCTTTCAATTATGAAAATCCGAGTTCGAATCCAATTGAGCCATTTCGTTCTGTGGAATTAAACACACCAGTGGGGCGCGGTGGCGTCGTAGGGAGAACATCGGCCTTTCAGTTATGATAATCCAGGTTCGAATCCTTTTGAGTTGTTACGATGCTTTCATTTTGCTCACTCCACATTGCGTCAGTTCTCTGAGCTGTACAAATGATTTCCTGGCTATGGACACTGGTGGAGATGTGTAGAGGCAAACGGTAAAGGTATGTTCTTGTTTAGTGCGGTATCAAGTCCTTATAACTACTCAAAGTGCTTCACACCCTGGCGGACCTGTTCGTTCCAATACCATCTCGACTTCTTGTTAATGCGCGGACACATTCGTACACAAATATCCAACGTTGTCAATAGTCAGGTACTCATTCATACAGCTGAATTAACTGGAGCAACGTAGGGTGAACGAACTTGCCCAATGTTCGAGACGGCAGCAAGAGGAGTCGAAACCAGAATCTATTGATTGAGAGCTTGAATCTCTATCCACTACGCAACCGCGCTCAGTGGGTACATATAGTATTTGTGCAGTAATTGCAGTGTGGCTGAATGTTTCCCAGCGAAATGGAAGTGGAGGTGGTGTTTGAACAAACAGGTCTGTCAGGGATGAAACGCAAAACTGTTTTAGCTGTCGCGTAGTCTGGATACCGCGCTATAGAAGACTTTACCTTTTCTTTATTTTAAATTTTCAAACTGCAGCTTTCTATTGCAGAAGGCTGACCTCGCAATAGCGCCGCTGACGATCACGTCAATACGAGAGCGCGCCATCGACTTCTCCAAGCCGTACATGAGTCTAGGCATCAGCATCATGATCAAGAAACCAGACAAACAGAAGCCGGGAATATTTTCCTTCATGAATCCGCTCGCCTTCGAGATCTGGATGTACATCATCCTCGCCTACATAGGCGTCAGTCTGGGTCTCTTCTTCGTCAGCCGGTTCAGCCCGTACGAATGGCAGATCGAAGACAGCGTCAACGGTCCGAGCTTCGCCAACGACTTCACCGTGCTCAACAGCTTCTGGTTCGCCCTCAGCGCCATCATGCGGCAGGGCTGCGATATATCGCCTCGGTAAGTGCGCATGCGCATACGAATACTTTTATCGCACGTTAAAATAATATATTATTTGATACACACACATCATAACTTCCGGTATGGTTACCTTGACAACGAGCGCCGTCGTCCATGTTGAGGGTCAATTTAACTGGACACTGTTACGTATAGCAATATTTAGCAAAGTCCAAAAATACGTAGGCCTATATTTCCATATCTCCGCCATGTTAAAGTGACCCTCCAATGGCGGACAAGAGTGACGTTCGCAGCGACCTCTTCAAAAGTACCCGTATGTGTGTGTCAAAGAATCCAGGTACATATAAATATGCATTGACATCTTTTCACTACGTCGATTGTAGTGGGACTAGTCGGGGTCGGTCTGACGTATTCAACATTTTTCAAGTTTACGTGATTATGACGTTACGCCGGCTTACACTATAGCGCAGTCGGTGTCGGCCGATCGGAATCGGAAGGAGTCTGATTTGGTCTGGTCGGCCGGAAAGCGTCTGTGTGTCCCGGCTTCAAATGACATAAAACATCCCCAACCGATAAGGGCTACTCGGAGAAATAGAGAGTGTCTACAAGCACCCCTATCGCGATTCCTTATCCCTATCTCGATCGCGCCATGCGCTCGATGCGATTGTTGGAACAAATAACACGGCAGAAAATGTACCTTAAAGCATTTCGTAAGAGCTAATAGAAGACTATATCAGCTCGCACGTATGGATGCAATCATTGTTTAAGACAATATATGCTAAAGATGTTTCTAATGCCATGTTTCAATTGCTATGACTGTGCACCCACCTTCCACATATGCCATACACCAACTCACGAACTCATCTATCCGTTAACTTTTGACCCATTTCTCTCCACCAGGTCAATGTCGGGTCGTATCGTTGGCGCCGCCTGGTGGTTTTTCACGCTCATACTCATTTCGTCATACACGGCCAACCTGGTTGCCTTCCTGACAGTGGAACGCATGCTGACGCCAATCGAGTCAGCCGACGACCTAGCAAAGCAAACGGAGATACTGTACGGCACGCTGCACGCCGGCTCCACGAAAGATTTCTTCTTCGTACGTTGTCTAAAGCTGTCTTTTAATATAGGCATTTAGTACAGGGATAACTAACTAAAACCTCACCCTGTAAAATAGTCATTACAAAAAACAGAAAACATACAATATGTTGCATTTAAGTCGGCAATAAAAAAGTATATAGTGTACGGTAGGAATAATCGAAGATTATGTCACATAAGGGATAGGAGACTCATAGTAAAACTGAATTTATTCGCTGTCGTATGAGCTACCCTGTCAGTTAATTTCAACAATTATTTAATTAATATAAAGAAGAAAGTCCATAGGAAAATCAGTGCATCATTACTACAAAATAAATATATATATATGTTCGTATGTTACAAGTACAACTACTATTAATAATAATCAGAATTCAGTATTAGTAAAGACATACATAAATAATTTATAATTGTATAATGACTTTTTTAATTGTTACATATATAACAATTGGGGATAACGCAATGGTTACGTAAAAGTAAATTAAATTTCAATATAATATTTGTATATAGACGAATGTCTGCTCTAATGTAATTTTGAGCAGCATGGAGAGATCCTCGACATATCTAGCGGTATTCTGCCGGGGAGTCCTCGTAGAAACCACGTGTTTCTTAAAAACCACCATTGCAATCGATAGCAATACTAGTAATGGGACAGTTATTCCCGGAGGACGCGCCGAGTTCTCGCGAGATACAATTCACGGCAACGAACTCAGTGAATATGGATGCTTTGTACCGGAGTTGTCATTTACAAAAAAAAACTCATTTCTCAATTCATTAAGCCCGTCGCAATTCACGTTTGTTGATGTACACATCTGTAGTTTGTGTGTGTGTGTGTGTGTGTGTGTGTGTGTGTGTGTGTGTGTGTGTGTGTGTGTGTGTGTGTGTGTGTGTGTGTGTGTGTGTGTGCGTGCGTCCTTGCGTACGTGCGGACCTGCATACGTTCGTACGTGCATTCGTGCGTGCGTGCGTGTTGTGTGAAACTTTGATCTGACAGATGTCATCGGAAGTCAAGCATATAATTATGATTGTGACGCTAGGTTTCGGATCCGTCAATTCCACGTTTTATAGCGATCCGGGGTCCGTTTCACTAACTTACTCATGAGCTCATAAGCTCGATTTTGTTCTTTAATATTTATTTAGCTCCTTAACAGTGGTCGTCTGTAGTGAAACCTATGAACACCAGGACACGTCACCGGGATTCTTTCGCCGGTGTATTACGGAAATAATGTCCTCATGAGATGTCGCCTCAAGAAAAGCTTCCGACTCAACCAGTTTCCATCATCATCATTTGAACGTCGATTTGAATTTCAAAGCTCTACTACCTGCCTCTTCGACTACCGAAACGGTTCAACTATCAATTAACACTTGCATTTAGGCCAGAGTTCCACAAGGACTGGATGAATCGTTTATGTCAGGAAGCAAATACTTATTTAAAACGTGTTGTATGCGCCACATCATCACAATGAATATATCTCACTGTAACGTCAGAATCGCATAACGTCCTTCATAAGCAGGTCCTTCTACCAGTATCGCATTGTGCTGCATGTCTGATTCATCGCTGACGCCGCCGGGATTTCCGATTTTGTCGGACAGGAAAGCACAAGCTCGTGTTCCGCAGAGAAACGTTTATTTTAAACCATGCATTTCTTGAAGTCCGTTTTGCCAAGTAAATGTGTAGTTCCTATGTGGTTGATGCCATTCTCTGAGCGCCTGGCAAAGAAGCAGCAGGTGTTATCCACAGCAGAAACGTCAGTGACATGAATGCTGAAGGTAGTCTTCTAACTGTCCAGCACATTAGCAAGCATCTACCTGTTATCTCGGATAAACGTCTTATCTTCGCGGAAGGATAATGTCATTCGAACTTGCAGACAATTGCTGCTTTCCCCGTGTATTACCAGGTTCTCTGAAAACATATTGGGTGCTCCGTTAGGCAACCGGCCAACCCATTCCTTTGAGAAACCTAACGCTGTATTCGATTATTTGGATTTGTTCGCAGACAAATATTTGAAAATTAAATACATAATTGGAATATTTCTTTCACAATTTTTTAATAGTGTAGTTCTGGACGAGAGTCTCGCAGTCCAATTAAAAACTGCCTGCGAGAGACTTAGCGGAACCCTGATTTAGGCCGCGGCAAATGCGCCAGTACAATACCAGATCAGTTTAACGTTTTCTAGCGTTTTTTGGACAACGATTCCAAGGCATATAAATTCGCACGATCTCATGTTTTTATGGCTGAATGTTGCGGTTCGGTGCTCCAGGAAACGTGTCTGACACAACTAGTTTCCAACACCACTATTAGTTCACGGGCCAAACCAGATGTCGGTACCATCTAGATGGGCAAGATCTAGTTATGATTTTTGAAAAATAGTCCATGTCTATGGAGCATATTCTGATATGATAAACATTGTCGAACGGTTGCTTATTGGCTTGGTGGCCATCTTTAAAAATGGCCGTCAAATCCAATTTCCTCATGTTGTCATGATTGCGTCACGTAGAACCATACTTTTGGTGTCAATATGTAGGTTTTAAGATTATTGATTTCAAATAGTTTTCACTTGACCGTCTGTACACATGTGCATAGATTTGTGGGCAGCGATTTTTTAAATGTTAAATGAGAGCTTTTCCAACATCGATATATTCGTCATTTTTTAAAGAGATACTATTATTCCCGTGTCTTCAGAACGACATAATATAGAGCCACATAGTTAAGGTCAAAATTAATTAGGTACGGCGATTTCAAATATATCACTTTTTGACCTTCGCCGACATTTACATATCCGCCATTTTTTTAAGATGACGCCCATCAAAGCCTGTTATGCCCTAGCTCAAGAAATACATTACCCAAAGCCATACAATTGATGTAAATAATATAGGTTTTCAGGAAGATCACCAGACACCTCTGCAAAGATGTGTCACGGGCGCTGAACAAGGTCCTAGAAAACTGGCCGTATGCCCGCATCAGGTATCTCTTTGAAGTCTACCTGGACTTCATGCGAGTTGGACATGGGAGCCTCTCCACCTTCTGGCTGTCCTATCTGGACATGGTCAAAATTGCTAGGCCTACTTCAAGCATCAAGAGAGGGACACTGGACGCTACACCTGGCATCTACTCGTGCTATGATCCCATGGTGTTTCACATATGATAGGCTTAACTGTGCACGCTACTTCCCGTACAGCTATGCTCAGATGAGACAACTGCCTATCGAACAATCATATGTCCATGCTAAATTTATGGAAGATGGTTTTACGGTTCAGCTCAGCTACAGAAACTCTTTTAGGCGAATCCCTGTCAACCAGACGAGTGAGGAAACAATTAACAAAGACACCCAAACGCCGGGTGAAACAAAGGGTTCAGTTTGAAACCAGAAGCTGTGAGCAAGTACCTAACAGCCGAGTACAGGACCATGCACATGAGAGAGCTGAGATACATGTTTGGTCTAGGCGGTTCCAAGCTGGCTCATTCAGATCTTCACCCGCATCCGGAAAGACGAGGCAGATGTCGAGTCCCTGGTTGACCTGACGAAGAACAGCTGGCTGAGTCCAATGTGTCCTGAACAGACTGAACTTTTCAGCCTATCCACTGTGGTCCCTGCATACGTTGCCTATGATCTTCTGTGAGCTCATCAAGTAGACGAAGAAGCAGATGTTTAAAAAGACACGCTTAAAAGGAGCTTCACCAACAACAATATATTCCACGACAAGATGCAAAACAAAATTTGAAGATAATCTCCAATGTAAATGCAAAGAAAGCCAGTGGAAGAGGAACAACAAAAGAGTTGGTCCTGACGGCGGAGAGAAATGTATTTGCCCACATAATCCTTGTTGCACATAGTAGACAGCTGCACATGAGGAATGTCCTGGCTCACCCACCTGGCTCTCTACCCTGAGCACTCGCAAATGCTGTTGGGTCTTTGAGGAAGACGAACAAGGCTGCACACGATAGAGAGTTGGAGAGAAACATTTCACAAGCAGAATATATCCATGATCAATCAACCTGCATCATTGATTAAATGAGTTTGGTGCAGAAGCTGAACAACAACAAAACGTTTGCACAGCTGGCAGAAGCTGTTATGTCTCTTGTCCTACATGATGGGTCACCGAGTCACAGGATTCATGTGTGTGGTATTCGACGTTTACCGGGATGAGTCAATACAAATGTTGAGAGGTGCAACCGGGGATCAAGCACAGCTATTCAGTACAAGGACATTGCAGGAGGCCACAGTACCCAGCAGTGGGGGAAGTTCCTGTGCAGCTTCCTGTACAACAAGTCCAGTCTGATCAAATTCATCGTCGATCAGTGGAAACTGCCGAAGTACAGGAGAAGCTACAAGACAAGTCACTGTATGTAGCCTGTGAGGAGGTCTGCTACAAGATGACCAAATATGAATGGGCGGAATTAAAAAATGGCGAATATATCAATGTCAAAGAAGGTCAAATTTACCATTGTTAAAAATCGCTGCCCACAAATCTATGCACTGGTGTTCAAATTACGTGTGCTGAGATATTGTGACATTTGTTTTGAGAGGGAGAGGGAGAGGGGGAGGGAGAGAGAGAGAGAGAGAGAGAGAGAGGGAGGGGGGAAAGAGAGAGAAAGAGAGAGAGAGAGAGAGAGAGAGAGAGAGAGAGAGAGAGAGAGAGAGGGGGGGGGGGGAGAGAGAGAGAGAGAGAGAGAGAGAGAGAGAGAGAGAGAGAGAGAGAGAGAGAGAGAGAGAGAGAGAGAGAGAGAGAGAGAGAGAGAGAGAGAGAGAGAGAGAGAGAGAGAGAGAGAGAGAGAGAGAGAGAGAGAGAGAGAGAGAGAGAGAGAGAGAGAGAGAGAGAGAGAGAGAGAGAGAGAGAGAGAGAGAGAGAGAGAGAAAGAGAGAGAGAGACATAGGGAGACGCATTTACTTGACCAGAACATATGTACAATAAGATATAATACAAATACCAAAAATAAGTATTTTTAACCGCAGGAGAACGTGCCATCAATTTAACAACATACCGCGATATTGACGACCGCCATATTTATAAATGGCGGATATGAAGGTCACAAATGGTCAAATATAAAATATGTGAAATCCTTAATCATTAAAACCTATATACTGACACCAAAAGTATGGTTCTATGTGGCGCAGTTATTACACCACGAGGAAATTGGATTTGGTGATCATTTTAAAGATGGCCACCAAATCAAAATGTCAAAGCGCGTCGCAGCCTGTAGTATATGTCGCTTAGACTACCGAAACGATTCAATTATCAGTTGACACTTGCGATTAGGCAAGACAACGTGGCAGTTGCTCTCTTTCTGACGTTCCGGGGAAGGTGGCTGTTAGGAACACATGTTTGCAGGATAACGTGTTTTGTCGTGGAAGTATTCTCCGGTGGTAACGTCCCTGGAAAAGCAATTTGGCACAATCGTTTTTCGTCATTACGATTCGGATGTCAATTTGAAAGTCAGACGCGTTTCAGGCAATGCAACATGCCTCAGTGTCTTCCCAAACGATTTAATTCTCATTTCACAATCACATTTACAGGCAGTTGTACATTTGTGATTTGCCAAAATGAAACATAAATTGTGTTTTACTTGCGCTCTGGGGACGGCGAATCTAGAGAACATCTGTGTCCGCAATCAAGAATTGTTCTTATGGCTAGATTCCTACCTGCCACGAGCTGTTTTCCCTGTTGATCGAAGGTTGCTGAGTGGAAGACCGGGCTATACTGAAGCGTTACGTCCTGTGAGTGTGTTTGATGCTTGTGGCATTTCTCGTGGATGTCTTTCTTGGAATGTGTTTCTCTCGTGAATGACAAATATATCGATGTCGGAAAAGCTCTAATTTAACATTTAAAAAATCGCTTCCCCCAAATCTATGCACATGTATACAGACGGTCAAGTGAAAACTATTTGAAATAAATAATCTTAAAACCTACATATTGACACCAAAAGTATGGTTCTACGGGACGCAATCATGACAACATGAGGAAATTGGATTTGACGGCCATTTTTAAAGATGGCCACCAAGCCAATAAGCAACCGCTCAACAATGTTTATCATATCAGAATATTCTCCATAGACATGGACTATTTTTTGTGTGAATGCGTTTCTGTTGGATGCTTTTTTCGTGGATGAGTTTCATGAGGATGCGTTTCTCTTTCTTATTAAGATATTGATATATCTAATGGTGGACTTTGTATAACATTTGACTTTCTTATCCACCGGTCGTCTGCAGCTTATTGCTTTCGATCGTTCTTTAGTTACGACTCATTTAACCATATATCCCCAATAAACAATCACATGAAATAATACTTGCGATACACGTTGACAGTGGTCTTTACATTGATGTCGCTGGCGCTATGCCTGTCTTAGCTATGCCGCCGCAGTCTCACGGGGACATATTCTGTCGCGCAGATGAGACGGCCAGATCGTGAGATTGTGTGTGCCGTAACAATTGTCTGTGTTAGAAAAACGTTGGTCAACTGCACAACTATAGCAGTTACTTGGGTAATGTCGACAACAGTCTTTAAAGGGACCTGTGCTTAGAAGTTACCCAGTCAGTTCCACCAGTCGATTCGTGGCTCACACACACGCATCCCCGCGCACACGCACACGTACGTACGCAAACACGAGCATATATTAATAAACATCCACACACACACACACACACACACACACACACACACACACACACACACACACACACACACACACACACATACACACACACACACACACACACACACACACACACACACACACACATACACACACACATGCATACACGCATGCACATACCTACGCATATACACACACGCACACATGCATACACACACACGTTGCCATGGCCACTTGGCTGGCCTTTACATCAACGTTGGTATCATACACATGACTCTAGTTGCCATGGCCACATGGCTGGCCTTTACATCAACGTTGGTATCATACACATGACTCTAGCTGCCATAACAACTTGGCTGGCCTTTACATCAACGCTGGTATCTTACATATAACTCTAGTTGCCATGGCCACTTGGCTGGCCTTTACATCAACGTTCGTATCATACACATGATTCTAGTTGCCATGGCCACTTGGCTGGCCTTTACATCAACGTTCGTATCATACCCATGACTCTAGTTGCCATAGCCACTTGGCTGGCCTTTACATCACCGTTTGTATCATACCCATGACTCTAGTTGCCATGGCCACTTGGCTGGCCTTTACATCAACGTTCGTATCATACACATGATTCTAGTTGCCATGGCCACTTGGCTGGCCTTTACATCAACGTTCGTATAATACCCATGACTCTAGTTGTCATGGCCACATGGCTGGCCTTTACATCGACGTTCGTATCATACACATGACTCTAGTTGTCATGGCCACTTGGCTGGCCTTTACATCAACGTTCGTATCATACCCATGACTCTAGTTGCCATAGCCACTTGGCTGGCCTTTACATCAACGTTCGTATCATACACATGACTCTAGTTGCCATAGCCACTTGGCTGGCCTTCACATCAACGTTCGTATCATACACATGACTCTAGTTGCCATGGCCACTTGGCTGGCCTTTACATCAACGCTGGTATCATACATATGACTCTAGTTGCCATGGCCACTTGGCAGGCCTTTACATCAACGTTCATATCATACACATGACTCTAGTTGCCATGGCCACTTGGCTGGCCTTTACATCAACGATGGTATCATACACATGACTCTAGTTGCCATGACCACATGGCTGGCCTTTATGTCAACCCACTTGGCTGGCCTTTACATCAATGCTGGTATCATACACATGACTCTAGTTGCCATGGCCACTTGGCTTGCCTTTACATCAACGCTGGTATTATACACATGACTCTAGTTGCCATGGCCACTTGGCTGGCCTTTACATCAACGCTGGTATCATACACATGACTCTAGTTGCCATGGCCACTTGGCTGGCCTTTACATCAACGTTCGTATCATACACATGACTCTAGTTGCCATAGCCACTTGGCTGGCCTTTACATCAACGTTCGTATCATACACATGACTCTAGTTGCCATGGCCACTTGTTTTAGAACATTATCAGACACAACTGTTGTTGTGTGATGCGACCTTTAGTAATACAAAACCATCTTCAAGTACGCTGGCATTGGGTTTTGTTTGATATTTTTCTAAGCAAAATGTTACTATAAAGAGCTGTCGTATCATACGACCGATATGCATAAAAAAAAATTCTGAATAAAATTATTCAGAATAGAATCATATTGGAGAATTCTTGGATATTTAATTAGAACGGCTTGTGTTTGTGAAAACGATCACTCTCTTGACGGTGCACGAATAGATGCAGCACAGGAATAGACGCAAGCTTTTGATAATTTCTTCCTTATGCATGGTAATCGTGAGATGATCGCCTTCTCATTTTGCAACATCATTGATTATGCCGCACGTCTGTGAAGCATTTGTTCACTAACCGCTACTGTCTCGCGTCTTCTTTGATTTTGTTAAACTTGTTGATCGTAGCATATCTTCGATATGTTGAAATAATCCCCAGTTGAAACAAAATCCAGGGAGAAATTAGCACTGCATCAGCAATGAGAGAGCCTATACGTGTTGATACCTCTTATTGTTGTTGTCGGTGGCGTAGAACAATTATAGCGATGGCGCTGTAGGGCCGTGACCTTCGGGCCGGCATAGTTACATCTGTTGGTGACAGACACCTACAGAGCGCCAGTTAATTGTGGCTGACATGTGATTGTGTTGCTCAGTCATTTGCAGACGCCACTTGTCCTTGTGGCTCGATTTCGGTCTATTAATTGGCAGACATCACGAGACGCGGGGGGGGGGAGTCCACGGTAGACCTATTGATGTTGAGTAGTGTGTGTGTGTGTGTGTGTGTGCGCGCGTGTGGGTGCGTGCGTGCGTGTGTGCGACGTAGACAGACAGACAGAAACACAAAACGAACATATAAAGATACAGAGTGTCAGTGAGACAGAGTGACAACTCAGTGGAGACATAGCCCAGAGACAGATAGTGAGATAGAGAGAGAGACAGAGATAGTGACATATGTACAGACATATAGAGAGAGAGGGGGAGAGGGAGAGAGAGAGGGAGAGGGGGGATAGAGCGATAGAGAAGGAGAGAGAGACGTGGGGAAAAAGAGGAGAGAGAGAGAGAGAGGGGAGAGAGAGAGGGAGATAGGAGAGAGAGATTGAGTGAGTGAGTGAGTGAGTGAGTGAGTGAGTGAGTGAGTGAGTGAGTGAGTGAGTGAGTGAGTGAGTGAGTGAGTGAGTGAGTGAGCGAGCGAGCGAGTGAGTGAGTGGGTGAGTGGGTGAGTGGGTGAGTGTATTTGAATATGTGTGTGTGTGTGTGTGTGTGTGTGAGAGAGAGAGAGAGAGAGAGAGAGAGAGAGAGAGAGAGAGAGAGAGAGAGAGAGAGAGAGAGAGAGAGAGAGAGAGAGCGCGCGCGAGAGAGCGAGAGAGCGAGAGAGCGAGAGAGAGGGAGAGTGAGAGAGAGGGGGGTGGGGTGGAACTTGGTGTGAGAGAAAGATAACGCGAGCACGAGAACGATAGCGATAGCGAGAGAGATATGGAGACGAAGTGACTTATGCCGGGACATAGATAGCCATGAGAGAAATACTCCCTCGTCGAGGTATAATAAGGTAACACGCACACAATATATATCGCGAAAACACTCGCATTAAACACCAACCGTAATACTCCACCTAATACGTCCACCCATCTTTCGCCCACAGTCGTCCCGAATCGCCGTGTACAAGCAGATGTGGGACTTCATGGAGTCTTCCCGGCCGTCCGTGTTCGTGTCGACGACGATTGAGGGCGTCCACCGCGTGAGAGACTCAAAGGGCAAGTACGCCTTCTTGCTCGAGTCGACCATGAACGACTACTACAACCAACAGAAGCCCTGCAACACGATGAAGGTGGGAGGCAACCTCGACTCGAAGGGATATGGCATCGCCACGCCGCTCGATTCCGAACTCAGGTGATATATTGTCAGAAGAAGAATTCTGTACAGTTAAATGCACCACCAGCCGCGTCGCTGTTACCTTCATTCTGGTCTTCAATTCTTCACCTATGTGTGGTACCACGTGTACCATAATTATAATCTTAACGGTGTGAGCCATTTCACTTCTTCTCCTCTCTCCTGGTCCCATCATGAGTGATGATCAGTTTCCCACGCAGCATCTCGCACCAGTTTCCTCCATCGTCCTCGACTTGTCGTGGCTCGTGTGACCGTGTTCATTCTTCTGCTCATCCACTTCGTGATGTTGTCATTGTTTGATGCAATTGGTCTTCCGCGCCGTCGTTTGCACTACCTGCTATATTATATGTTGAAGAATAAATACATGTTCAACTGTGCCTCTTCCTCTTCTGAAGCCGGTTTGTTGATCTCTCAACTTGGTGTCAACTCCATCTTTTGTTCTTTTCTATTTATTAACACATTTTAATGAGGGCAATGTTAGAGTAATTCCTCTCTAATCTCCGCACTCTGAAAGGATACATTTACTCGGTATTTTAACAATCAGTCCCTGTTTCAATGTATCTGGTACTTTCTTCTGTTCCTAAATTGTTCTGAGTAAGCGTGCATGCCAACTTTCTGTAGACGTAATGTCTGCTTTCAACAATTATGCTATAATGTCATCCTAGCCTCCAGTTTTCCCATTTTCAACTTCTTCAATGCGGCCCTAATCTTTGTTTTTGTTATAGAATATGTGCTGATTTCCTCTATGGCCGAATATAACTCGACAATAGGCGTATGTCTATCAAATATGTCCTCAAAATGTACTTTCTATTTTGACCGCCTGGATGGTCCTTCAGTCAACAGGTTTCCAGATTTGTCTTTTACTGCATTCGCTCTCGTGTTTCTCTTTACTGAGTGATTCCATGAAACACACAGAGGTAATCATTTAGGGTGTTTGGGTGATGTCTACTGCCCAATTAATTTGGTGTCTTCCTGTCGGAGAAAAATGGGAGCAATGAACGAATCGAGTGGTGAGTCATTGGCCAAAGGGCGCTGATATTTACAGGGAAGTAGCGGTTTTGTCGTCAGTAGCTACAGCAGAACATAAATGGTGAATTGAAGTGCTAGCTCCATGACTGGATGTAAGCTAGTTAAGTACATATATTGGTCACATTATATGAAACAATGCGGTTCTGTAAAACACTTGTGGCCGGACCAGGTGTTAGATATACTTTATGTATCTTTAATTTAATTTATGTATAACATGAATTAAGAGAGAACGATTATATGTTATACCTTTAAATTGACCGATTATACCCAAGAATGTACAAGTAGATTGCTACTGATATGTATTCTGACAATTTAACGTTCTAGATGTCATATTTGCCCTGAGTTATAGATCAGTTAGTTTACAAGTGATCATATTGATATTTCTAAGAAACAGTCGTTGCAACTATGTTGGGATGTTAAGTAGCTACTTAAGACGGCTGTTATTTAATTCCCCGAAGTGTGCTCTAAAATTTACTCCACGGCGATTATCTGTGCAAATGTACAAATAGGATAAGCCGCGATAAATTCACTGCTTAATAATTTATTTAAATATTCGCAGCATAGCATTTTTGAAACCGGTGTGGGGCGCAGTGGCACAATGCCGAGAGCATCGAACTCTCCATCGAGAGAACGCGGGTTCGAATCCTGTGCTGCCTTGTCGTGTTCGTTCACTCTACGGTGCACCGGTTCACGTAGCTGTATAAATGAGTACCTGACTATAGACAGTGGTGTATATGTGTGTACGAATAGTGCTCGTCCATTAATTGCAGCGTTGCTGGATGCTTCCGAGAGAAGGCAAGATGGTATTCAATCGAACTGGTGTGCCAGAGAGTAAAGTGTAAAGCGTTTTGAGCAGTCTTAAAGACTGGATACTGCATTATATAAAAAAAACTTACTTTTACGTTCGCGATGAGCCAAACCAGCGGAGGAAGTCGCATTAAATACCAATGCGAACTAGTTTATATCGACCCAGCAACATATAAAACCCCTTGTAAATTCCCGACAATTCAATATCCGCTGAAAAAGTCATTTTGCGTGTTTTGACATGTAATATAAATTTGTCAAAATGCACAAAAGTATTATTATCGCCAGATAGTAGAGCAGAGGCCAATGATCCAAAGGCGCAAATGAACACAGAATGAGGCGAGTGGAGATCAACTTACAGTGCATCGAAGTTAGCATATTGATATGTAGAATGTTGTCGTCTGTTGCAGGGAAGCCATCAGTATGGCGGTTCTGCAGCTACGGGAGTCTGGCTTCCTGCAGAAGCTGCATAAGAAATGGTGGTACGACAAAGGCGAATGCGGCCAGGAGGTGGACACGGTGGGTGCTCACTCACTCGCTCGCTCACTCACTCGCTTACTCGCTCCCTCGCTCCCTCGCTCCCTCGCTCCCTCGCTCCCTCGCTCACTCGCTCAATCACTCAATCACCCACCCACTCACTCACCCACGCACGCACGCACGCACGCACGCACGCACGCATTCAACCACCCACCCACCCACCCACCCACTCACTCACTCACTCACTCACTCACTCACTCACTCACTCACTCACTCACTCACTCAACCACCCACCCACCCACCCACGCACTCACTCGCTCGCTCGCTCGCCCACCCAACCACCCACCCACCCACTCATTCACTCACTCACTCACTCACTCACTCACTCACTCACTCACTCACTCACTCACTCACCCACTCACCCACTCACCCACTCACCCACTCACCCACTCACCCACTCACCCACTCACCCACTCACCCACTCACTCACTCACTCACTCACTCAAAACCCACTCACTCACTCACTCACTCGCTCACTCACTGCCTTATCCAAGTTCCTCTACGCCCATCTATCTGTCTCTTGTTGCCAACCTCTCGAGGATGTCATCCTTGTAGTGTCCGGCGTAAGGTTAACCAGAACCACTCTAAGAGGACGGTGTACGTTTGTGCGTGTGTGTGTGTGCGTGTGCGTGTGTGTGCGTGCGTGTGTGTGCGTGTGTGTGTGCGTGTGTGCGCGTGTGTGCGCGTGCGTGTGCGTGCGCGCGCGTGTGTCTGTGCGTGTGTGAGCGTGTGTGTGTGTGTGTGTGTGTGTGTGTGTGTGTGTGTGTGTGTGTGTGTGTGTGTGTGTGTGTGTGTGTGTGTGTGTGTGTGTGTGTGTGTGTGTGTGTGTGTGTGTGTGTGTGTGTGTGTGTGTGTGTGTGAGTGAGCGTGTGTCTGTTTATATGTGTGTGCGTGCGTGAACGCGCGCGTGGATGTGAGTGGGGAGGTATGTGCGTGCGTGCCTATGCTATGTGTGTGTGCGTGTATGTGTACACATGTAGACTTGCGCGCCTCCCCACACACACACACCACATATACACATACACAGACACACACACACACACACACACCACACACACACGCGCGCGCGCGCACACACATACACGCACACGCACACACATTGCATGGCAGCGTTATGCGCAACTGCCTTACATCAATTTATTTTACAAGTTGTTTGCACATTTATAAAACATGAGTTTCTCTTTGAACTAAACTATGCTTATTGTATTTCGCCTCCAGGGTTCACAGCAAAGCGCGCTGACGCTGAATAACGTGGCTGGGATATTCTATATATTGATTGGCGGACTTGGGGTAGCGTTGATCTTCTCAATTGTCGAGTTCTTCTGTAAAACAAGAATGGAAGCTCGTAGGCAAAAGGTCAGTTAATACACGTCAGTGTGCAAGTCACTAGTGGTTGACAAATCACCGTATACTTATTTAGTCAACAGTCGTGTGAAGAACTAACTTAATCTTGTATTCCGAACTTAATGGAAACAGCGATATCGTGTATATGTGTACAAATTCTGGTACATGCACCAATCAAATAAAGTACAGACAGCAACCAAGGACCAAATATCTATCAAATTAGGATTTGCTCTCTGTCAATGCAAATACACACATCAACCAATTCAGGGTCGAACATCAGCCACGTAAATGCAAGAACCTTTTATGTAAGAAATATATGGTTGTGGAAATCTTAATAAAATAATCAACAAATGTAATTCTGCCATTGTGGTAACTTCCAAATGTCTTAACATGTACACTTATCATATATTTTAAATATTGAACATGGATATATGCCATTACATTACATAATTATGATTGCTAAGGTACATGGATAGCAAGTTCAATATTCGTAACACTAATGTATAAATATACTTGTCGGGGTAAATTTACATACAAGTCAATGACTTCCTGTTTACTCCATTCAAACATTTTACATTCTCACTTGTATTATAGTTAAACTTTTTGTCTTGTATATATTTTTGTTACCAATGTTTTTAAATAAACGTTCATTCATTAATCATTACAAATTCAAGTACACGTATCTGCCATTGCATTTCCAACCACTATACACTGAAAGCCAGACACATATTAATACACAAACAAACATCTATCTATCCAGATGCAAACATTAATGCAGGATCAGACACATTGTCTTCATTCCTTCAAACACCTGGCTCTTTATACAGGAGACGTACCGCAGTTTCACATAAACAACTACTTGAGCTTTTGAAATCATAATTATGAATAACCTTTCATCAAACCTATAGCATAACATAATATATAATTATTTGTTTTAAATCTATGCAACATTCCTTTGTCTCATTGCATTGTAAACATATCGTCGACGACGACACTAACGAATACCACAACAAATGCATTTACAAGTCTTATAAAGTATTATAACAGTGTTTTGTTCATGGTGATGGAAAAACGTTTCTGTTCTTCTTCAGGCAAGCTTCTCGGCGGCGATACGGATGAAGACCCGCTCCTTTTACCAGCGACCGCTGCCAGACAATGACCGAGTAAGTGTCCTGGAAGACGCCATCTCGCAGAACCCACTAATGCTGTAGGTAGCTAATCTGTCTGCGTTAATCCGTCTCCCATCGTATCTCGAGTGCCGTTTAGCGCATTTCGTCATACGCCACAAGTGTTCCTGTCTTTCGGAGACAGTCCGACTAAGTCGTTATTGTGTCGTTATCAAGGATAATCCTGTACTGCCGGGACGACGCTAATATCAAATGACTTTGCCATTTTCCTATTTTCGCATGCTTTGCTTCATCGCTGTCCACTGTGAACCGTAATCTTCTCATAATCCGTCGTAATGGTTCTCGCTACGTTTTGGTAAGTGGTAAATCCAACAGACGTCCCACAGTGCTTACAGAAGAGACGGCATCGACTGTATATGTCTCTTTGTCTGGAATTGGTGTTCCAATGGGAACCACCGTGTGTTGTGGTTTAGCATATTAGAGCAGATGCACAGCCATTAATCTCCTCCGCGCGTCACACTCGCCCTACACTCACAGTGTCCTTCCTTCGTTCTTTCTTGTCCTTCAATTGTTTACGCATACACTCATTCTATATCTACCCTCATGTCGGACATTCTGAATGTTTAAAATACAAACCGACAATATTTCAACTGGTTAATGTTATATTCAGTACGCGAATTACTGGTATTGATCACTTTGTTGTATTCCTAAGTAACTGTGTTTTATTTAGCGTTGCCCAAATCGATTGTAGTATGAACTAACATCACCCTGGTGGAGGCAGGCGTTTGTTGGGGGTGTTTGGGATGGGTGGGTTTTGGTGTTGGGGAATTGGTTGCTGGGGTGATTGGGTGAGAGGGTGGGTGGGTGGTGGTGGCGGGGGTGGATAGAAGTGTGTGAGTCCCTATTTACGAAACATTCGACCTTGCCAATATGTGACGACCCCATACCCTGTAAACATATATGCAGAAAAGTTAATTTAAACATTTTAAAAACTATCAGTCTCTGTCATTAGTACCTAGACCTCATTGATTAAATCCTATAGGCGTTCCCGCAACCGTGTTGACAACACACGTTCTAACATTTGGTTTCAGTAAAGGCGCATCAATGTAACCGACATTCGGACTTTCGAGATCCACGTGAAAGGGAGAGGCTCGTATCCGGAAGTGGATCCACATGGTAGGCCAGCGCTCCAATCGGCGTCTTGTAACTGCGCGATACCTGGTCAGCTTGACAATCCAGCGGACGCTTGCGGTGGCAACGAAGTTGGTGAACTACGTCACAGCTGCGATGCAGCGCGTGTGGATCTTCCGTGTGAACGAAACAACGTGCGCAGATGTCCAACGTGTCAACACAGCTGACGGATATACAGTAGCCATTGTGATATTGCAGCGCGTGGAGATCCGTTGCTATGACAACGCAGCGCGGAGGAATCTGCCTCCTTGACAACTGTGTGGCGCGGACAAGTCGTTTACCACTGGTTCAGCCACGTGGTCTGTCGACCCCGGGAAGCGCACGATGTCATTGTCAACAGCCTTTGTTCCCGTCTCAGCACCCACGACGATTCAGTTGTTTAGCAAAATCTCATTACAGCCTCAAAGGCATGCACCAAGCAGAAAGTTACCTACTTACTTGGTGACTAATAACACATTGCAAATCTTGCCACGACGAAACGAACCCACGGCATCGCGACAGACACAGACTATTTTCATGTTCTGTACGCGATGCAAAAGCTGGCTACAGCACGGTTCAAATGTGTATGCAGACAACGTTAGCGCAATACTACGCACGTGTACATGTAAACACGGTACCTTGAGAGCGTGCTGAATCATCACACAAAGCCGGCACTCATGCACCCACGCGTGCATTTACGTAAAAGTTACGCGCGGATGGAAGAGACGTTGTCAAGCCACAAAGGTGATCACACGGTACGGCATGCCGTACCGACGGGTGGTAAAATATTCACAAAATATTCATGTGATATTTGCCGCCTCCCGAGTGACATCGCGCTCAAATGATGCAGTGTCATTGTTATGCCAAACCACTGTCTCGATGTTTCATAATGCCGTCTTATGTGTGCTTCATAACGTGTCGTAAGTGTAACTCGTGCGATACACCGCTGTATCCTGATCCGAACTCCTGCTGGGGTAGCCAGTTGTTTACCCCGATCCTATGCCATGTGAAGAGGGTGTTCAATGTTGATACACCTGTGCAACGAACGTGCACTGTTTGCATGTATTCGTACACAACTTCTACTTACACCAGGCGTAAGCCTACGACAATGTACTACAATCAGATTTCAACACAAACCACCGTCTTCAAATGGAAATATTTGAACTGATTCGGTGGTCAGGCGTTTAGACACGATGAGCATATAATTAAAGTTGTATTCCGAGACAAACTACCATTTACAACTGGGTTTTTTAAGTGTAAGTACTACATGAACAATGTTGATTTATTTCGTCATACTTTTATCAATTTTGGCATTTGACATGCTATTCAATAAATTATGCTTTTTAAAAATTACTGGTCGCCATGTCCGGCCAGCGGTATAATAAACGAATGGCATGCGTACATAATGTTTCGTCTTTGGCGCAGTTTTATTAAACAAAATTGCATATTCTGTTATGATGAAAGTAAGTCTATGGGACATGTTGATTCACTGGGAATTTGTATTTAAAGATGAACGATCTCATATTGCAACTTTAACAGCCATTAACTCCCCATGAAACAGTAAGATTTTCCAAATAACTGTCAACGTATATTTTTATAACGTGGTTCATAAAAACGAGTTTGGGGTATCAAGATATTAGACTAGGTGTATAGTTTATATTAGATAATTTGTTTTTTTTTACGATATAACGATCACAATCTGTATCAATAGCAGAATATATTACAGTATGTATCGAAATCTGTTGTAAATGGATCCTTGAACACGGCTCTTTATTGACTACTGCTTCTCTCCGTGCACCTTGCACAATAATGATTGATCCATCTAAATTTGCAAATACGTTGCTCCTTCTTTGCTCATCGCTACAAATATGGTCACAAATGAAGATGAACAGGGAAGTTATTGCTGGCAACAGTTTCTGCCATTGAAAGTATATGCGTGATGAGGTTTGCTTTCAGTCTATTTTTCTTTAACAAAATGGCTGCCGTTACCCATATCCAAGGTTCTGATCTGCCCGTATTAACCACTGTGCATCTGTACCAGTACGTCACATCCGGTGTATTGACAATAATATAATACCTACCAGTATAATTATACCAGTGACCATCGCATGTGTACGATAATGGTTTTCTTTATGTGTACATATTATAATTGTGAACCATTCCATCTGTGTATTGAATGTCGTGGATAATGCGTGTGGCAGTGACTGATCTCTGAATTGTACGCTACGACAACTGCTAAACGTGTGTGTATTACAACATGTATTAAATGTTTGTTGATGATGTCAATTTTCATCTCGACTGAAGTTCGCGTTTATGTGTAGGCGTCACAGTCTTTGTCAACTCGGTTTGATTAAACACGTTTATAATGTTCACATACGTGAACGTACAGGAGTTTGTGTACACAATATCACCTTGAAGTTGTCATGATCAGTACAGGTTAACACAATAGACGCGTTGTTTAAAACAACTGATGGTTTCGGCACGACATTTCTTGGTAACACATAAACCCTTTCTTATCCGATTTTTGTCGTGTGTGAAGTGCAGAACAAGTGCACAATAAAGCTGCTCCGGTGCACGGTAGAGACCTCCAGTTGTGTACGAACAGAAGGTGCGCTACCAACCAGTCTCTGTGATGCTATTTTGGTAACCTCCTAGCGGCACGACAACGCGGAAGAGGAACGCAGTTACGTACTCTGTTCTGTTCGCCATAAATGTAGGCTGGGAGCCAACTGATGTCTCCCTCTTCATCTTCTTATTCGCTTGCTCACTTGCAGCGTGTAGCCCACGTCACTCAGTCTGTTCTGGTTTCTTGACTATTTCTCTTTATTTGACCTGATCTTCTTCGTCGGTGCTCCACTGTCAGAGGATTAGGTTCGTTAACAGTTTACTCTTGGACGGTTTGCATTTCGGGTTCCAAATGCTCAGGGATTAATCTACGACCATTCGGGATGGAAGGAAAGTGACGCCTTTATTTTTGTCACACAATTCGCAGTTGGTTAAGGGTTGTTACCGGTTTTAGGGTTCGTACATGATGTTAGATGGACGTAGATTGATTGTTCATAATATGTTAGGTGTATTTTCTACGACTGATCGGAGGGTCGCCTTGAAATGGATCGCCGCCAGATGGGCAGTAATGAGAAAATAATGATATTGTTTTTATAAATAAATATAATTCTTAATTAAATAATTATTATTACCATACCGATAAACACGATACTACATATGTTCCCTCACCCAATCCACATAACACCTGCTTTCATTACCACACTACCCTTCTTCAAACTTCCTAAATTAATCGTAAGAACAAACCCATGCATTTAAATCGCCGGTCTTCCCAAAATAGCACTATTAAATCCCCATAACCACTGCGCGAAAAATTCGAAACGTATAGTAGAAACAAAACCACTGTTCTGCCAACATTGCCGCTGATGTCCACATTGATTGACTGCTCAGCCAGCTAACGCTGATTTAATTAAGTACAACCCAAAATTAATACAGAGCTTTCCCAGTCCGCTTCCGTCGATCGAGACGCGTTACCGTCAAAGAGATGTCGCAGCCAAAGTCCGACCAGCGTCGATCGATAGCGCGACGAAAACACCGACATTGCACGCGTACCGGTACGTCTCGATCGATACATTCTCACGAAGCGAAATTATCTCGTAATCTGTGCGTGTGGAGGCGCATGCACGGCGTGCTTACGGCGGGTCCCGTGTGGTCGCTGGGGAAGACGTCACTCTATCACTGCGCAGACACAGCGGGGTGCGGCTACAGATGTCCCGGCTCGCGCAGCGGAGATAGTCGTAACTGTACCGCCGACTCTTTACCTGACAATCCTCCCGGATTTTCGGGGAGTCTCACGGATTTGTTGTGAATCTCGGAAAAGAATAAAATCACCCGCATTTTCGATTAATACAAATGTCTCCCGGAAAAGAATACAATCTACCTGACTTTCGCTTCAGACCTACAGCAGCACCTGGTCTTCCAATATCCAGTCCGACAGAACTAAACTGTTAAGACTTACAACAAATCTCCAACAGCACTCCCTCTATCGAAGTCCAATCCAACATTACCGAACTGGTGAGACTCACAAACTAACTGGATTTCGACATTCAGAAGTTGGCATGAAGGCGTACATGGTTCGGACGCGGAGCACGTGTGAACGAAATAGGATAACCTGAGAATAATAGTAATGTCCAACCAAATGTCACACAAATCAATCAAGAGTAAGCCTAGACAACTGACAAGCCATGAACAGCTGAACAGATGCAGAGTCTTGGCCCCTATGTCTATGACCAGTGAGTATACACATCAAAGAGTAGTCGTGGATCATAAACTAACATTAATAATTATGATAAAATGAGAAGATAGTCACTGTACAACGCACAGTGAAAGCATGCACATGCACCATACATTAAAATAAATGGATAATTGGTAATGGTGTGTAGATCACGTGACATTACTATAATGCAGCATCACGGCAGAGCAAGAATCTATTATATGGAGGTGGTTGGTGGAGAAAGCAGTGCAAGGTCAATGAGGAGAAAAACAGAAATCGAGGATATGAATCGAGGCCAGCCTCACCTCTGGCAGACAGGGGAACAAGGAGAACACCGTATACCCGTAGGCGGGGGGGGGGGGGGGGGGGGGCTGCGAGTGTTGCTTACGCGCTACGTATAAGATGTTTGCAATTGGATGTTTTGGGGAGCCCCAGGGAAGGCATTTGGAGATCTCAACGGGGTGCAGGTCGAACAACGAACATCCCAAACCCAACCACGCTGCGGGTTTGTGTGAGATAACACATGTACCAACAACTGAGTGTAACTTTCGACCGGTGCAAAACAGAAAAACTGCTAGCTATGACTGCAATGAAAGAACATGTTTCGTCATGTGCCGCATCGGTGAAATGAATGCAATTGGGCGAGACATGCTGTAGAGATTATGGGCGTTGAAAGGTCAAGTGACGACCATTCGACGGAAATCACAGTCGGCTCTGACAAAGCTAACTCTCGCGCTACTTAACATTAGTGAATCATGTTCACTTAACATGATCGACATAAATATATAGACAGTCAACAGTCAATGATTAATGTAACGACATGCACCAACTGGTTTGTGTCCTGTCAGTGTTAAAGGGTAAGTAGGTAGGACAACTGGGATTGGCGGGAACTTCCGATGGTGAATTGTTTTGAATTTGGTGCAGCAAACTGGCGAGAATAAAAAGATATTTGATCAAGATAAGTGATTTTATTGAGTATATATTATACATAACATAGTTGTAGATACATAATAGGCAATATTTTGTTGTTAAAAGTTAGCTAGAGGGAATAATCTAGGGTAGTTTAAAAGTAGGCGGTTTGCGAGCGATAATTGTAATCGGAACGCTGTTTACAAATTAAGTCACTGGCGAAGTTAACGTAACGTAAACGACAATAGAATAGGGTTAGTTGAGATAGTCGTTGTAGTTAGATGAATAATTAAAACCTGAAATAACAAACTTATAACGTGTATATTAGTACACAGAAAACAGTATTTTTAAAGACTACCTAGAATCTAAGCCTAACTTGAATGAATGCATCGTAAGGCACGGTGTGTCACTGTGTGTTAACACATATAACTAACTATAGTCTAAACAATCTGATGTAAATTGTACACAGAAAAGTCTTTTTAAAGACTATATAAAAACTATTTTGAATATAAATAAATTCTGGTATAGCACCTTGCAAGCAGCAACTCAGGGCAAAAGGACACTTAGTTTGCAACGACTGCCATAAGTGGGTGGATTTTACGTTTTCTGGCTGTCCAAAATATCATGGGCAGAAACCAAATAATTTTAGGGGTGTTTGAGGGTGAAATGTCTGATGAAAGAGAGAGAGAGAGAGAGAGAGAGAGAGAGAGAGAGGGAGAGAGAGAGAGAGAGAGAGAGAGGAGAAGAGAGAGAGAGAGAGAGAGAGGGAGAGAGAGAGAGGGAGGAGAGAGAGAGAGAGAGAAAAGAGGAGAGGGGGGAGGGGGGGAGGGGGAGAGGGGGAGAGAGAGAGAGAGAGAGAGAGGGGGGAGAAGGGGGAGAGGGGGAGAGGGAGGGGGAGGGGAGGAGGGTGAGGGGGGAGGGGGAGAGGGAGAGGGAGAGGGGAGAGGGGAGAGTGAGAGAGAGAGAGAGAGAGAGAGAGGCGAGGAGAGGGGGAGAGGGGAGAGGGGGGAAGGGGGAGAGGGGGAGAGGGGGAGAGAGAGAGAGAGGGGGAGAGGGGGAGTAGGGGGAGGAGGGGGAGAGGGGGGGAGAGGGGGAGGAGGGGAGGAGAGCGAGGGGGAGGGGGAAGGGGGAGGGGAGGAGGGGGAGAGGGAGAGGGAGAGGGAGAAGGGAGAGGAGAGGAGAGGGAGAGGGAGAGAGAGAGAGTTGTGACTGGGAGACTGAAGAAAGAAGACTGAGACGGAAGGTGACACGTGTGAAGGAACAAGACACGAGAAGACGACAGAGGGACGGAGGAAAAGGGTGTCGGCAGAGGAAAAGAGAACGGGTCAGTGGGGATAGATCAACCCGGTGGTCAGACTATAGAGAACGAGACAGCGATACAGGTGGTGAAGATGTAGATACCACAGAGACAGTAGTAAGACTGTGAAACAAAAGACTGAGAAGACGACACATGGAAGAAGACAGAATGTTCAGGAAAAGACAGGTAAAGTCGTCGGTGTTGAGGAGCTGCAACAGAAGGAAGGCAAAAATTATGCCAGATGCAGTGGTCAAGGGGAAAGAGAGGAAACTGCGAATGGTCCATGGGGGATTCTATTACCAGGAAGTTGAACAAGACAATAAACAAGGGGGAGGATTTGACTGTATGTCTACCAGGGGCAAAGATAGAGGATGTCACAGAAAGAGTAGGCCAGGTCATGGGTAATGGCAACGGGGGATCTATTCTTGTGTACGTGGGCACCAATAATGCTGAGAAGGAAGGTACGAAGGCTATCATTGATAAGTATAGGAGACTGGCCTGCACATTGAACGAGACACACATTGGACAGATCGTGTTATCGGGTATACTGCCGATAATGGATGGCAGAGGACAATACTACAAGAATTGCAGACGAATGGGCATCAATACACTGGTACAGAAGATATGTATGGAGGAAGGAGTCGGCTTCGTAGACATGTGGGCAAACTTTGTAGGGAGAGAAGATCTGTTTATGAGTGATGGGTTACATCTGACAGGAAAAGGAGCAGCAGTTTTAGGAAGCGAGTTCATTAGGTGCATATGTGAAGGTACAGGCACAGCTGAGTATTTAAACTAGATGCACAGGAGGGATATGTGAGAGCCACCTCAAAGAAATAGAACAAAAAAATTACAAGGAAATGTTCATCAGATATCCATAAAAATGAACTTATATGTGTATGCTTAAATGCCAGAAGCATACAAAATAAGAGAGGAACGCAGTAGCGTAGCGGTAAGAGCTTCGGACTCTTGACTGAGATAGCCCAGGTTCGAATCCAATAGACCCCAATAAATAGGCATCACATAATCATGGGCACATGAAGACTTGGTAGAAACTGAATTATCTCTATCGGGTTATGCCATGTTTAGAAAGGACATACAAGTGGGAGGTGGAGACGGAGTCATAATCTATATAATAATCTATTCAGGCATATGAAGTACAAATTAAACGGGAAGCAGATTGCGAGGAAGCTATTTGGTGCAACATAGTTACCAGAAACTCAACATTAACAATAGGACTAGTTTATCGTAGTCTTAACATAAGACAAGACGATGATGTAAAACTACACAGTGCTATAAGATAGATAAGTAAAGGGGAATGTGTTATAATGGGTGATTTTAATATTCATATTCAGTGGAAATCACTAGAGAGTGCTTTAGGGCATCACCTACAGCACTCTCTAGTGATTTCCACTGAATATGTCCGTTTAGACTACTTCTAATACAGGACTGTTTCCTTACCCAACATGTTTTGGAACCAACCTGCGGTGGGAATATGTTGGATTTAGTGTTCTCTTCTCAAAAACTAATTAGTTTATAATGTTAAAATACATGAGGATCTAGTGATCATAACCAGATCCATTTTAGTATAAAAGTACAACCAGGGAATAATGGTGAAAAGCGATGGATGAGAAACTTTAACAAAGGCAAATATAAACAGATGAGAACATATTTAGCATACATAGATTGGACTAACTTAATGAAGGACAAGACAGCAACATAGTGCTGGACCATTTTGAAAGATGGGATTAAAGGCATTATTGAGAGATTTGTTTCCCTAAAAAAGCAAGGGAAACGATCTAGGAAGAAACACCTATAAGAAGCTATCTTGCATGATATGGAATGTGGGATTTGGGGGGATTTTGAGGGATTCTGAACCTTTCGGTTGCTTGTTCCTTTAAGTCGTCTCTCAACAAGATAATGCTTTTGATAGAGTTTGTCTTCAAATTGCCGAGGAACAGCAGAGCACAGCACGATTACATTACTCCGCTACTGTTTAACAAGAGCCATTCGTGTGTGGTTTAACAGTCACAGCCAACCACATAATATTCATTGCCGTCGGGAACGGGTTTGAATATAAAAATACTGCTCAAAATTCGATATGTACATGGGATCAAAGTTGATTGCGAATATGGCTAGGGCTACCTCCGTAATCTTTGCACCGGTTTGTGCGTGCTTCGAATTGCATCGCGCGTTGTGCTTTATAGCGACTGCTGAATATTTTACGTGTATGGGGTGCGTTGACCCCCCTAACGCCTGAATTGTGACTCGGCGGAATTACACGTGTCATGTCTAAATGTTGTTCACTGTAGCTTCGCGCAGAGATGAATATCAATATTCCCGTTGACGGCGTGCTGCCCTCCTGGGACGACATCAGCCACTTCGGAGGTTGCATTTGGTTTGCCTTTTTTGTAGGAATATGGCGTGCAATAACCTGTGATTGGGATCTGTGGCATTTTGCGAGACGCCATGATACGGCTATAGAAACACAAAGACGCACTTTCACGAATAATCTATGTATTTTATTTGTGTGTGTGCGTGTGCGCGTGTGCGCGTGTGCGCGTGTGCGCGTGTGTGCGTGTGCGTGCGTAAGCGTTTGCGTGTGCATATGTGTGTACATGTGTGCGTGTGTGTGTGGTGTGCATGTGTATATACATGCATGTATGTATTCTTGTGTGTGTGTACACACACTCCACTCACACACAAGAATGCATACACGTGTGTGTGTGTGTGTGTGTGTGTGTGTGTGTGTGTGTGTGTGTGTGTGTGTGTGTGTGTGTGTGTGTGTGTGTGTGTGTATGTATATATATATATATATATACATGTGTAATACATGCAGGTATGCATTTTTTGTGTGTGTATATATATATACACACACACAAAATGCATACATGCATGTATTACACACGCGCACACCACACACACACACACACACACACGCACGCACACCACACACACTCACGCGCATATATATATATATATATATATATATATATATAAGCTTTTTCTCGTAGATACTTTGCATCTCGGCTATAAAACTTTCAGTGGTTAGACTATTACCCCTTTGGAAGGAAAATAACGCCTTTATGTTTTCAAAATACCCCAAGGGTTACCGGTTCTTAACGATCGTGGGGTATTTTTTGCGATTGTGCCGAGCTAGGAAAATGTGCTTCAACGATCACTCGGGGACTTTTTATGCAGTTTGCAACAAACCCGGCACAAATTTACGTCATTGCAAACGTCCGGTTCGAATACTTCGGGAAATCATTCCCTGTGTCAGTGTGTATGTAAAGCAGTCGGGTGGATGATCATTTGTTTGTAGTTATAGCAATAAGTAGGACCTTCTAAGGGACATAAACGCTCAGCAGCCAAAACGAAATTGATCTGTTGAAATTCATCGTTGTTTCTCTACATAGCATAATTATCAATCGTTACGTTAACGAAAGAGCCACACCCCCCTAACTTTGAGTATATAATGTTATTTAAAAAGTCAACCCATTTTCGTGATTTTTAAATCATTGTTTCATTGTACCATAAACATAAATATAATAACTTGTGCAATTATTTGCAGGAATTAAATTTTATAAACCAAACCATAAGACTTGGTTAAAATCAAGTAGTTTTACGTATCGTGCATGCGCGCGCATACCCAATTCGTTCATCTATTGTACCTGCTGATATCGCAATGTTTCTAAGTCCCGTGCTTTATTAAATCAATAAGTGTCTTTAAATATGTATTCGTTTCTGCATTAACTCCCTGGTCTTGGAGACTGATCCAGTCATTGCTGATTGTCGTACTGAAACCGTGTTGCTTGATAGCATGTTTTTGTTATTGTTCAATTAGTATTCATTTGTCTAGTCTCTCATATATATGTATAATCTAATCAATATATATCACATCACAAACTCAGGTTATTTTAGGCGGTGGTGGCGTGGAATGACTCTCAGCTCAGGTATAATCGTTGTGATTCCGCGTTGCCTTCATCCAACTTGATATCGTCTAGGCGGTGGTGGCGTGGAATGACTCTCAGCTCAGGTATAATCGTTGTGATTCCGCGTTGCCTTCATCCAACTTGATATCGTCTAGGCGGTGGTGGTACATTGCTGACATGCTGACGCAGGACGCTGACATCATTCCCTCCTCCGTCCAGAACACTACTGTAGTGGTTTAAATCTAGGTTCAAAATACTCAAGATGTTTTCAAACTACGTTTAAAATACTTTTATCGTACCGACAGTTTGACGATATTTTCGCATCGGAACCGAAGCCTGATTAAATACATTTGGACGGTGGCCGCGTTAGAATGGACTTGCTTGTTAGAATGGATTTCCTTGAAACGTTATAAGCTGATTGCACGATAACAGCCATCGACGTTTTATTATATAAACTAACACTTTTGAATATGGGCATTGAGTGTGTTTTGGTTGTTTTGAACCTGTTTGACCTTCTTATGGCTGCCAGAAGATACTACTGCACAGAGAACTGAACATAATTTAACTTGATCAATACGAACATTTCGAGACATCTGGAAAATAATGGAATTATTAGCATATGCTACAGACTAAGACATCGCATCTGCATGACGCCCGTGGCTGTAGATCCGTCCACTCTCGGATCATATTCATGTGCATCTGTTATAGGCATGTGTGTGTGTAAAACCTCGTTTTACTGACACATCCGTAATACAGCCACCTCGCAAGTAAGGTCACCCTAGGATAGTAACAAATTATTTACGTAACAGTAAAGAATAGGAAAAAATACTCTCGCTAATACGGTCACTTCGTCATTCGGGTCACTTTTGTACAGTCCCGAGGCTGATCTTATTAATGAGGTTCGGTTGTATGTGTATCGTGCACGGGAAATCCGTCCTATGCGGCATGTCGTTGAGGTTAAGACACATGTCAAGACACACACGTCACAGGCTACGTTAACTGATCGTGGCTATAGGGGTAATGTTCTAGTTAGACTTCCTGTTACGAAGAAAAATGCAGTGTATTTTTTAGAAATGATTGTTTTACAAAATTAACATGCTGTAACATAAGTGCATTTGAGTAGACAGATTTTCATGTTTGATTGTAAAAGGTGTTGACTGTAAAATGGTGGATTTCTACAGATTTGAATAAGCGGAAGGATATGTGGCAGCAATTTGTCTGTGTGACCTGTTTGCGGAGTAATGCTTGCCGGCATTTGTAAATATTGACGGGTGTCACACATACAGGCATTTTACGAGAGCTAGAAGTATGCCATTTTTTTATGTATCAGCATGTCGATGAGATGATGGTAACAGCAGGTGAGTAATTTAAGATATTTTGTAGGTCACGTTTTCTTATAATCAGACAAAACGTTAACATGGTCGCCTATGGGAAAACCAACAGTGTGCTGACCCCAATAAAGTCCCTGCAACGGAAGCATGCTATTGTCATTACGCAATCATGGAAGACGCATTTTACTTCAAATATCTTGAAACAATCACTGATAATATATGTATGGCAAAACAACAGTTGAACGGCACAAACCGTTTTTGGATATTGCAGACTTCTCATCAGTCTGCAAGTCCAAATCACAGTGTCGGAACACATGTCTTATAAGGGGGGTGGGGTGTGTATGCTACTAGTTAAGCCTCAGTTTGCAAATATGTATAAAAATAAACCAATGACATTGCAGCAGGGTGATCCATCAATCTTTTTTATTTACTCCTGCTAGTTAAACACACTTGAAGATCTGGTCATTGACCCTAATGAAACCTGACGACGGTGACTAGCTGGAGTCGGCTGCCCGAGCCTGTTATCAGATACTGTCTACTGACAGGACCTTCTGGCAAATCAAGCAAGTGGCATTGCTTTCTGAATGTCTGCTAATTAGGCTGTGTAATATTACGTAATTGAACTGCATAAGACGTCTGGCCTTTTGAGAATTCACACCCTAAGGTGACTTTTTGTTGATTTTTACCTTTGTAAATAGGGCACAAGGTCATAAAATCAATATAAATTTGAATGTAACATATAACAACTCGCTGTATTGAATATTCTTATAAAACACATATTGGACTTCCTGGAAAACTGTTATAGGAGTCCATACGTGCCACCTGAGAATGTTGTGCTAGATTAGAAATTATCCGTCAGTGAAATGCTTATTCACACGGTGTCCTGTCAGGTAGGGTGGCTCTTTTGAAATGTGTATAAAACAAACACGTGGATGAATTTAAAAAAATCACACGGTGTATGAGATAGGAGAGCCTATAAAATTTGTTAGTTTCAACATTTTTCTCCAAAATTGCCTTGCCTACCAGACCAGATCTTATCAACTGTTCCGCGATACAACCCAGAACGTTCGTTCTCCGTGGCTGATCCTGTACTGTGAAACGCCCTGCCTACTGCGCCAACACTGTTGCTGCGTCCAACGGAGTATTAAAGACACACCTGTTTCATACGGCCTTTTAATTTAAACAACAACACTGTTGTTTTGATGATTTAATGATACTTACGGACCATTTAAATATGGAGTAACTTATTAACTGGTTTTAACTCGTCTTATGTTATTTTTGTTTATTTAACTTGACTTAGTCTTCTTAATTTATTTTCGTCGTTTAATTCCTTTTAACTTATCTTAATCAATATCGATTTATCATGACCTACATTTTACGTTGTTGAAGTTCCTTTGAGCAGGATGCTACCCTGATATACGGGGCATAATAAACGCCTAATTCATCATTAGTTTTATTATTATTACATTACTATTCGTACTACTAGATCCGCAGAATACAGCACACGACAAGGGGACGGCTCAAGTGAATGACTGAACAGACGAAAGCGGACAGGATACCCGACCTTATGCCCGATTAGGTGATATGATCAATTCGGGTCCATCAAAATAGATCGGGCAACAATATATCAGTGATCCCATAATGCGAGGTGAACAAAACAACGAGGAAGTGAGACAGTTATACTTGATTGCGTTCGTTTGACGGCGTCTCCGCTGGGAGCACCTGGGCATTACCGACTACGCCATTGTCAGTTCTCGTCTTCGTGGGTGTGCAACGACTGTCACGTGTAATCAGCGCAAACTGTCTTTAACTCGCACTCTCCATTAATCGCCGGATTCAAAACTCCTGATGTCTCATCAATAATTAAAACATTGCCGTTTCTACCAAACACATTTCTAAGTGCTTTGCCACCTCCACGACGCGAGCATTGGAGAAATTGTCCACAATATAATTTGGCAGATATAAAATACAATATAATTAATTGAAACATACGTAAGGGTGGATGTACGGGTGAGTCACATGTAAAAAAAAAATTGCTTGAAAAGCAAGTGAACCTTCTGGCGTGTATGTATATATATATACCAAGAACATCTAACTGTTTAAATATGTACTCCTAAGTATTGATAAGATACAATAATAATAATAATAATAATAATAATAATAATAACAAGATAACTTCTATTGCGCCTAAATCCTTGGAAACCAAGCTCAGAGGCGCATCAAAACAAAAGGGTTGGTCAATCTCAAAATTCATAAGTAGTTTTTCAGTTGTCAACAGATGGGTCAGGGCGCTAGGGAGCTACGGTTGATAAGCAAGGTTGTAAAGATATGTTTTTAAATGACGACGGAATTTTATAATATTTTCAACTGATCTAACACTAAGAGGAAGCATATTCCAAAGAGTTGGTGCAGCAACAGAAAAAGCCCTAGTTCCAATGTTAGTGTTGACTCTAGGAACAAAAAGTAGGTCAGAACTAGATGATCGAAGCTGGATAGATTTTCTTACAGGAGTAAGCAATAAATGCAAATAAGATGGTTGTTTATTGGACAGTGCCTGGTATGTAATGGTACATATCTTAAATATTATACGATATCGTACAGGAAGCCAATGCAAAGACTTCAAAAGTGGCACAGAGCGAGAAAAACGAGGAGATCTTGTAACTACTCTTGCTAGACAATTTTGGACACGCTGAAGTTTTGTGATATCCTTGCTAGCGATATTATAAAGGAGGGAATTGCAATAGTCAAGTCTGCTGCTAACAAGCGCTGTTTCAATAGTCTTAGCAACAGAAAATGACATATACCGGCGAATACGGCGAAGATCACGAATATGATAAAAACAGCAGCGACATGTTTGAGATATATGTTGTCGGAAATTGAAGTTACTATCAAAGATCACTCCTAGATTCCGCACCGAACAGGATACCATATGCGTAAATATGTACAACAAAACATAAGTAAGATTTCGTATTTTTCATTTCCTTGCTAAACGACTTTACAGATCATTTACAATTTACCTATGTTTCTGGGAGTGTATTCGGTCCTACCACGGTTGTCACTGCTGCGCCACGATTGTTTCTGTATTATTACATGCATGCGATTGTCCAACAAGGCACGCTTTACGAACGCATTTACCACATTCTATTCTTTCGCTGGATGCGAGGTAACTATCACTAATGCAATCAACATAATGCTCGGCTTCAGTGCATTAACTACTGCAACACACGATTTGCACCATTAATCTCCATAATCTCCGGGAGGACTACTTTAATGCCCACATCACAAAACAGCGAATCGATTGATGTACAATTCTGTTATTGTCATCGACGTGTTCAACATAGGTATAATACTCCGTAACTACGATGTAATAATGCTGAATTGGACAAAGTGAATAATATTCCTTACCATTAATCGCGCATCACAATGAAGACGAACGGCTGGTTACCCTCAATCAACGTAACCAAAAATGAATTTCAATCTAGCTCATCAAGTAGGCGCAAACATGTCTCAGTTTGTACGAACCATTCAAACCAACTACAAACCTTGATTATTTTGACACAAATCAAAAATTAAACGAAATAGCAAACAATAAAGGTAACTTTGCATGTTCAAATCCCGGAGTAGTAAACTTGTTCGTACACTTCTATTAAAGTGTAGGGCCTACCTCTTTTCTGTAAAACAATTAGAGATGGATTTGCATTATCCAAAATACTTAAGGCGTTTTAGTATTAACCGTACACGTAAATACAGACTAAACCCTTTTTACCGTTCTAGCGTCCTCGCGCGCCAGGGGGCGCTGCTGGTTACATCAGTCTCAGTACCCCCTGGCAGACCGCCTTGCAAAACTTTGAAATAAAGCACAGACAATGATATCGTTAACTGGGATATTCGGCCCGTTTTCATTTCAGCCAACCGTGGTTCATGTTACATGTAATGTTTGGGAAGTAGAAGTAATTATTAGCATACACATTAAGTCAGGGAGGGATCACCAGTAGATATCGTCTACTTAGATTTTCAAAAAGCTTTTGACAAAGTACCACATCAAAGATTACTGCTTAAACTAAAGGCCCATGGCATAGGAAATGGTATAATAAACTGGATAGAACAATGGCTGATTGACAGAAGACAAAGTGTAGTAGTTGATGGGGAGGCTTCAAACTGGAAATCGGTATTGAGTGGGGTACCACAGGGATCAGTATTAGGTCCTATGTTATTCTTAATATACATCAACGATTTGGATTATGAAAAAACAAGCAAGGTCTTGAAATTTGCGGATGATACAAAAGTGTTTAGAAGGATTAGAAGTGATGGAGATAGTCAGCATTTACAAGATGATCTTGACAGGTTGATCAAATGGTCTGAAAAGTGGCAAATGATGTTCAAATTTGAGAAATGTAAATGCCTCCACATGGGACATGGGAACAAAGAGGTAGAATATACAATGGGGGGTACTGTACTAAGTACTATAAAAGAAAAGGACTTAGGGTTAACCGTTAGTGCTGATATGAAGATTTCAGAGCAATGCGGAATTGCAGCTTCAAAGGGAAATCAAATCCTTGGATTAATTAGGCGAAACATAACGTATAAGGAAAAAGAGCTAATAATACCGCTGTACAAAACAATAGTTAGGCCTCATTTAGAATATTGTATTCAAGCGTGGAGGCCATATCGCAGGAAGGACATAGATATGCTAGAAAGAGTGCAGAGGAGAGCAACTAAAATGATACCAAATCTGAGGGATCTTAGTTATGAAATACGCCTAAAAAATGCGGTTTAACAACACTAGAGACCAGGAGATTGAGAGGAGATCAGATAGAAGTGTTTAAAATATTGAAGGGTTATGAAAATATTGATAGAAATATGTTTTTCTCAGTTAAGAAAGATAGAAGGACTAGAGGACATGATCTTGCATTAGCAAAGGAGCAGAGTAGATTGGATATAAGAAAGTTTTCATTTTCACAAAGGACTGTAAATGAATGGAACAGATTACCTGCTGATTGTGTGGGTGCTAGTAGCGTGAATATGTTTAAAAATAAAATCGACACATACCTCAGACGGGCGGGATACACATAGATAAAAAGGTCGGACTCTCGATAAGCCAAGGGCTTCCTTGTCCACCTGCTACCTAGAGTTAATTCTCTGGGTGGCAATCTTGTTAAATCTTGTTAAAGTCGAACGGGTAATTTTATATTGGAATTTCCCATAACTGCTCTTTGATGCGAGGGCGTTTGTGCACCACGACATGTTCATGGTACCCACAGCAAGACCGGCAGAGACAGATACTTACAGGTCAAAGTACAGTTGTACAGTTAATTTAGCAAACATCCGCACTTTGCGTACTTTCTGGGTTGCGAGGATACCCTCAAGTAGCCGGGCGATAATCTACCACTCTACGAACAAATGCCCTTTTATGGTTGGTCTAATGTGCAAAGAGGGTTATGCTTTTGGTTATATTTAGGGGTAGGTTTAGGGCTGTGGTTATCGAAGGCTACGGTTGGGTTGTAGGTACTTTTGGCAACATTAACACCAGGTGTTATATGCATTTTTGCAACTTTGATATGACAGATACTGCCACCTAGCGAATGGGAACGTACTATATTTTAGGTGCTCTTACTCGTACTTTCATTGGACATAATTCATAGTAAGCATAGACGGATACGAGAGTGCCGGGCGGGGGGGGGGGGGGGGGGGTGGGCACATGGCTCCATAGACATGTGGAATTTTTTTTCAATTGGCCCGCGCTAGCGTGACGTGCCCCCACCTTCAAGTGTTAATATTTCTTGCGAGCCTCGAAGGAAGTGCAACTGGAGTTTTTGAAGAGCCTGGAGTGTTGGTATTTTGGCGATTCTCAAAGTTTGTTATTTTTGGTGACCCTCAAGGAAGGATACAACTGGAGTGTTTTTGCCACCTCCGAATACCCTGTCTATCCGTCCCTGGTATGTGAGATCATAACTACATTACAGTTCTAGTAAAGATAACAACTGCACCACACGGTAATTAATAATTGCGATTCTAAGCGCTTTTCTGAAATTGACGTATACAACGTCTAACGCAGAACGATCAGGTCTACATTAATGTATTCATTAAAGAGGCAGAGAGAACTACTGATCAGGTCTCTCTATCTGTCTCTCTCTCTTCCCCCTCTTTCTGTCTCTCTCTTTCAATCTCTCTCCCAATCTCCCCCCCCCCCTCTCTCTCTCTCTCTTTCAATCTCTTTTTCTTTCGCTCTCTCTTTCGCTTTCTCTCTCTTTCTCTTTGTCTCAATCTCTCTCTCAATATATATATATATATATATATATATCTCAACCTCTATGTCTCAATCTCTCTCTCTCTTTCTCTCATTTTCTCTTTTTTTCCCTCTCTCTCAATCTCTCTCAATCTCTGTATCTTTCTCTCTCTCTCTCTCTCTCTCTCTCTCTCTCTCTCTCTCTCTCTCTCTCTCTCTCTCTCTCTCTCTCTCTCTCTCTCTCTCTCTCTCTCTCTCTCTCTCTCTCTCTCTCTCTCTCTCTCTCTCTCTCTCTCTCTCTCTCTCTCTTCTCTCTCTCTCTCTCTCTCTCTCTCTCTCTCTCTCTCTCTCTCTCTCTCTCTCTCTCTCTCTCTCTCTCTCTCTCTCTCTCTCTCTCTCTCAATATATATATATATATATATATATATATAGATATATATATATCGTGGTGGTCACAAAGTGGATACAAAATGTTTATATTTCATAACCTGAAACAGGTATAAAATAAATATCAATTTTAAAAATACCATGTTATCACAGTCTGTATCTATCACAGTATGAAGTAGATACAGCAGAATATTCTGAAATTATAAACCCATTAAAATCATTAAGAGGCTCAGTTCGAAATAACTTTTTTTATTTATTGATAATCTTGATTGACATTGAAACAAAACTGCTCAACGTCTTCGCCTTCTTTGCTGTGAAAGCTCTAAGTCTCCTGCCTGGTGACAGTGTACCATATTACTCTGACAGGATGTGCACAAGTCACTCATGATTTGCAAACCCTTTCTCATAGTTCTCGTCTCATACAGCTGATTCAGTCCAGTCTGTCTCACTCCCACAACCTTACTTCCCCTATCAACAATACAGTTCGCCCTGCCTCTAGTCTTCACACTCAAAGTGCCAAACCAGCAGACAAAAGAAGATGTCAAAACAGATTCAATAAAGGTGCGATAGAACATCTACAGAGTCTCAGGACTCAAACCAAAGTCTGAACATGCAGAACATTCTCTGATTACAAGTCTTTACAATGCAGTTTGTGTTGGATTCAAAAATGAGTTTATTATCCAAAACAGTGCCTAGATATTTATGCTCACTCACACACTCCTCCTTTTAAAGTCTACTACCATCTCCCTGGTCTTGTCCACATTCAAGTCTAAGTAGCAGTCCTTACACCATCTTGTCACTTCCGTGACCTGCAGCTTAAAATGACTGTCTGAATGTCAGAGATCTGATAAAGCAGGGTCATCAGAGTATTTATATAAACTGCACATGCAGCTACTGCTCTTTCAATCATCGGTATATACAGTAAGAAAACACAGGTGACAAAATTGTCGGGTGGATGTTGTTTTCATCTGAGACAAAACATTTTGGTATCTCACAACCTGAGATCTGTTGACAAGGAAGTCAGTCAACCATACAATCAATCTAGGGCTAGCATTCAGGCTAGTCAGCTTTTTTTGCTAGCAAATGAGGCTGTATAGTGTTGAACGCTGATTAATAATCTATAAACAGGATTCTGACAAAAGACCCAGCTTTGTTTAGATGAGTGTATGAATCAGGAAGAAGTGATAGTAAGGCCACTTCACATACTGCTGGTGGGATGGAAGAGCTGAACATAGGCTGGTATATATCAAAAACAAATTACAACCAAACAAAATCAATTCATAATGTAATATAATAATTAAATAGTCTGACGTTGCTGTGTTTCACTGTTTGTGCTCCGAATTCTATATATCTTACCGTGATATTCGTAGCCCATATTCGACGTTTCCACTCTTCTCGTGACCGCCGTATTTTCCTTTTTCACCGTGGATGATAATTTGTGAATTGTTTCGTTTGGCCTGATGACCTGGCCCTCAATATACAGCAGTGGGGTGAATACGGATTTAATGGGAAGTGGAGATGCATTTATGAAGTACGCACATGCGCAGAGTATAATTAGTGTAACGTAACAGCCATATCCGGCTCGGCGGTCCACGGATGATTATTGGTGTATGGTTTGTTGGTAAAAACTAATTGCACACGGGTATTCAAGATAACAAAAACGATTACTGGTTTCCCAGACAAACTCTCCATATATATATGACGACATCTACCGGTCGACCAACAGATATAGATAATGTCTACACGTATGTATACAAGATAACATTTGGCCATGTTGTTGGATGTTTATATTTTTTTTAAACTGGACTGTTACTTCTTGTTTTGTTTAATACTTGGAGTGTCACTATGTGATTATGTTATAATGTGTAGAGGTTTGCATGTCACAACATCGCGTCCAGTGGCAATACTTAATTCCGTGACACCTTTGTTTTGTGTCGTTTTTGTTCCGTCTAACTCCTTCGGTATATGTCTATGTTGAACTGGCAGCTACCATTCTTAATAAACGTGGTTGGCATGTCATCATTCAGTGTAAAAGTGTTAGGGTAATATATGTTTTGACTATATTCACTACATCATCGTAATTAAATAAATAACAAGGTGCAACTCAACTGTACGCTGAATAATTCCTTTCTGCGCTGCAATTAAACTATCAAATAATATTAAGATAACTTTATTATATATTTCTTTACTACAACATAGTACAGTAAGGGAATACTTATTTAAATCCAACAATTATTATTATTATTGTACAGTATACCCAAGCAGCGTGTGCTTAGATTTTATTAACACCAAGAATAGATACGATTATCTGTTTGTTATTATACCGATGTATAATTGGTCTGTAATTCAGTATGGCTGATGCTGACAAATGAAGGGACGAGGAAACACTATCGTCTTCAACTCATACATGTGAACCCGTTCACATTGTGCTTAGAATACCTTGCATCAGATCGAGCTAAATAGGAATTTGGAGACACTTGCTGTGAGAGAGCAGTCACGTATACAAGACTATGTATCAACAAGAAACTGGAATGGAAACTGACAACATGCCTAATGATATTGCATGCTTCATTGGACAAAGAAACATATCAAGTTTTGTTATCAATACATTAGCTTAAGCCCATTCTTTAGAAACATATCACATTACTAAACATTATACAATACTATTGACAATCATGCATATGTATACTATAACTATTCTCCTGTGATGGTATATACCCTATATGTAATTTTGAGAGAAATACATTTATAATAAAAATTTACTATCAAATAAAAATAACATGTGATGTTAGTATTTTAATAATTAGCTTTCTGTTGATGCAGAATGCAGGATATTCACCGTTTTGTTAAACAAAAACTGTTTTGCTTACGTAGGAAAACTACTATAACGCAAAATACCTTGTATGTATATATTGCATAGTAGTCGCAAAATACCTTGTATGTATATATTGCATAGTAGTAAAGCTGTTGTGTTTATGGTATGGTTTCTTCGCCGCTGCTAGCGCTTCGATCGGCTACTCTCGAAGAAGTAACGACACTCACCACAAGTGGCAAGACAAAGTCGTCCAAGCTTGATCCACTGCCCTCTGTTATTCTGAAGGCGAATACATCCATCTTGGCGCCGATTCTCGTGAAATTGATCAACCTGTCCGACGAGTGGTCCACTGTTCTCGCCCGGCTGAAGCACACAGTCATCACGCCTTTTCTTAAACGTTCCGGCTTTCCCGCCGACGACTACGCCAGCTACCGACCTATCTCGAACCTTCCGTACGCATCCAAGTTACTTGAACGCCACGTCTCTGCCCAACTACGTTTGCATATGCAACACAACGGCATCGGAGATCCTTTTCAGAGCGCCTACCGCCCGTCACACAGCGTTGAGACAGCGATTGTGTGTATCCAAGACGACGAGTTAAGATCACTGGATGCTCGTAAGCATGTAGTACTTGTTCTACTTGACCTCAGCGCTGCGTTCGACACGATCGACCATGACATTCTTGTCGCTGAACTAGACTGAATCGGCGGGCGAGGCAACGCACTTTGCTGGCTCGTCTCTTATCTAGCCGACCGAACACAGTGCGTCAGCGTTGACGGTCATCTTTCTTGCGACAGCCGACTACGACATGGAGTTCCACAGGGCAGTGTTTTGGGCCCTCTGTTATGTTCTATATACTGTGCTGGTCTTTCCGACGTATTCGAGAAGCAGGGTGTTCGCTACCATGTCAACGCTGTAGACACCCAACTCTATGTCGATTTTTCGCGAAACGATTCTGCGTCTGCCGCCGACCGGATATCTCGTTGTGTGACTGACGTGAAAGCATGGCTAGCGTCGCGCTACCTGCTTTTGAACGAGACGAAGACAGAGGCGATACTGATTGCAGCATCAAACAACCGTGTTCCACAGCTACCGCCTCTTCCCATCGACGTCTGCGGTTACAACGTCAGCACTTCCGCCAACATACGTAACCTTGGAGTACAGCTCGATTCCACGACGTCGATGGCCGCACACATTAGCCGTACCTGTCGGGCTACCTACGCCCAACTACGTGGCATAGCGCGAATACGATCATCTCTCCCGCTTTCAGCGTGCAAGTCGCTTGTACACGCGCTAGTCACGTCGCCACTTAACTTCGGAAACGCGACCCTGTACGGCATTACTGGAACCTTCTGGCACCGACCGAGATGGTCCAGCGATCAGCTGCGCGTGTCGTCCTCTGCTTACGTCGGCGTGACCAACACAGCATGACGGCGGCACTACGACAGCTGCATTGGCTACCTGTGGCGCAGCGAATTCAATTTAAACTGTTGACCTTGATGCACGGCGCTGTGTATGAAAACACTCCACAGTACCTTGCCGACCGTATATGTGCGTATGTTTCCTGTCGTACTCTTCGCTCGGCCGACCAGTGTTTCATGGTTGTTCCTAAAGTTAACTATTAGCGCTAAGAAGCCAACGTGACTCTGGACGTTTTAGGAGAGACCTGAAAACATTTATCTTTAATCAGGCTTTTTCGTAATTTATTGTATTTTTAAATACATACATGTACATATTAATGTTATATATGACCCACATACTAATCGAAATGTGTAGTTGTAACCCATGTATTGTAAAATTATAACGACAACGTAATGTATTCTTACATCATGTTTTAGTTTGTAAACACCCCTGAATCTGCTTTGTAGAGATATGTGGTGTATAAATAAATTTGATGAATAAACTTCATTTGATTTGATTTGGTTTACACATTTCTAGCAATGATATTGTAGTCAACAAACATTTGAAAAAAATTACATATAATTCTGTTCTGTTCTGTTCTGTTCATATATTATCATGATGTATAGCTGGTATGCAACATCGTGGTGTGGGTCATTTGATAACTGCACTGGCATCGTGTTTATCTTGGATTTCATTACGTAAATCATCACATTAAAATGTGACATGACAAATGATGGATTATATTTTGGTTTATACTTTATAGCCTAGGGCTACAATCCTGACCTGGGGCCGGTTTCATGAAGCGTACTTAAAGTTACGCAATTACTTAGCGTCACGTGTTTGCGTAAACTCCTATGCTCGCTTATATTTAAAAAATCACGTCATTTACTAAGACAATCATCTTAGCGTTAAGAACCTTCTTAGCCGCTTCATGAAACCGGCCCCAGGTGTATTTAGCATATTAAGATGTGTAAACAAAGTAATACATTTACGAACCTAAGTTGATAGATATTGCCATTTGTGAGTAAACTGGTGTGATCAATTACACAGAGATTGGGTATTTCACAAGTGTACTACGGATTATGAACGTACACAAATAACAGTCGGACATAAGCAATGGCTGCTCCCGAAGCTGTCAGCGGCGAAATGTCTTATCATTTGTGGATGACAACATCGCAACAGCCCAACCGAATTACTTAGTGTTTTCAAAAATCGAGCCGCCTTGTCGTCGGAAGTGACTGAAATCTCTGTCACTCAATGACAGCGACAGTGAACTCACTGAATGGTCGGCTTGCACAATTCTGTCACGTGCGCGTATCATATTATTAATGCTACTACATCATGATACAGACATACGTATGGACGTTGTATCTGACGTTGAAAATAATCCGTGTGATTCTGCGTAATGTCATGAATGTATTGTCCGTTCCCAATAACACTTTCGATGTTCGGTCCATGAATCTGAAATTGTCGTTTGTCACCGGCGACGACGACAGTCTCAAAATGTTCCTTTTTACATCGTCGTCATCATCGCACATGTCATAAACTTTCTTGAGTGACGTCTATTGCCAATGGTTCAAGTCCTCACATTTACGACACAACTCTCCAAATCCGAATGACAAGAATCTTACGCCGTGTCGTCCATGTTTCCAGTGGTGAGACAGATTTGGGCTGTGGCGCATATTATGTTATAATACTTTTCCAAGCAGCAATCAAGTACATTATTTCATTCGGGATTTCATTCGGAAATCGGTCAGATAGGCTGATTTTTACATATTAAACTGCGTGTATATATTACCTAATGAACCTGTCAGGCATTTCACCTGTCTAAATAGCATCATGTTAGTATATCATTTACGTGGTTAAAATATAACCTTTAAGAGTATCTCTAGGAGAGTACCTTTAAAAGTAACTTTCGCCGGCCCCGGACACACAGACCTTCCGCTAGTTCGCCGAATAAGGTCTTTTCGTGAGGCGCTCATCGGGCATGCGAACCAGATGTGTGAATTCTCGGCAGACTGGGTTTTTCAGGGACCTTTGTTTCTGGGACTCGATTCTGCCAGCGGAGTTTCAGCAAGCGGCGGGGAGTAGTCATGTGGAAGTGGTTGAGTTGGCGGACATGCCTCTGGTAGACAGTGCAAATTTCACAGGCGTAGAGTACTTGGGTAGCACAATTTTAGCACGGCGCACTTTAAATTTGGTTGTAAGGCTGATTCCTCTTCGTTCCCACACTGACGTTTCCAAACGAAACACTTGCTTTTGCAATGCGGCAATGGATATCGTCATCAATAATAATAATACTAACAAACTTATATAGCGCCTAAATCCGCAGGAATGTGAGATCAGAGGCGCAACATATAAGAACCATTGGGCAAAATCATTAACATGAACAAGCAAGAGTCGTCATTAGAGCAAGGGACCGCCGAAGGTTAGGGTGGGAATGCAATTTGAAATAAATCAGTCTTTCTTTATATTCTCAGGTGATATGTAAGCGATAGGGAGTTGATTCCAGATTTTGGGTGCAGCTACAGAAAAAGCACGTTTGCCAATATATAATGCTTGGTTTTCTGAACAGATGATCTGAGATTCCTGGGGATATCGGAAAAACGAAGGAGACTAAACAAATAGGATGGGTGTTGCGTAGAAAGGATACGATATGTGATAGTAGCTAACTTGAATTGTATTCGATATGTAACTGCACGCCAATGCAACTGTCTAAGTAGGGGCAGAGATGGTAAGGAATTTAGCTAAGTCCTTTTTAGCAATATCGTTTAGGAATGAGTTGCAGTAGTCAAGGCGACTGCTAATTAGATTTACTGTTATTGTTTTAGCAGTAGATAAAGAAAAATGCCGCCGAATTCGGCGGAAATCACGTATATGGTAGAAACAGGATTTACATACTTGAGAAATGTTCTGGTTAAAGCTGAAATCACTGTCAAAGATAACACCTAGATTACGAACAGTATCTGATGGTGATGTATCATTACCAAGCAATTTAACAAGACAGTAGTTAACAACCTTGTTTCGTTGTTGTTTTGTGCCAATAATAATTAGATCAGTTTTATCTGGATTTAGCATCAATATATTTGCTTCCATCCACAGCAAGATGTCAGTGAGACAGTCATTTAAAGTTGATAGAGATGTATGTGCATCAGTTGGTGAAAGTGATATATACACCTGTGTGTCATCAATGTGGGCAATTCTGGAGAGGGTGCTACTTAAGTAACTGAACTTGTCCACCACTTCCAGTTCCAGTCCCCTTACGGTGATTTCTGGTTCCACGTACTGCTTGCCGGAAGCTGGCTGATGCATAACTTGCCGGAAGCTGGCTGATGCATAACTTGCCGGAAGCTGGCTGATGCATAACTTGCCGGAAGCTGGCTGATGCATAACTTGCCGGGAGCTGGCTGATGCATGACTTGCCGGGAGCTGGCTGATGCATGACTTGCCGGGAGCTGGCTGATGCATGACCTGCCGGAAGCTGGCTGATGCATAACTTGCCGGGAGCTGGCTGATGCATAACGTCGGTTTTCTTCGTGCTAATGGTAAGGCCGAAGTTGTCACAGTCATTGGAGAATCTTTCCATGTTACTCTGAATTAGTAACTAAACTGTCTATGTTTAAACACATAACATTTCATAGTACAATACAACTTCACTAAGTGGATTTATTTGCCTTTAAGACCAGTAAGTCTTGTAACATAACTCACACTGGAAATTGTCAGTTGTAAGAACATTAATATTATACTTAACTCAACACGTCGTGCGTTCACATCGGTGATTATTTACTAGTGTATTTCTCTGGCGGTGCAGTTCCAACCATATTGAAAATACAGTTAACATATTAATACTATACATAGGAGCGTCTCACAATGATTTACCTTGTTAATTTCACAGAAATTGCACATCGAATGCGGCACATTTATTCATAGCTATATAACAACGGCATTACTAACATTGTCAAAATTATATACTAATATTAAGTGTCTAACGAAACGTTGATAATCAGTTATAATGCAAGATGCTAGGTCTTCACGGGCAAGTACTATTTTCACAGAATCAATAACAGAACAAACGTACAAGAAAATCTAGAGTAACAAAATACAAATGCTGCCCTCTATGAGGCGTCTGCTCAACGTGTCCGTCAGCGAATATCAAAATGTTCAACTCGTCTTGAACGACGATATAAAGCATGAACTGGTTCTCGCCGCGCAAGCCCCTCCTTAGTAGCAGTTCTTTGGTGGTTCCGGCGGGTTGTAGCGCGGAGTGAATCCTTTGTCGTTTGCCTAAAACAAATAACTACCGTGTCATTTTATGCAATGCTGTGTTTAGGATCTCGGACAGAGGAGAGGGCAAAGGGACGAGAAAAGCTGACTTACCGATTAGATTGCCATGGTAAAATGTCATATCATAACAGTTTATATATATATATATATATATATATATATATATATATATATATATATATATATATATATATGAACCAATACATGGGTACCATTGACGGATTTAGAAACATATGTAAAAATCATCATTATGCGTAACCTCTGTCAGGTGTTGCCTTACTAACTCAAATCAAATATAATCAAGTCAAATCGTATTTTTTTCCAACCTCATATGACAACAATACAACACTGTGGTATAAATATTATAATCAATTAAACTAGTCATTTATATAAATACATACATTTATATTTGTTTCTGTGTTAAAGTGTATATATCATATTAATGGTTAGTTGGAAACGGGGAAAGTTGAAGTGTAATCTTATGTTTAATCCCCCTTGGTACGTTGTAATTTTAAATATTTCATCCAGTACATTTAGTTGTGCTCTCCCTTAACATACCTTACTAACATTGTTGCCATTATATAACGTGCATTGCATTTATATTAGGCCAGCATGACATCTGTCAGATCAATATATCCCGCCTACAGTTCTCGCTTAAAACCGCAGTCCTGTGTTTCGTAGCTAAGAAAAACATTTGTGACCAACGGTTTTACAAACGATACATCGTTATGTCAGACAATTCACAGTTGCTTCTTATCAGCCATGTTGCTAGGCAACATATCAAGTGATACGTCAAGTATTACTTCATAACCGCACGCGTGTGTCATGACGATTGTTTATGTACTGACGAAGTAACGGCGGTATTTTGGTAAGGTCAGGAGAAGAGTTAGTCAACGGAATAACGGCTAAACATAGACATCCGGACGTGGGGCAAGTCCGCCTACGCTTGAGTAGGTCTATTAGTAGTCACATTTGGATATTTTCATGTAACGGTTTTGCACAAATACTGGCGCGATAATTACGCATATCGTATAACAGAAACGTACTCTCTAGCCTCATAAATACACTCTCCAGATTGTTTAGAGTGTCCAAGGGGAAGGACTAGCCCCGCTCTCCCCTATACTATGTTAATGCATATGCGCTTTAATTGTGGTAGGATTATCTTCGTGATTTGTTCATGGGCTACACTTCGTAAGACTTGTTTAGTATTACACCAGTCTAATAAGTTATTATTACAAAATGTCATGCGTGTAAAGCAAGAGCAATATTGGTCGAGTGATTTACAAACACAATGTAATATATTATTATTGCTGTATAATATGAGACCGCGTAACTCTAACTACCCGAGTCTGTTTATGTAGCTGATGACGCAATGATATAGGTATACTGTAATAAAAAAAAAGTTTGGTGGTGAGTCGGCGAAAGTGGACTGGACACGTGGAGCGAATGGATTGGAAACGGTTGGCAAAGAAAGCAGATGCCCGCAGAATGGAATGGATAGGGAGATTATGACGACCTAGACTGCGTTGGGAACATTGTGCAGAGAGAGAGGTGGGAGGGAATGGAACAGGAGTGGAGAATGATGTCGTACGACACAGGGGAGTGGTGCAGGTTGGCGGAGACAGCAATGTAAGGACAGTAAGAAGGACGAACAAGAGTCGTAGGTTAATCATACTACTAACAAGAAGAGAAAACAGAAATCGAGGACTAGTATCGAGGTCAGCATCACACCGGACATAATGGAAAGGAAATTATTGTAATCTACATATTTTATCAATCTAATTTAAGTTTGCGCATTTTAGAAATACTCTAGTATTTTATAGTTTACTTTTTTAATATGTATAACGTGTGTAAATGCGTATTTGGAAACCACCTTTGAGCAGTTTAGGTAAATACACATATTATTATTATAACGAGACAGCGTAACTCACAACTGTTCCGAGTCTGTTGAGACAGTTGATGACGTTGAGCAGCGGACCGCGGTGTCCCTCGTACAGGTCGACGCTCTGGAAGAGGTCGGTCTCGGGCAGACCGTACTCGTGGGCCGCGCGGTTGAACGACTCGATGTTCTCCATCGCCACGAACGGCGTCGCCGCGTTCTTGCTGAACTTGACGGCCGACATACCGACCGCCTGTCGCAGGATGTTGATCAGACTGGCGCCGAACAGAACGTGACAGCGATGTAATTACAATGCATCACATTACATCATATTACATTGCATTACGCCACATTGATTAGACTGATGCCAAGTAGAACGTGACAGCAATATCATTACATTCATCAGATTGGCATCAAGGAAAACGTGACAGTAATGCCATTATAATACATTAATCTAACTGGTGCCAAACAGAAAGTGACAAAAATGACATCACATTACGTTGTTCAAAAAGAACGTGACAACAATGTTATTACAATGATCAGACTGGTGCCAAATAGAACGTGACAGCATGTCAGTACATTACATTGTTTAGAATTGGTGCAAAGCAGAACGTGACAACAATTTAACTACACTACTTTGGTCAGACAGGCGCCAAACAGGACACGAAAGCAATAACGTCACGTCAATCAGACTGGTGCGAATCACAATGTGACTTTAAAATCATTATATTGACCAGTCTGGTGTCAAACTGAACGCTAGAGCAATGCCTTTGAACACGGTCGTCGTAGAACATGCCAAGTCCAGAGTGCATTGAACATGTCCACACAAATAAAACATCTCACACATCCATGTAAAGGTTGCCCAAAGTGTTAATGTTGTACTAGCAGCAGCAGCAGCAGCAGCAGCAGCAGCAGCAGCAGCAGCAGCAGCAGCAGCAGCAGCAGCAGCAGCAGCAGCAGAAGCAGCAGCAGCAGCAGCAACAACAACGGCAACAGTAATAGTAATTGTAGTAGGCCATAGCCGTGAACGTAGCAGCAGTGACATTATATTGAGACACAGCAGTAGTGCAATTAATAACACTTACCGACAGAGAGCGACACCATCTTTCAAGTAGAAATGTATTGTCCGCCATTTTGTATCTGGCTGTTAAAGAGACACACATTTTGATTTAGTACAGTAAACGTAAGATTAATGTAATGTTGCAATAATTCAGAATACTTCAGAATACAATACCATTATCAAATATCAGACCCATAACCATTGGATTGTAAAACAATTATTCAAATATATAACAAATCCCAATTAAATATATTACCCCTAATACAGATAATGGTTCTTGCATAAGCAATAGATAAGTTATGGAATCTTTGATACAACTATTATTAGCCTATGTTATGAAGAATAGTCCATATATCAAATACCGCCAAACAGAGATAACATAACGCATTTATTTTATGCCGGACTACTTACACACGGTCGATGCACTGCCGAAAGTGTTTGGTTCAGCCAATCCACGATTTGTGATGGTGTGCCAAGACTCTCTTCTCTTTCATAACCCTACGCGACAATAAAGTGTAACATCTTTTAGTATCTTAGATGCATTTTTATCACTGTTACAGAGCAATGTAACGATATGAAGATTAGTTCAACACATAGCATTCGATTGTTGCAGGTTGGTTAGACAGATCGAATTAAAACCAGAATTAATATTATATATCAAATAGAGCTGATAAATGGACAACACATTATTGTATGTCGCTAACACGTTCTTCCACACATCATAACATATCTCTGCAAATCGATAACACTCCATTGCAGGTAGGTAACACACATTTTTGGCACATTACTGCATGTCGATAATTGCAGATATCTCGACACGAGGAAGAGGCGGTATGAGGGCAACCAGGACAGGAACAATGAGATTGACGGTCACAAGGGACTACCATCTAGAACAAAGGACGGGGACATCACGTGCACGCTTAGTCTTGCTTAGCCGACTCTCGCGCGACTTCGCAAAACGGGAACAGAGTCTAGCCCCAGTCTGTGCCGGGTATCCTGAGATGGCATCACTTCATTTCGTTACAAAGTCTGTATTTACGTGTACAATTATAAATGCAAAAATAAAATATAATGTTTTAAATGCTATTAAAATGTACCTTAATAATGTAAACGATTACGAAAACTCATAGTATTGTAATTATGGAATTTGAATAAGCGACCTAAAACGGCACGGTTTGTAATTCCGTTTTATTTTATTGTGTAAATTGTGTCATTGTGGTATAGTACGAGTTAATAGGTGATTCGAACGCTTCGGATAAACTGAACAAAATTGTTATTATTAATTACTTTGCTCGACAGTCAATGTCATTTGTTACCCTAATTCTGTTTAACCAATCATCTTCGTAAAAACCAGAATAAAACTCTTCCTCCAGGCTCGCGTATGCGCGACATCAGTGGCGCAACATCACGAAGTCGGGATAATCGAGATTACAGTGCACGCCATGAGAAGGACGATCTTGCGGCTAGAGTGATGGCACAGCATGTAAATCGGGTTGTCTCGAGAACGCAATTCTTAATGTTCGTTGAGAGTAGAGGTATACCATTTTATTGTTCACAACAATTATAATAAATATCGTTTACTGCATCGGAATGTCATTATTTTTAAGTGTGCATGGGATAGTGGACGTCAGCAAGGCAACCCGGGTAATCGGGGAACAGAAAGGGAAACCAAGAGAAGACGATACTAGGGCTCAGCGTCAAACAAGGACAGGGGCAATTGGCACCGGAACTGCGGTGGCGTCACACGGATATTGCGATGACGACAAAATGGAAGAATCGGGAATGTCACCGCCGACGGTAGGTTTCAAAACCTGAGAAAAATTACCCTGGATTTTACAATGACGGTCTCTGAGTACGGTGAATCGAGTCAACGCATCTCGGTATGGCACAGCGTTGACCACCCCAATAACGGAGAGGACCAAGACACAGTCGCCAAGCCGGATCTTCAGCTGCGCAGCGTCGAAATATGAGAAACTAAGATATTACACATGGTACGTCAGAGTAGTATCCGATGAGTGAGTGAGTCATAAGTCATGTGTTTGGCTAATTAGTTAATTTTGTATATATGCAATCGTGTTCATTAACATTGTTCAAGCATATATTGGCCATGCAACCATTTACTTTAAAAGTCATGTCAACGGAGACACACAGACACATTATAATTTAGCAACACTAGTCTTGAAACCTAAACTTTATACTACTGTGTTTATACAATACATACACCTTTTAACAAGAGTTAAGAACATTGCCATTCAGAGCATAATCCCCAGAGGACAAATACACAAGGAAGCCATTAGCTTATTGAGAGTCTAATGCGATATACAAGTATATATATATATATATATATATACATATATATATATATATATAATATGTTGATTTTTGTTTGTAAACATATTCACACTGCTAGCATTTACCCAATCCATGGATAATAAAATATGTTCCATTCATTTGTAATCAATTTTCGTACATACGAAATACACTATTAATTCACTAACGTTACTTCATGTCTTCTAGCCCTACCTTTCTTAACTTACATCACTATTTCCATATCCATTCGGTATACTAAAACGTTATCTGATCTCCGCTTAACCCCCGGGGTTGTTAACCAACATCCTTATACATGGTTGCCTATGAAGTTTCCCCGATTGATGAATGTCGTCACACGACAAGTTAGATTTGTCATAATAGCGTTTTCGTGGAATACATAGTAATACGAGTGACGTTTTTGCACGCATGCACGTCAGATACAAGCATGCATGATTTGCCTCAGCATGATAGTATGATTCGGGTAAGCCCTAACACCGCCGGACTGTCTGCTTTAATTACGGTTGCGATGACGATACTCATAAGCTGTCTCAGCGTGTCTACTGACGCAAACGTGGACTTAATCAAGACCAGACAGCTGTTTCGAGAATGTGATTTACCAAATGTATGGATTTCGTCATACTGAAAGACATATATATGCAAATAGTTGAAAGTACTACTGGATAAGGGTGCTAGACTTTCCAAGTTTGTTTCTTATCGCATTAAACATTTTATTGACAATATATTGAAATAATAATTAGCGTTTGTGTTGGTTTTTCAATGCCAATGATAGTTCTCCTCATAGTAGGCAATACTGTTTGAATACTATTTAATGTCAGAGTTGGTTTTAATAGTAGTGTCTGTACTTGGGAAACGTATTCAATATATGCGTTTTATGATGTGTGAGTGAAAGAATCTAACGCCAAGTTAGAGTACCATCACAACACTGTTTCCCGGAATAAATGCCATAATGACATTATCTTTAGTTCTCCCGATTCAGCATAATAAACTTATTTTATTTTGTCTAGAGTTTGTGATTAGCTCCTGTACGTGTACGACCGTATTTAACTATGTAGAATATGCCGCCAAGCCTACATTTCTAGGGCCGGTTTCATGAAGCGGCTAAGAACGTTTTTAACACTAAGATAATTATCTTAGTAAATTACGTGATTTGGTTTAAATATAAACGAACATAGGAGTTTACGCAAACACGTGACGCTAAGTAACTGCGTAACTTTAAGCACGCTTCATGAAACCGGCCCCTGGTACCAACGGCATGGATGCATCAAAGGAACTAGGTAACCAAGGTTACACCCTCCCGACAAGCAAACCTAGGATCTTACCTCTTCCATCTTCTTTTGAATCTGGAGGGCAATCCCGGCTTTCTTCGCCCGGATATTCATTTTTCCTGCAAGAAACCGAAACACGATGTTAGACCATTTTGTTCCTGATAAACTGTATGTTATCTATAGTTCGGCAGCCAGCCTTTTGAACAGCTCAAACCGCGTTACCCTTCACCCTGCATGGCAGGCAGGTGGACTCCAGCACCAAGTCCATATATCTGGGAAACATTAAGCCAGGCTACAATGACTGCTGTCTAAGGCCAGTACTCATTTGTACCATCCTCGCAAGCCAGGGGCCGTAGTTGACTACACCGTCCCTTGCAGATATCCTACGCATTGTGTGACAGTTAGATGTGTCTGTTGTACTTTGGCCTAGTTGTTGACACCGCTGGTCGCGACTGTAACTGTAAGAAACGACAGACGACCGCGCCCCACATCAAAGGACAATTCAGGAAGTCTCAATAGAATTACCATTCCGACGACTCGGAATATTACATGTGACATCAGACACGATTGGCAAAAACCCATTCCGCTGACTGTAGAATGGCAACAAGGTGATTGGATAAAGAGCTCAGCTTAACTAAGAGCTTCTACTGTGCGGTCTGCCAGAGGGCATTGAGGCGTGTGTAACCAGCAGCGCCTCTGGCCGGACGAGGACGAGTTGTACACCTGAGTAAAACGAGGCATTGTAGTGAACGAAAGTGCAGAAGCTTCAAAATGGCTGCAACACTGGAATCAATGTCCCTCGGTTGTGAATCCGACCTTCGAGCAGCTGGTCTATTGCACCCTATTGCGTAGGTGTGGTATTGTTTAATCACAAACACTCGCCCAACCTCAGAGTAACACTGTTATTAGTAATTGCACAGGCCCGTAGCCATCTTTTCACAATGGCGGGGTTCACATTTTACCAATTCAGACTACAGTGGCGCCACAAGTTCATGTGGGGTTATATTTTTTTACAATGCTGTGGGCTCCATACGTTCACGCGGGGGCAGAAGGTTGCATTTCTAACTGGAAGAGCAATGAAGTGGGTGTGAGATTAGTGGATCATGTGGTTTCGTCTTATGTTCTTTCATCTTTTACAGAAACATCACATTTGCATGCCCAGCAGGCCAATAATGAGGTCGTTTTGGGGGTGCGTTTTCAGACTAAGTGGGACTCATATGTCGTCTGTGAAGATTGGTCCCATTTTGTTGCCTGATTAAGCCAAATTTACACCCAATTATATTCATAAAAGCCAACACGCAGTGATAGTATATTGTTAATATAACTGAATTATTTACTCGAAACCCTTCGCCGTGTGTGCAATTGTTTTGAATATGTCCATATTAATATAAACACAATTAATAATACCACGACATCAAAATGGTAACGAAAGGCGGCTTGACTTCGTGAAAATGGTGGTTTTATCAACAATGTTTAACTCTAGGTCGATTTTGTTCAAACGCTGCCGATTATCACAGCCCGACCCAGAGCATGCGCGACACACCTGACACACCTGACACACCTGACACACCTGACACACCTGACACACCTGACACACCTGACACACCTGACACACCTGACACACCTGACACACCTGACACACCTGACACACCTGACACACCTGACACACCTGACACACCTGACACACCTGACACACCTGACACACCTGACACACCTGACACACCTGACACACCTGACACACCTGACACACCTGACACACCTGACACACCTGACACACCTGACACACCTGTAGTTGTCATTCATGATATAATTTTATGATTCTATTATTCGTAGGTCTTTAGTGTTTGGTCACACCATAGAAACAGAGAATAAGCACTTGTTCACAGACGAACTCATTTCGTGCAGAAGTTCGATGACCCATCGTTTGGGTCATCGGTTCATTTATGAAATGTTAAAGTTAGTGTTAAATGTTCTTTTAAACTTTTATGAGTTTTCAAACATTGAAAACGAGGCTTCTCTAGAGTACAGTATATTTATAATAAGAACGTTATTTTTATACCAAGACAATACTATAAGTGTAATAAGTATTTAATATGTAGTTGACTTGGCTGATATAAATTAATGTTACACGTTGACGTAGGCATACGCTGCTATTATGACAAAAAGGTTCTTATATAGCGCAGTATCCAGTCCTCAAAGCGCTTTACACTTTATTCCCTGGCAGAGCTATTCAATCGAATACCATCTCGACTTCTCTGGGAAGCGTCCAGCCACGCTGCAATTAATGCGCGAAGACTATTCGTTCACAAATATCCAACACTGTCTATTGTGAAATAGACACGGGGGCATATTCCGATTACTTACCTCGAAACAGACACTTTGCAAAACTGCGTATAACTGACATACCAGTGCCGTAAACGAGGCCCAAATCTCGGGTTCATTTTATTCCTCACGCATAAGAACTCCCTTCACTGCACCGTTCCGTCGGTGTCACGCAAACTCTCCGTATCTGTATCGAACCAATTGTCTTGCAGCAGCAGAAGCACGCTGAAGATCGCTCAATTTCCAGAGGAAGACGTTTTATCCAGACAATCTGTGTACGACTGTATATGCAGTTTCGTCTTAGCAATACTTTCCCACATTCTGTTACGTAACACGAAACAAAATAATCGACATTTCAACGCACCGGACTGGGGGTCTGTAGCCTCCATTTCGAACAGAGAAATTCGGCGTAATCCTGATATAGATACTTCGTTGCTTCTCTCTTCGGAACTGGCGACGTTCGCAGATTTTCGGATCTATTTACGCAACTTTCAACGCAGCATCATCGTCGACGCGGCCAATAAAAACAACTACCTACAGACTGCCGCCTAATATGGCGCAAGGTAAAGCCAGGAATGCCGGGAATATACGAGTTGTGAGACTCGAGGCACGCAGTTTCTGTGGGTGTATTGATGAGGTGGATGAGTGTGTTTACGAGCACCAGATGCAAGGCGGCGACTACCTGGGGGAATCGGCGGCGGCTAGTAGTAGTAGTAGTAGTAGTAGTAGTAGTAGTAGTAGTAGTAGTAGTAGTAGTAGTGGTGGTGGTGGTAGTAGTAGTAGTAGTAGTAGTAGTAGTAGTAGTAGTAGTAGTAGTAGTAGTAGTTGTAGTAGTAGTGGTGGTAGTAGTAGTGGTAGTAGTAGTAGTAGTAGTAGTAGTAGTAGTAGTAGTAGTAGTAGTAGTAGTAGTAGTGGTAGCAGCAGTAGTAGTAGTAATAGTTGTAGTAGTAGTGGTGGTAGTAGTGGTAGTAGTAGTAGTAGTAGTAGTAGTAGTAGTAGTAGTAGTGGTAGCAGCAGTAGTAGTAGTAATAGTTGTAGTAGTAGTGGTGGTAGTAGTAGTAGTAATAGTAGTAGTAGTATAGTAGTAGTAGTTTTGTAGTAGCAGTAGTAGTAGTAATTATTGTTGTAGTAGTAGTAGTAATATTAGTAATAGTAGTAATGTAGTAGTAGTAGTAGTTGTTGTTGTTGTTGTTGTTGTTGTAGTAGCAGTAGTAGTAGTAATAGTAGTAGAAGTAATAATAGTAGTAGTAGTAGTGGTAATAGTAATAGTTGTTGTTGTTTTTGTTGTAGTAGTAGTAGTAGAAGTAGTAGTAGTAGCAGTAGTAGTAATAGTAGTAGTAGTAGTAGTAGTTATAATTGTAGTAGTAGTAGTAGTAGTAGTAGTAGAAGTAGTCGTAGTAGTAGTAGTAGTAGTAATAGTATTATTATGATTATGATTATTATTATTAGTAGTAGTAGTAGCAGTAGTAATAATAATAGTAGTAATATTATTATTATTATTAGTAGTAGTAGTAGTAGTAGTAGTAGTAGTAGTAATGTAGTAGTGCTGCACCACCACCACCACCAGCAGCAGCAGCAGCAGCAGCAGCAACAGCAACCAACTATTACTACTACTATAAATAATAGCCATCACCGCCACCAGTTACCACCACTTCCACCATCACCAGTACCAATCTCTCTTTACATAACTATGCAGTCCTAATTGTTTGTGATCATCGCTACTTCATGAATGTTATGAAACTATTAAGATGTTAACCGTCACGATCGCATTGTATTGTGTATAGATATTTTAATAGAAGTGATAAAACAGCCGATTAGTTTACCAATGATAATCGTCATACATTGTCAAGAATATATGATCTCAATGTAGCAGTCGTTATAGTTATTATAAAGTGGCATTATTCAAGCAGCAATAATAATTAGTGAGTAGCTCAATGAAATGTAATGTTTTATCCCATATATTAATAGATTATTAGTCTATGCAGATTATGGTGACATAATGTTTCGTGGTAATATCACTGGGCTGAAATGGAAAGGTGATTACGACGGTTCTGATATTGAACATATTGGAATGTTACGGTACAACACAAGGGCAGCGGTGGACGAGCGGTAGAGCCGGAGGCCCACCGTCGGTTGAGGGGACCGAGGTTCGAATCTCACAAAAGACGTTTTCGAAACTTGGGTAATTTCGTTCACCTCACGTTGCCTGTGTCTTTCGGAAGAGACACCATAAGCCGTTGGTCCTTTGTAGTTGGTGTTTATGGTGGGGGAGGTAAGAGATCCCACAATGGAAGTAGACATAACATGCAGTGGATTCAATTACTCTAGAGAAGGAAACTCAACTCGGTGACAATAAATCACTCCTGTTTTAGGCCTTGATAGGTTTGAATGGAGGACAATGAGGGGTCAATGTTGCATATGCCAATAAGTACGCGAAGAAAAATGCCACACTAAGTGCCTCACGAATGTACTTTTGGATAATTGTAGGGAAACGATATGCTTTTATAAACACATGCTACACGTACATGACATGTCGTACATTTAACGCGACCTTATCTGTTCCGTCACCCAGAATCGTTCTTGCGGTGTGCAGAATCAGTTATACTTTGTCCCAGTCGCGATCGTGAATGTCAGTCTTTATAAAGTAATTCCGGGAGGTTAGCCCCGCTATAAATTTGCTATCGCTGTGTTAACCGATTTATTTATAACGTGTATATTCAGTGGACGCAACGTTGACATGTAAACATCAACTTGAGCTTTGCAGTTGTTCCGGAAGTATATCGTAGACTTATTTTTCTAGTAATACAAACGTTACGTTAATAAATATTAAGAAACGAAAAAAAAAAGTCGGTTTAAGAAGTCAAGTCAAAAACAAGGGTAACGTGACCTAGATGGTCTTAGCGATACATTCCATCACTCTTAGATTACACCAGGTGATGAACCAAATGTTACAGGTTTGCATTAAGGATACGTCTCATCCGACCTTTCAACTAGGCCGCGAGTGACATAGATAGATATTCTGGAGGCAGTCATTAGTTGAGGATGCGCAGATTTGGATTAGGGGTCTTCTCAACACCGATCCAGTCATACATGTGTGAAGTATAAAGTTGAGTATGAACGTAAGAAGAATTGCTTTGCCAGTTCCCCTCGAATTAAACTATTTCGCGCACGGCCAATGAGGAAACAATTTGTTTAGAAATGTATCAATACTTTGCTCATTGACATTTTGGCTGTGAATTAGTTGGACATGTTATACATGTAGTTTAGATCTTTAGGTGTTAATGTAAATGAATAGATCAATATAGCGAGCTAAAGTGCGAAACACTGAAACTATTTTAGAAAACCATGGTGATTGAAAATAAAGGGTTACCGCTGCTACCCGGTTCTCTTTGTGAATATTACAGCCGCATGCGCACACCATACATGCATGTGCGGGGGCGCGCGCGCGTGTACATCGCCCGCCAACATTCACTCCGTCGGCGTGAGGCCGGCACATCGGCGGCACTTGGCGGGCAGCTCGATGGTAACATGACCCGTCTGCCTCTCTCGCAGCCCTCTGCCAGATGTTCCGTGTGATGCTCAGCCTCAGCCGTCTCATACCGCAGAGGTCAACCCTGCACACCTCCGCTGCCCACACTGCAGCGATCACGCCTTCTGATGCAACGAGGCTGTGTGCTAACTACGTCCTCGAAGCCAGCCTTCTTGGTGCGATAATGCGTTCAGGGGTCAGGCCACAATTGTGTAGTTCAGACAATTAATTCATGTAGTTCATTAGTCAGTTTCAGTTATGTAATTGGGCAAGACATAATTGACGTTACCTTGCCGACTTAACTGGTATTTTGACAATGAGATGGGCCATTTTGTGCAGTATTTGAAACCAAATTGAGTTTTCGGTGTAAGGTGATGTTGGGACATTGGTATTCCTGGAATAACGGTTAGCGTTCATGTAAAACGCTTTAAAGATAAAGGTAAGTTCTTATATAGCGATGTACCCAGTCCTTAGTACCGCTCAAAGCGCTTTACACTTTACTCCCTGGCAGACCTGTTCAATCGAACTCCATCTCGACTCCTCCTGAAAGCAATATATAGCCACGCTGCAATTAATGCGCGAAAACTATTCGTACACAATTGTCCACCAATGTATATAGCCAGGTGCTTATTCATACAGCTGAGTGAGCGAACGAACTTGCCCACTGTTCGAAACGGCAGCGCCGGATTCGAACCCGGGTTCTTTCGAATTAGATGCTCTAGCCACTGCGCTCCACATAGTTAAAAGAGGTGACAAGTGCATAACATAACCCAAACTTCCCAGAACACCGGAACTTACAGTATCTACAAACACTTCTATATTGCCACCAACAACGATATAGAATGTGGCCTCGCCCGTTCAGTGACGTGACATCTACTGGCCCGCAATGATGTAATAGGCAGTTGGTAAGAAAATTATTTGGCCCTACCGTTGGTGTGAACAAAACTGTTCATGTTTAGCTCATAACATTTGCTTTATTGTAAATTGAAAAAAGCACGTTGTGCCACTAAGTCAGCATTTCAACAAGCAGTGCTTTGAATGGACCGTAGCAATGTTTACGTCTCGGTAAACCACGTGGTTCACTAGTATTTAGGTTATCAACAACATTGCACAGATCAAGCCACCGAGCTATTAATACAGTCGATGACAACATAATATTTATGTTGCAGTACGCAACGTGAAGTCCGTCTGTTCTTTCAAGAATAGAGGCCTACCGGTCATTTCCAAAAGTGTTAAATGTTATTTTTTATTTATATTACGTACTCATCAATGTGCTGTTAGAAAATCCACACGACGTTTCGGTGCAGGTGTATGACTAGAATTTCCTGTTAAATGTAGAGCTAAGTAATACATATAACCACGTAACTAACTAACTACAACTAGAAACGGGCCCAAGCTTTGGCGTTGGGACAGAAGGGGGTGGCAGTGGATGTCGGCGATACTTATGAGAGCTGACGATAAGAAGGTATTTTCCTCGCCGAAATTTGCAAATAAAAAATAACGTTAGATGGCCCAGCGCGATACATATCGCGAATGGTACTGAAAAACCCCGATTCCAAATGTTTGGGGGCTAATACTGTAACATTCCTGACCGCACGGTATCCGGTACAACATATTAACTGTGATTTGTTTGTAAAAATTGTTACAGTGCAGAACAATTTTATAAAACTGTAATTGTCTTGTGCATGTTGTAAAGCGCCACGAACATTTAAAAAATGGATCTGAATCCGGAACATGAAACCAGCGTTGTATATTTTTAATACTGGATTAAATGTTGAAAGAATACCGCCTGTCAAATTGTGTTTAGTGCCCAACACATTAGTTACTAAACTAAAAAATGTAGACAGCCGACATTAGCACGTATTGCTGCGGCAGGCGTCATCACCTGCAAGTACACTTGAGATTGTTTGGTTCCAACACTCCATACTCAAAGTGGGACGAAGTACAACTGATTCACCGAACCTCCCGTTCATACAACACAACCCACCATCACCTGAAAGGGTAATTGAAGTGACTACGTCGGTTTAATGATGTGTTATATTCCGCGAACTCAGAGCCCACGAATCGCGTTCCCGACGTGACCATTTTAAGAATACTCGTGGCTCGCCGCAAGACAGTTCTTTACGGCTCCAGTGTGAATCACCGAGGCTGCATTCCTCTTCACGGGTGTCCGGTATTTAGGCTGTTGATTTCAGGATCGTAAGCGTCGGCTATAATGTCTTCAGTTAGCGGACGACGACAGCAACAACCACATTTAGCTGTCAATACTTCGTCAAACAGTAGAAAGGGACACGAGAAATAGCGAAATGCTAAAACTAATTATGGTCTATTGAGAATTGATTATTCTATCTGGTTAGAATTGAATATACCCGTTGACAATGTTTTAAAGGTACAAATTCTGATAATGTGTCTCGTAAAAATCAAGTTGTATATTAAAACGATATTTATGTTAACGTTATTGACTTCCAAAATTACGTTTGTAACATCAGTTGACTTTTTATGTGTATTTAGTTTGATTTAGCTGGTGTGCGTGCAAGGAAAATATGACATTCTGTGTAAACGTTAACACTAAACAGATGATATATTTATAAAGTTTTTATTTATCATACCACATTTTGGCGGCCATTTACGATATAAAAAGTAAAGTATAGGTACGTTCTTATATAATACGGCATATATTAGTACTAATCAGAGCGATTTACACTTCACTCTCTGGCCAACCTGTGCAATCGAACATTATCTCAACTTATCTTATGTGGAAAACATTCAGCCACGCTGCAATTACAGCGTGAAAAGAGCATTCGTGCACACATATCCCCATTGTCTTTAACCAGGTACTCATTCATGTAGCTGATACATACAACGGTCGGACTTTGTATCTCGAATGTTATGTTTTAATATTATGTACATTCGCCTATCTTCTGTCGCAGTTTCACTATCGATGTACATAGATAACATACAAGAAACCCCCACAACACGCTGGATGCCAGCTTGTCAAGTAACACATATGCAGCTGCTTTCCCATATGTCAGCTTCTACGTCGACTATTTGCCTAACACAAAAAAACTAACACCATTCCTCCGCCCCGACGTATTTCATTACGCGCAGCCATTTCTAGGAATCGCCGAGTCTGGGAAACGATTCCTGGCGATTCGCCACAAGAACTACGCCCAGTAAAACATTGCAAGTGTCAGTCTGACGAGTCTCGCAAGAACACAATGAGCTATTTGCGTGTTCTCTATATTTCTATTAAAAAAATTGGGATATTTTAAAGTGTTCTTTGACTATTCATTTATATATGAAGTGATGGCGAATGTGTTTAGTACGCTTGTTGAGATACTAAATATGTAACCATGTAAATTACTCATCTTCAACTGTTTAATGCATGGGGGGATATATGTATATTTCCTATTCCCTAGGCCATAAGAACGGCCTAGAGTGTGAGGTGTTATGCCGTAACACAAACCCTGGACGTTACGGCCTTCCTCAACAGTTGTGTAGACTTTAGGACGGATTCACCGAGCGAGATTACTAAGCAATGGAGTACGGGTTAGAACAACCCCGTTCGACACCCACGTTCGACACGCCCTTTCCCCTCATCCCAGATTTATGCGAGGCATACTTTTGGCGTGAGTCGCCGAAACATTGCAACGCGAAAAGAATGTGGGTTTCGTCCAGAGCAGGGAAGTTCAATTTGTATTGGGAGAAATAAGAGAGAGAAACGACAACGTACCTGGTTGAGCAGTAGCGATTCGTGTAAGACCGGCGTATGAAACTCCCCGGACAGCGAGTGGGCCGCGAAATCGGCGCTATATTTAGACCGCGGTGTCGATTACCTGGAAGAGGCCAACCAACGCGGGAGACCGGGTTCGGCAACTTCCAGGAGCACAGGAAACTCGGAGGGAAAAAACGGAACGGGCGCTTCGAGCGGTGGGATGCGTCCTAGATTGTGGGCATGCTGTAGGCAGCGCATGTGTGCTTGCGCGTATGTGTACGTGCGCGCGTGACAGAGTGAGGATGCCTCTGTGAGTGGCCGTTGTGGTATGTGTCATTTCAAAAACGAGACATAAAAAAAAAATTGTCATTGGGCCGGCGTGTGTTCTTTGTGAATTTGTGTACGTGGTCATAAACAGTCACGTGACTTGGTACAGGAGAGTTTTTTGTTAGCATACGGAGGTGGATCAGATCTCCGAGAAGACGAACATATGTAGGCCTATGCAGTTTCATTGATATCAGAGTGCATTGAGCTCCCTGGGACCCGGCACGGAAGGCCGTGGGTCGATAAATTAGTTTCCCTCGCCGATTCACCGGTCAGAGTGGATCTACATGCTGCTATCTCGTCCAAAGTAGATGAGTTGATATCCTATGCCGTATATTAGGCAACTCAGTGAGCTGAACGACACTTTTATGAAACCAAGAACACTTCGTTTTCGTGGTCTGGTACTACTGCGTAGTAGTAGTAGTAGTAATAGTAGTAGTAGTAGTTGTAGTAGTCAGCGGCGTATCCAGGATTTTTCATTGGGTGGGGGGGCAAAAATGGGCGAGTACTGCCCTGTCCAGCGCACAACAGAGCTGACAGCTGCCGTGCGACTGTTGGGGGGGGGGGGGGGGGGGGGCAGCTGCCACCATTGGGGAGGGCGACCGCCCCCATCGCCCCCTCTAAACACGCCAGTGGTAGTAGTAGTAGTAGTAGTAGTAGTAGTAGTAGTAGTAGTAGCTGTGTGTGTATGTGTGAGCGCTGTGTGTGAGCGCGCGCGTGCGCGTGCGCATGTATGCGATTTGGTGTTTTAGAGAGTGTGTACGTGCGTGTATGTATGTATGTATGTATGTATGTATGTATGTATGTATGTATGTATGTTTGTATGTATGTATGTATGTATGTATGTATGTATGTATGTATGCATATGTGTATGCATGTGTGTATGTTTGTGTGCGTGTGTGCGTGGCGTGCGTGTGTGTGCACGCGCGTGTGCGTACATGTATGCGTGTTCACATGCGCAAAAGCCACATTGGCCATTAAGACCACCAGATGTCGTCCTTGATTACATCACGGGGTCATCAAGTGCAGTCTAGTTGCCAAGGTTCGTGCTGGAGTCATCTCAACCGTCAGTAAGCTGTATAATGCAAGAGCTACATCAAATGTTACTATCAACCATTACATTACGATTCAATAATACAAAATAATAGGCTTCGGAACTTGGTGTATATTGACACTTCGCTATTGTCGGACTTGACATATCTATATCATTTTACTGACACTTTACATCATTGGACATTGTGCTGCTAAACGTATACTTATAGTAATATATCCATGATTGTATGTATGTAAATATTATAAAAATTATTATTCTATATCTATAAATTATCTGATATATTTTTTATAATGTATGTATTATTATAACATACAGGGGTAACGCTGTTTGTTTTGGAGATAAACCACGAGATGATGCTGTTAAAGCTCGGACAAGTCGGGTGACTTTTGCAGATTTTGGGAGCCTCTAACGACACGGTCTACCCCACCCTTGGCATTCACCAAAAGCATAACATTTTGTTTAACATTGGGGGCTGAGCCCCCCCACTCGCAAAACAAGACAACACGAAGGTGAATGCAGTTTATACTGAATCGTAATGTATTTGATGGTAGCAATTGTTTTTTCGATTTCATTTTCCCAACACCTCGACCACATTAATTTCACAGGTGTACATGATTTTATTGTAAAAACGATCAATCAGAATGTGTCTTTCTGAACAATCAGATTGGGTGCCACTAAACAATCGTAGTGTTTACCTTTAAACAATCAGATTGTGTACCTTTAAACAATCAGATTATGTATTTTTAACGTATTATGTTGTATACCTTTACAATTTCATTTTGAACAAATTCCACACGAGAACAAAAGTAAGCACTGGCGGTAGACTAGACGGCATATTTCCCTCGTGTGAGGCTGTGCCAGACAGTTGGGGAGTTGTCAGGGCTGGGTGCCCGGGAAGACGGATGGATTGTTCCCACGCACGTTCGGGATGGCACCAACTCGGCTTTCTAAATTATCCAGTGACGCGCCAGATGGTCTATTTTGGTCGCACATTTTATGTGCAAGGATGTTATCAGTATTGGCGTAATCGTTCGAACACGTGACGCTGCTATATGACGTCGTTTATGTCGGTTCAAATCAGGTCAGGTCAATTTAGGTCAGGTCATAACGGGGTATGTTTTTCCGGTTTCCTCAGGAGTAAATACTTGCATTGAATAGACATGAGTAAAAGTTTAAAGTGAAGAATGTGGATCTCATCGAAGGTGGCACACGTACGTATTATACATTTGGGTAGACGAATTCTCCTGGAATTGACCTATCCATCACTTGACCTATTGTCTAGCGACAAGGTATCTCAAACTGTCAAAATGGATATCGCACATGCGCTGCGTTTGGACATTCTGTCATATATTGTGTTGACATTCTGGCACCAAATGTTTTTCTTTGCATCTAGTGATTGTGTTGATGATAAGGATTGAATTATTTAGTGTTGTTAGTTTGCAACAGTATATGTCATAAATAAATCATTATCAACAACACAATCACTAGACTCAGCGCACGCTTGTCTTGTGTTCCCCAAAACAAACGACGACAAACATATCGCCTGCACGAGACTGTTCCGTAAATAGCCACAGACGCAAGCGTCGGCCGACAAAATGCTTCTGCCGTGGAATACCGCAATCTATACAGGGAAAGATCGATGTAAAAGATGCCATGCCAACCTGGTAGGTAGTGCATGTACGATACTTTTTGAAAGATTGTTGGCGAGACAACGTTTGACGGATGGCAAGTCCATCGTTTTGAATGTGACGTAGGTAATCAGCGACAAGCTACGTTAAGTTTACAGAATGACTGACATTAAAGCATTTAAATAACCAAGCATAGTCACTCGCGCAGCGCCCTCTGTTATTCATGTCTGAACGTAATGGTATTGTATACGCTACCAGTTCAAATACAAAATGGCGGATCGCTGAGTGACTCTGCTTGGTAATTTAAATGCTTTGCTGACATGCATGGGATCGGTCGGACGTTCCTTCATATGTTTGTATTGGCGACCAAAACCAATGGCAAGGATGTTTGAGCGAGAACTGTACGCGGGAAAGAATGGTTTGCTGCCCGAGAGATATAATGCACACAAGCAAACGTTGTTGGAAAGGCAAACTTTGGTTGAGGTAACCCTGATTGTGACGTCTGACCGACCTACTGGACCGGTCAATTTAATATTGTTGAAATGCATTGCTAGGATGTCATCGGTAGCATCCGGATAAGTTTGACATATGTAGATAGGTCCGATTTTTGGAATGGCAAATATATGAAATATTGGCCATGTATCAAACACGTATTTCGCATTCCGATACGTTGAACTCATGCACATCAGACAGCAAATCGTGTAGACTGTATTTTGGCGGAATGTTCTTTATTTGTGAAAACAAAACCATACACCCTCTGGAGTCGTTCTTGGTGTGTGTGTGTGTGTGTGTGTGCGTGCGTGCGTGCGTGCGTGCGTGCGTGCGTGTGTGTGTGTGTGTGTGTGTGTGTGTGTGTGTGTGTGTCTCTCCCTCTCTCTTTCTCTCTCTCTCTCTCTCTCTCTCTCTCTCACTCTCTCTCTCTCTCTCTCTCTCTCTCTCTCTCTCTCTCTCTCTCTCTCTCTCTCTCTCTCTCTCTCTTTCACTGTCGCTCTCGCTCTTGCTCTGGTTCTCTCTCGCTCTCGTTTTTTTTTCTCTCTCTCTCTCTCTATCTCTCTCAATCTCTCTGTCGCTCTCTTTCTCGCTCTCGCTCTCGCTCTCGCTCTCGCTCTCTCAATCTCTCTCTCGCTCTCTCTCTCGCTCTCGCTCTCGCTCTCGCCCTGGTTCTCTCTCTCTCGCTCTCGTTCTCTCTCTCTTCTCTCTATCTATCTCGATCTAGCCCTCGCCCTCGCCTTCGCTCTCGCTCTCTCTCTCTCTCTCTCGTCCTCTCTCTCTCTCTCTCTCTCTCTCTCTCTCTCTCTCTCTCTCTCTCTCTCTCTCTCTCTCTCTCTCTCTCTCTCTCTCACTCTCTCTCTCTCTATCTATCGCTCTCGCTCTTGCTCTGGTTCTCTCTCGCTCTCGCTCTCGTTTTTTTCTCTCTCTCACTCTCTCTCTCTCTCACTTTCGCTCTCGCCCTGAATACGACAAATCTGAATAAGACAATGTCATGAAATTAATATATTTATAATATAATAAATACAACATTGCAACTGTTTATCACATATGACACGTTAAACAAACGTGTTAACACAATAAGCGGACTAGAGAAAATGTAATACGTGACCTGATCGAGGCAGTACTACATCATATACATATGCATACAATTACTGCAAACATTTTTATTTGTATACCTTTTACAAGCGCAATGAATGCTTATTACTCGAACCAAAGAACATGCTTTGCGCTAACTCTACTGTTCGCCCGTACTCATGCACGCGAGATTGTGCATGCGCGCGCACAGACTCACATGCACACACATGTTTATTGATCATCATGCAGATTGTTTCCGAATTCGTTATATGACATAATATTATTATTACTTATGTTGCAGTCTTAGACAGTGATCCACAACCATTCTACAGGTAGGACTACAACTCAAAGATAAATATTAATGCAATGTCATTGCATTGTCTTAACATGTTATAAGCATTAATATGTTGACCATTACAACCAGAAATAGTCAGCGACAGGTTTCGTGAAACAGACAGTGTCAGTGCAGTCGTTTGAAATCAGCTTCACCCGATGGCCGCCGATGTTTTCCGGAATCGGCCGACGTCGCGGTGACATCACCCTGTCGTCCGACTCACTACAGACCCGACAGAGGGAGCCATAGGTCGTCTGGCAGCCGGCGCAGTCCATGTCGATTCCGCACACGTCCAGTTGCCGCAGTGACGTGTTCAGTGTCATCGCCTCGGTGAGAGACGCCAGACAACTTGCGTCAAGGGACGTGCGACTGAGCACGAGGTGGGTGAGGGACTTAGCCCGCCGTAGCGCTCCCGTCACGTGCAGGAAGTCGGCGCTGAGCAGAGACGCGGAGTCCAGGTCCATCAGACGCAGTTCCGAGGTCTCCTCCAGGTGTCGCGCCAGTTCGCGCACGCCGACCACGTCGACGGTACTGCCCGCCAGGCGGAGCTCGCGCAGGGTTAGCGGTAGATGTCGCACCAGGCCAGACACGAGCGCCGCATTGCGGCAGTTGGTGAAACTGAGGGTGGTCACGGACGATATGCGCTCTCCGGCCTTGCGCAGGTCATTGAGGGCAATCGCCGACACTGTGTCGACAACTGTCGGCGACTGGTCGACGCACGTCACCTCAACGATCGACGACCTTCGACCAAACATCTCGGCGAGAAACTGCGCCAACAAGTCGACGTCGCTCCACCGCAGCGTCACGTGCGTCACGTGACTGTTGGTTGCCAGGGCGGTCGCTATGGAGACGACCGCCGCGTGGTAGTCGTCGTCATTGCGACCGAGAAGCAGGTCCAGCTGTGTGATGTTGGCGGGGTCTGACCGTAGCACGAGACTGAGGCCATCGAGGGTCTCACTCTCCGGCAGACGGCTACCCTTCATGTAGAGTCGCTGCGGTAATGACCGGGCGATCACCTCGACGGCCTCGGCTGGCTGGCCGCAAGAGTCGTGTAGACACATAAGAGACACGTTGAACCTCGCCACGTTTCCTGCGCTGACGTCAGAGGTGTATCCGTCAGATGTCCGAGAGTAGACAGCGAGGTTGTCCGTCGACAGCTGGCCGTAGATCGGACTCAGGCCAGCCCAGTCGTCGTTGGTCAGCAGCGACACGAAGAATGACGTCATGTGGGGTCGCCGTGGCAACGACTGCCAGCGCTGCCATCTATCGGAGGGCTCCAGACTCGCTAACATGTTGGCCAGCAGACACTCTTCGAACAGCGTGGTGCTGAAGCAACACATGCGGCGTATGTTGAGCGTGAACTTGGCTGTGAGGTGGAACGAGAGCAGTCCCAGTTGGAACATCTCGTGGTTCCGGAACTCGCTCGATATATCGTCGAGAGAGAACGATGCCAGGCCGCCAGTGACACCGCGCAAAGCCATCTCCTCCAAGTTACTCAACCCTCGTTTCAAGTCGCTCGGAAACGAAGCTCCGCTGAGCGCGCACAAGCCCTTGCGCGCGCAGTGCGACTTCTGGATGGCGTCGAAGAACGCCCGCAAGAGGGTAGCACGCGTGCGGCATGACTTCACATCGCTTCCCGTCTCGCAGATGAGACACATGCACAGGCAGTGTAGCGGGTTGGCCGCCAGACGTCGCAGTGGTCGGTCGTCTTCGCCCCGTAGCGCCACCAGCAAGCCTTCGTAGAGTTCGGCCGGCGTGTCCGTTACTTCAACGTATTTCTCAGCCAGCCTCGCCGGACCGTCCGGCGCTGTCCCCAGCAAGGTTAGCCGGCGGCGTCCGAAGCAGACTAGCAAGTCTCCGTCGATCGCCTCTGACGTCGTTGTCAGCAGCATGGCGCTTTTCGGGAACAGCTGACGACGGATGACCTTGCCGAAGTTATCGCGAGCGGCACCCGCCAGCTTCTCGTAGCCGTCGAGCAAGAAGATGATATACTCCTGGAAGCCTTCGAGCATCATGTGAACGTCCTCCTTCGTCTTGTTGCAACACGGCGGCATGCACTGGTCGATGACCGCGTCCAAGATGTCGTCTGCGGAACACAACATGTATGTTAACGGGTGGTCGCACGAGTTCTGTTTGTTTATCTCATCTTCCTCCCTCTCTCACCCTCACCCTCCCTCCCTCCCTCCCTCCCTCCCTCCCTCCCTCCCTCCCTCCCTCCCTCCCTCCCTCCCTCCCTCCCTCCCTCCCTCCCTCCCTCCCTCCCTCCCTCCCTCCCTCCCTCCCTCCCTCCCTCCCTCCCTCCCTCCCTCCCTCCCATCTCTTCCTTAATCAAAATATTAAAGTTGACAAATAAATATGTGTAACTTATCATACACAATTCAAAAAAATATAAAGAATGCATCTGACTGACAATGATCGCAACAGTATTACTCCAGGAATATTCCACAACACAATTAGACTCCATAGTCAGGTTTGCTTCATGCAACTGTCGCACCAGCGTCTGGTTATAATTGCTGCAGATCTCCCAATTTTTTCGCAGCAAGAGACTTGTGTGAAAGTATCACTTTCTTGTCATCTTACGCGTACATCATAATATTCCAATGTATTCTTCTTCTAAGTGCCGTGTCTGTCGCACGCGTTGGCGATCATGGCCCTTCAAACTGGTCGGTTGTTTGTCTTTTGTAGCAGTTTATATACTAAACCATGTTGACATTCTGTCTATTTGTATTCTCTGGCGTCACCTGCATTTTCTCCTTAATCTTTCCTGTTATTACTTTCTCCTGTTCTAACTTTCTTTTTCTCATTATACGGCCTACAAATCGTGATGTTGCATTAATGCCACACTGACATAATAGTTGTAAGTACTTTTGTTTGTGGAATATAAATAGGATGTTTAACCAACCTGTTGGTTGGATCCGTTTCAGCTCTATGAAGAGAACCATCCTGAATCTCCCCTTAAGCGCGCCGGCCTGCCTGGCCCACTGCAGGGAGAGAAAGGCACAGAGGGTCGTCTTCCCAGTACCGCTGGCGCCCTCTAGCAGCACCCGCGTGGGTGTGTCAAACGGGTTGCCATTCCGGTCCATGATCTTATCCAAGGGCACGGGATTTCTAAAGACGATATAGTAGAACAAATAGTGCTTCCATCGCACATGTTAATAGTGTACGGTCGTACATCGGGCGTGTGCACCTTCAGGAATGTGCACATACGCCCATGCACATATACACGTGCACCCACCTGCATGCATGACGTTATACTCCTTTAAGTCATCAAATTACATTATCGGCATACGCTTTTAATTGTTACACATTGCAATTTCACAAAATAATATATCTTGCTTTCAAGAGAACATAAATAATATATAAAAAATATAACGTATAATGAAATGAACACAAAAAAGGATATAAGCTACCCATAATAACGCCATTGCGTTGTATTTTAGTTGTCACAAGGGGTAGCACTAACCTCATCATGTCGACAATGAGTGGGTCAACAAAATAGTCGTCGACCGGCAAAAACAGACTGTCGAGCCACGGCACGGGCATAGTCCGGGAGAGCACCGTCAGATACTGCAACCTCAGGGCGTCGTTGGCCTGGTCCAAGGGATCTGAAGGAGGGGGGGTTCTTATCTCGGTCAATCAACCAATCAATCAATCAATCGATTGATCGATCGATCAATCAATCAATCACTTAGTTAATTAATCAATCAACAAATAAATCGTCCAACCAACCAATCAATCAGCCAATCAACAAACCACTCATTCATTCATTGTTTCATTAAAACTGTCAATCAATCATACAATAATTAATCCATTCAATTAATCAACCATTTATGAATTCATTGTTTTATTCAAGCAATCAATAAATCAAGAAATACATAAATCATTCAATAATAAATTAACCAATACATCAATCAACCATTCAATAAATTATTGAAGTCAATCGATCATTTAAGCAATAAGTCATCCAATAAACCAATTAATCAATAAATGAGTGTGTCATCAATTAAACAATATGTCAAGCTGTCACACGGTCAAGCAATCGATCAACCACATATATTTATTTATATTAACTAATGTGCTGGTTAGCAACTCGTGGACGTGATACCTGACGGTGGCTTCGTGAGCACGGTCTTCTTGGCCTGGAGAATCTCCTCAGCCAGTTCCTTGTTGCGGTACTTCAAGATACCGCAGAAGACGGAGAAGGCGTTGCCCGCCTTGCGCAGGATCAGATCGACAATCTGTCTCATTGCGTCGTGTTCCCGCACCGCCAGTAGGATCTTGTTCTTCTCCTCGTGAGATAACAAGCCTCTCTACAATAAAACAATAATACATTTCTGTAGAGCCTGTTACCCCAGGAATCTGAGCTCAGAGGCGCAACGAATAAGAATCATTGTCAGGATCGTGAACAGGGACGAGCACGAGTCATCATTAGAGCAAGGGACCGCCGAAGGTTAGGATGGAAATGCAATTTCAAATAAATAAGTATATATCTTTTTTTACAAAAGGTAACTATAGTTTCAGATGATTTTTAAAGTGATGTGACAGGGAATTGATTCCTGATATTGGGTGCAGCTACACAGAAAGCATATTTATCAATGTTAAACTTGGTTTTATGAACCAAGAGTCGTTGTGAAACAGTTGATCTGAGATTCCTGGGGATATCGGAAAAACAAAGGAGACTAACCAAATAGGATGGGTGTTGTCTGGAAAAGACACAACAAGAAGAGGTTTCATATGTTCACAAAGACCGCAGACAAACTACAGAATAATTACATCAGAGAGGAGACATTCATCCTTGAATCCATCTCAGATTACATCAGATTCCGGTCGTTTGGGAATGTTTTCCGCACACCAAACAAAAACCCCACTAACGTAGCATTCAAGCGAGACTTTAAAGAACAAAGACAAGGAGGAAGGCCCCGGAAGAGGTGAAGCGACTTATTCGGACATTACACTGGACTCCCAGTATTAACAGCTAAGCGGTGTCCACTAGATGGGACGAAATAGAGAGGTGTGACTTCCAAGACAGCGAGGGGTCATTTGAGTGAAGTAAGTACAAAAACCAGAAAAAAACGTGTACTGTTTAGTATTTGTTTAAAGTACCACCCGTTGTTCCCAATACGTGTACTGTTTAGTATTTGTTTAAACTACCACCCGTTGTTCCCAATACGTGTACTGTTTAGTATTTGTTTAAACTACCACCCGTTGTTCCCACGTGGGGTGAATCTTGATATTTTGAGAGCGATCCAAAATGGCGTCCCAACCCACAGCTAATAGCCGCCATTTTCAACTGACGGGATATAGTTGCCAAGAAATTACCCACCACGTAATTATTAATATATGCAAAAAATATAGACACAAACACAACACAAGAAACAGTTAACAGTACTCCAAGCAGTATCGTTGATGACATTTACACACATAGTTTACCTGGTTTTATCACTTGTATTAAAAAAAACTTTATTATGAATTATAAATCCAATTGCACTATCCATAATTGTCAAAGTTGTAACACATAATACTATACAATATATTATGTATTAAATTTTTTATTTTGTTAAGTATTTACTAACATCAAAAATAGATAAGCGAGCGAAAAATGAACAACTGTCAAACACGTTCCAAAAACGTCTTTTGAACGACTGCTAGTACCATTACGGTTCGTCGGATCCCAACAATATTGATGTCGTTTGAAAGTTTAAGCGTTCTGCTATTCAAACATATAAATGGTTTCCTGATAATCATTCCTAAAATTAACTAAACACGGACCTACAACGAGGCCCGTTCCGGTGTCTTAGACACTGCGAACGATGTTGTTTCGTCGACACAGTTCACCAATCTACCGATTGAGGCACCACTATCTGATTTCATGGTATAAGCTCCACCCACTTTCAAACGGCTGCTAAAATGACATACGCGAAGTAGGCGTGTCGTCACAATCACGTATGTCAACCAACCAACGCAACGAATTTAGACCCGTTGGGTGGCCTACGTTATTGTGACGTCACGCTGACGTAGAGATATATCGGTTTCGCTGCAATCAAAGCACATCAATTTCGCAGCGGTTTAAAAGTGGGTGGAGCTTATAATATGAAGTCAAGAAATGATGAAGTGCGCATGTCTGAACCTATGCAAATGAGGAAAACAGCGCCGCAATCGGAAGATTAGTATACTAAGTACCCACCGCCAACATCGTTCGGAACCGTGCAGAACACCGAAAACGGCGTGACTGTAGGTCCTTTTATCGGTGTTCTTTAAACGGTTACCGGAAAATCTAGATGACGCTAGAATGACAAAAGTGCATCCTTTCAAATGATACCAAGATCATCGGGACAGGATGAGCCGTGGGGGTGCTAGCGACCGTAGAATTTCATGTTTTGGACGTGTTCTGAGTTGTTCATTTTTCGCTCGCTTATCTATTTTTGCTAACATTGAATTATATGATTACTATTTATATTTACTATTATTATTTTATTTATTTTATAAAAATGGGCTCCCATGTTGGCAATATGTTATGTCTTAATGTGAGTCTCTTTGACCTTCACATTTATGTAAATTATTTCAATTTGTACATAACGTTAAATAAATATCTCTCAGTCGTAACCCTATTGAGCGCACGCTGCTGACTTCTGCAGTGTCTAGGTGTTTTCGTTCGGCGTCGCCGGTGCCTCCACTGCGGTCCACGTTCTGATGTCCCTACTACCCCGGTACCTGGCTCACCTGCACTAGTTTCGGCAGCAGCTTGTCGGCGTCGACTGCGGCCGACAGCCGGGGAAGGTATTCGTGCAAAACACTTCTCTCGACCTTCGACTCGTCTGAAAAAAAAATAATAATAACAATAATACTGATACTACTACTAATAATAATATGGTTAATGATGTTTGCCTACCGAACTCATTTCGGTAAGACATTCTACAATCGTGGGTGTGCCACGGAAAGGCTCCGGTCGTTTCCTTGGGTATTTCTCCTTTAAGCAACGTGCTGTTGCGTGCTGAGTGCAGAGCAGCTTATTAACGACGTGATTGCGTGAGTGAAACTCAATCAAACTTCCTGCTTGTACAAGACCAGGTCGAGTCGACTTCGTCGCAATTGTGACTGCAGAAGAATATAGAGTCACTTGCAACAACACATTCTGCGTGTTCCAACTGTCTCTGTCACATACAATAGGGACAATGCATGTCCTTTGTCATGTCAACGACATAAACATGGAACTCCTTATTGTTAAAGACGAATGCTTCATTCAGATGTAAGAGCCTGGATTAAATTACCTCTTTGGTACTGAGCAAGTTTGTAAAAGTTATTTAAACACCTGACTGATGTATTCCCTAAGGCCTAAGCACATGTTTTAATAACTCAAATTGTATATTTGGATGCGCCATCGGGAGTTTTGTATGCCGTATATTAGTGTGTGTGTGTGTGTGTGTGTGTACGTACGTACGTGCGTGCGCACGTGTGTATGTGTATGTATGCGTACGTGCGAGTGTGAGTGAGTGTGAGTGCGTGCGTGTGTGCGAATTTGTTTGTGTGTAAATGTGTGAGTATGGTGATATAAATGTGCGTGCGTGCGTTCGTGTATGAACTGCCAAGAACGTTGTTTCATTAAAAATGTCTTAATATGTACATTCTCCGTTCACCTTTCCTGTTGCGTCCACACACCATCGATTCCTTGAGGGCATCATACATCTGGCTGGTGGCGTCCCGGGCGAATGCCACCGTCTCCTCTCGCTCCAGCCCGCCAGGCTCCGACTGAAAACGTCGGTGTGTCATGGGTATGTTTCAGTTTAAAGTAACATATTTACATTTTATGGAAAACTAGTGTTGTCAGCGTATTCAAACATGATAATGTTGGTTACATCTTAGTTACGTTTTGTATCGTTCATTGTTATTACTATCATACTACTACCTTGCTCATCACCATCATTAATACCATCATCAACATCGTCGCCGTCATCATAATCATCATTATTATCATCACCGTCACCATCATTACCAACGACAACAGTTTAACCATCACCGTCATTATCATCAATATCAACATCATCCTCACCATCACCACCACCATCAACAATGTTTGACGTAAATCATACATACAACGATACTTAGTGTAAATTATACAAAAACCTGATATTTGATAAAGGATTTCACTATTAAGCAAGTATTAAGAGAAACTTATCCATGATCTCAAAACAATTACTATTACTGAAATACGGGCGGACAGATCATAAGAGTGTCTCATCTGAAAAAAAGTTGCACAAAATTATATTTAAAGAGGCAGTATACATCCGCTGTATAATCGAATGTCTGCAACGATCGGAAGTGACGATGCTCACCTCCTCTGGGCTCGATTCCGGCGTCGGCGGTGTGTGTTGCACGGAGCTGCTGATGTAATGTTGCTCCGACTTCCGGCGCTTCCCTGCTCCGTCCGAGCGCGTCTTTGTAGACAGACATACTGTGGCGTTCTTCACAAACGTATCCAACGCCGCTAGGTACTCCCGGCGTTCATGCGGCTGGATAGGCGAGACGGCAATGTCATCGATCAGCGCCTGGCACGACGGTCCTCCAAATCCGAAGAACACGCTTACCATTCGATCCCACACACTCGCGTCGTATGACGTCATCTTGGCCAACAGCACCGGGAAACACTGCAGCCGGACGAGATTGGCGGAAGTACTGATGTCGCCATCTGGTGGCAAGTTGTGCCACCCGCTGGGGTAGGGCACCGGGAGATGACAGATGGACTTCAACAGGGTGATCACCAAATCCATGTCGTATTCGTCCGCTGAGATCTGATAGCGATGGTGCGGATACAGCACGGCCCACTGGTCATCGCTAATCGATCCGGATTCGTGCATACTCCGCAAGATGGAGCGCGTCTCCACTTTGGCGAGTGTTTCCGGTAGACGTGTCGGCGAATGGAACTGTGAGAATAGGAGTCTGAGGGCGACTGGAGCCACCTGAACGAAGAGGCGACACAGTCTCGCATAGTCCTCGTCCACTGAGTCATCACGGTCAGTCTGGTCCGGCGACAGGTGCACATCCGTGACAGTGGCCGCATCTCCCATGGCGGGGTTGATTGTTGGACAGCGTAAAGACTGGCGCGTCGCCTAGTTGGCCGGAAGCTACCGGTCGACCACTAGAAGTGTTTGTGGATCGCCGAGTATATATGTTGTCTGCCTACAAAATAGATGTAAAAATATTGGTCACGCATATATATATATATGCATATATATATATATGTGTGTGTGAGTGTGTGTGTGTGTGTGTGTGTGTGTGTGTGTGTGTGTGTGTGTGTGTGTGTGTGTGTGTGTGTGTGTGTGTGTGTGTGTGTGTGTGTGTGTGTGTGTGTGTGTGTGTACATACATATATATATATATATATATATACATATACATACACACACACTTACACACAAATATATTGATATTGAAAACTAAACATGTTGATATAATAGATGCAGTATTTTGTACCACCATCAGAAGGAAAACTAAAATACCTGTGTGTGCGTGTGCGCCTATGTGCGCGCGCATGTATGTGTGTACGTGTGTGCGTGGGCGTGCGCGTGTGCGTGTACGTGTGCGCGTACGTGCGTGACCCATGTGGACCGAGCTACATGTCAGTAAAACATGAATCGAATAAATTAAAATGGAATGTTGTTATTTCTGCCTGCGCTTCATTCCGCGTGTTACAAATCTGAGGACTCGTTCCTTCTCGGTATCTGGACCAACACCTTGACATTCGCTTCAGTTAAAGACGTGCATACACACTTGCCCAGTTTAAGACACCCTGTGTTTTATACTTTGCATACACACTTGCCCAGTTTAAGACACCCGGTGTTTTATACTTTCCAGACACACTTGCCCAATTTAAGACACCCTGTGTTTTATACTTTCCAGACACACTTGCCCAGTTTAAGACACCCTGTGTTTTATACTTTGCATACACACTTGCCCAATTTAAGACACCCTGTGTTTTATACTTTGCATACACACTTGCCCAGTTTAAGACACCCTGTGTTTTATACTTTCCAGACACACTTGCCCAGTTTAAGACACCCTGTGTTTTATACTTTGCATACACACTTGCCCAATTTAAGACACCCTGTGTTTTATACTTTGCATACACACTTGCCCAGTTTAAGACACCCTGTGTTTTATACTTTCCAGACACACTTGCCCAGTTTAAGACACCCTGTGTTTTATACTTTCCAGACACACTTGCCCAGTTTAAGACACCCTGTGTTTTATACTTTGCATACACACTTGCCCAATTTAAGACACCCTGTGTTTTATACTTTGCATACACACTTGCCCAGTTTAAGACACCCTGTGTGTTATACTTTCCAGACACACTTGCCCAGTTTAAGACACCCTGTGTTTTATACTTTGCATACACACTTGCCCAATTTAAGACACCCTGTGTTTTATACTTTGCATACACACTTGCCCAGTTTAAGACACCCTGTGTTTTATACTTTCCAGACACACTTGCCCAATTTAAGACACCCTGTGTTTTATACTTTGCATACACACTTGTCCAGTTTAAGACACCATGTGGTTTATACTTTCCATACACACGTGCCCATTTTAAGACACCCTGTGTTTTATACTTTGCATACACACTTGCCCAGTTTAAGACATCCTGTGTTTCATACTTTCCATACACACTTGCCCAGTTTAAGACATCCTGTGTTTCATACTTTCCATACACACTTGCCCAGTTTAAGACATCCTGTGTTTCATAATTTCCATACACACTTGCCCAGTTTAAGACCCCTGTGCACTTCCTCTGAGACGCATGCATTTGTTTATAGACGTGCCAGCGGTGAATGACAACACCCCTTATTACAGTCCATTTTGTGTTAGGTGTTATGTGTATATCTTGTACGTTATTACCCATAATTGTTCTATGTATGCGGGGCCAGTGAGTTCACATGTGTGCGCATTATAATTGTTAGTGTTAGTAGTGCACATAAACCGCAGACCGAAGTAAACATAACTAGGCCTACATAACATGTGTTTTATATTTTGCCTACACACTTGCCCAGTTTAAGACACCCTGTGTTTTATACTTTGCATACACACTTGCCCAATTTAAGACACCCTGTGTTTTATACTTTGCATACACACTTGCCCAGTTTAAGACACCCTGTGTTTTATACTTTCCAGACACACTTGCCCAGTTTAAGACACCCTGTGTTTTATACTTTCCAGACACACTTGCCCAGTTTAAGACACCCTGTGTTTTATACTTTCCAGACACACTTGCCCAGTTTAAGACACCCTGTGTTTTATACTTTGCATACACACTTGCCCAATTTAAGACACCCTGTGTTTTATACTTTGCATACACACTTGCCCAGTTTAAGACACCCTGTGTTTTATACTTTCCAGACACACTTGCCCAGTTTAAGACACCCTGTGTTTTATACTTTGCATACACACTTGCCCAATTTAAGACACCCTGCGTTTTATACTTTGCATACACACTTGCCCAGTTTAAGACACCCTGTGTTTTATACTTTCCATACACACTTGCCCAGTTTAAGACATCCTGTGTTTCATACTTTCCATACACACTTGCCCAGTTTAAGACATCCTGTGTTTCATACTTTCCATACACACTTGCCCAGTTTAAGACATCCTGTGTTTCATACTTTCCATACACACTTGCCCAGTTTAAGACATCCTGTGTTTCATACTTTCCGTACACACTTGCCCAGTTTAAGACATCCTGTGTTTCATAATTTCCATACACACTTGCCCAGTTTAAGACCCCTGTGTTTTATACATGTGCACTTCTTCTGAGACGTATGTATTTGTTTATAGACGTGCCAGCGGTGAATGACAACACCCCTTATTACAGTCCATTTTGTGTTAGGTGTTATGTGTATATCTTGTACTTTATTACCCATAATTGTTCTATGTATGCGGGGCCAGTGAGTTCACATGTGTGCGCTTTATAATTGTTAGTGTTAGTAGTGCATATAAACCGCAGACCGAAGTAAACATAACTAGGCCTACATAACATGCTTAATGCTAATGTTTCATTCAGTTCTATTTATCTTCAAAAAAAAATCAAATTGACTGACAGGACTAAACTACGCAAGAACCCATACCGATAGATACAGATAGTTTTTCAAGTGGCCCCATATCACCATTGCCCAGGATTATTTACCCGCAATTCGGTCACAGTTTGTAAACAAAACCACTTTATTTGTTTGTACGACATGCTCCCGTCATCAGTCGGTATGTTGATACAATACATGCTGAGAAGCAAAGCGAGAGGTCACATGATTCTATTTACGGAGGCATTAACGCCTGCTTTTAGAACTATCGGAAGAAACCGCACAACAAACACACGCTTAACACACCTACTTGCTAAGCCTTTGTATTCGTGTTTCGACGTACTCAGTGCGTAAGATTGTTAACACAATGTTCGACTGTTGACTAAGGTTTCGAAACATAAGTGCTACTGAAAACATTTACTTACGAGGTAAAGAAGACTGCAGATTTGACGACGATTCGGTATGCGCTACGTCCATTAGCTCAGAGCGATTGTAAACATCACCTCTAACGGGGTCTCCCGGGAAGTTACTAGCCCGGTCCGCTATGAAATATTCAACGCGCGGTTTTGCATGGCCGCGTGGCCGACACAATCGTATTCTGGAATCAGTGTTAATAATTAATCTTCGGACGTAATTTTGGGGTCATCGTAGGCGCCCGGTCGGAACAACTAGCCTCTTGTGTCTACAAGCCAATGCAGAGGAGCCGGTCACGTAGGGATATGGCACGACTGTCCGCTGGTCACTCGTGCTGGTGACCAAATAGAGTAATGCAGCTAATATGGGCACAATGACAACTATTATTTTGTAGATCGGTGTTTTACTATTGCAGTAACTATTGCAAACAAGCCGCCAGCGGCAGTAACGTATGCAGATGCAGAAACGGCAACAAAAAAGCAGCACCCTAAATCCCATACATGTGGTACATTTTACTTCATCCCGGCACATACACCAGATACAAGGGACCAACGATTGTTAGTGTCTCTTCCGAAAGACACATGCAACGTGTGGTGAACGAATTTGTTCAAGACGGCTGTAGGTGGACTCAAACCACCATTTTCTCAACTGACAATCCGACTCTCAAACATCCCAGCTACTGACGCATTATAATGTACAAATCATTAACATTAACAAACGTATTAATAATAACAATAACAGTTATAGTAAAATAATAATAATTATTATAACCAACAACTATGGTAATAAACGTAACCGTCGTTATTGTTAAGTGCATAAAACATAAATCAGATATTTATGTAATTAATATATTTGTAAAATACGATACTCATTTGCTGTGTGAATTAGGTAAGATTGCCGAAGTGTGTAGGCACCGTTACAAAGACTGTAAGCATAACTAATATATTGATTACAACCATTTTAAGGGACCTATCACCACTCCCCTGCATGTCACGTATCTAAGTCTCATGTACACAATAGGTGTACAATTATGTTCCAAAAATATACACACGCGGTCGTAACATATATAATTATATAATTAGGTAAATTACATAGACACGTATGGCAGAATGCACTCTATAACGATGTGACATTAAACTGTACAGCCAGTCTTGAGCTTAATGCCGCAGATCTTTTTCAATTTGTCATTTCTGAAAACTGTTGCACGAGCTGCCCGTGTTATTGATTTTGCATACCTGAGTATTGCAGCAATCGATGTTGGTCGAAAATTGTACAACTAATGTGTTTTTACACGAAGTCGCTTAGTGCTAGTTAGGTGGCAACGGCAAGTATTAAGGGAATGCTCATCTAAAAGATAAAGTACTGTTTATAGTATGTGCTAAACTCATTAGGGATGTATTGGTCTTCATAAAAAAAGACTTCAGCAAAGGTTAGCAACGCATTAGGACGTGATGGTGAACATTGCATCGATCCGGGGCGGAACAAGGCTTATAGGCAGGGGATATCACTTAGTAGACTTAAGATAATTCCATAATGTTGTGACGTTATCGTTACCTGGAACTGTTTATTTACTACAACGTAGCACGGCCATAGTTAATCTGATTTCATTCCTATGGGTGAGTATACTAGTGAGCTGACCATGGTTTCATGAAGCTCCACAATACATCGTGAGAACCGTTGCGTGTTACAAGGAACTAGTTAAGTGGTCAATGCCTCAACAACTCTCCCTAATGTGATAATGACATTACATTTGGGTGTTAATATCATCTAACACGTAACTTGGAAGTAGTGCCCTTGTGTAATTGTTTGTATAGCGTTCTTCATCACACTACTTGCCACAGACAAAGGGGGATCTAAGACCCCCATTCCAGGTCATGTGGGTGTCATGAGGTCACGAAGATCCCCTGGATCCGCCAATGTCATTCACCGTCACAATAACGCCGACAAGGAATATACAACAACAACACTGAGAACAGATGGCGCAGGAGAAGACGGAATGTCATATTAGAAACGTCGCATATTCCACGCGTCTCGTTCGCCACGCGAACACGCAGCAAGAATACAAAACATACGATGAAGAACAATTGCCAAAACATACATACCTTGTGGCTATCAGCGACGATGATTACGCGAAGAGGTTTGGTTTGCGCACATCGAGAGGTAAACCTGCTTATGTTATCGCAGCGGTCGGTCGGCTCTTTTACGCCGCGTCTTTTCACCAATGGCAACGCAAACAACGCCGCTTGTGTGACCGGACCTTGGCCCGCTGTGTCTGAGGGGCGGGCGGCGGCGTGTAATGACAGCGCGTGATGTTTCTTTTTGCTAGGGTGTGGTATTGTGTTTGCCAACAATAGCACTTTAAATAAGGGTGTAACGCGTCTAACTTTAGATGTGTCGCGATTATCGAGGCACTGTGCAGTTTTACCGTTGCTAAATATAACTATCGGTTGTTATCATCGATAGAACACCATACACTCGTATTATCGAGAGTAATAGCTTTCTTAAACAATTAAATTGGTATTATCACTTATTCATTGTGTTGGCGTCGATCATCTTCGTTCTGAATAGAGTCACATGCTCAACATTTGAATGTACAGCTCCCAAAGGAACTGTAAATATGTTTGTCGCAAATCCGAATTTCGCTAATATTATTAATGGCAGCCTCGGCATTAAAGATCTAGAATACGGACATACCCTCTCACGGATATACTCTCGTACGACATATCCTCTCACGGATATACTCTCGTACGACATACCCTCTCACAGATATACCCCCGTACGACATAACTTCTCACGGATATACTCCCGTACGACATACCCGCTCACGGATATACTCCCGTACGACATACCCTCTCACGGATATACTCCCGTACGACCTACCCTTTCACGGATATACTCCCGTACGACATACCCTCTCACGGATATACTCCCGTACGACATACCCTCTCACAGATATACTCCCGTACGACATGCCCTCTCACGGATATACACCCTTACGACATAACCTCTCACGGATATACTCCCGTACGACATACCCTCTCACGGATATACTCCCGTACGACATACCATTCCACGGATATACTCCCGTACGACATACCCTCTCACGGATATACTCTCGTACGACATAACCTCTCACGGATATACTCCCGTACGACATAACCTCTCACGGATATACTCCCGTACGACATACCCTCTCACGGATATACTCCCGTACGACATACCCTCTCACGGATATACTCCCGTACGACATACCCTCTCACGGATATACTCCCGTACGATATACCCTCTCACGGATATACTCCCGTACGACATACCCTCTCACGAATATACTCCCGTACGACATAACCTCTCACGAATATACTCCCGTACGACATACCCTCTCACGGATATACTCCCGTACGACATACCCTCTCACGAATATACTCCCGTACGACATAACCTCTCACGAATATACTCCCGTACGACATACCCTCTCACGAATATACTCCCGTACGACATACCCTCTCATGAACAGCGGTGTCGAACCTTGGGCAAGTTTGTTTACTCTACATTGCTTCAGTTCACTCAGCTGTATGAATGAGTACCTGGCTATGGACAGTGGTGGATATTTGTGTACAAATAGTCTTCTTGGTGCATTGATTGCAGCGTGGCTGAAAGCTTCCCCGAGAAGTCGAGATGGAGTTCGATTGAACAGGTCTGCCAGGGAGTAAAGTGTAAAGCGCTTTGAGCAGTCCTGATGACTTGATACTGCGCTATGTAAGAACTTACCTTTACTTACCGTTGACATGTTCTTGTGCAGAACTTCATTGCAACATACACTGGGTGTGTACGAGTAATGCCATTAAAGTTACGTTGTCTATTCCGTTACCATTAATCAGCCAGGGGTGCTAATTAGTAGCAGGATGTTCGCTAAATCAGTTGTTGAGGATATAGTGTCCGCCAATCTGCGAATAATAACTCCAAAAGGGTATTCGCATTTTGAATATTGCTGCTGTATTAGTTTCAAAAGTAAACAAAACGTCAAACTTGTAACATGTGATATTGACACTTACTGCGGAGGCACGTATATAAACCTGGATGAACCTTTGAAGTTGGCTAGTTCTTACGCTCCTAAAGGCAAGGTGCGACTACGTGTAACTGATTTAGCGAACTTCCTGCTAATAATTAGCACCCCTGGCTGATTAATGGTAACGGAATAGACAACGTAACTTTAATGGCATTACTCGTACACACCCAGCGTATGCTGCAATGAAGTCCTGCACAAGAACATGTCAAAGGTAAATAAAGGTAAGTTCTTATATAGCGCAGTATCAAGTCCTCGGGACTGCTCAAAGCGCTTTACACTTTACTCCCTGGCAGACCTGTTCAATCGAAAACCATGTCGACTTCTCGGGAAACATTCAGCAACGCTGCAATCAATGCACGAAGATTATTTGTACACAAATATCCACCCCTGTCTATAACCAGGTACTTATTCATACAGCTGAGTGAACTGAAGCAGTGTAGAGTAAACGATGCCCAAGGTTCGACACCGCTTTTCGGGTAAATGGTTCCATAATTGTGTGATTGAAATAGATTATAACCACAATGCCAAATAAAGCCAGCGTAATATTGCCGACTGCACGGATCACGAAGAACAAGTCAATTATTACTTCAAAGAAGCCATATTGATATTGTCAAACACACACCTGGTGGGGAGCCGTACGTAACGTAGCGTGGCTCATGGGACGCAACAAGCACAGGTAGTGGGAAGCATACTATACGAAGACCGATATTACATCAAGTCTAGATTTCTCAATAATGCAATCTACACATATATTACAACATAAAAAATTCCCCTCCTCAACGTGATAATTCGAAAAGTAGCTGCAGTTTGATTGACAACGTTAACGAGTGGTCATTCCAGGCATACAAAGTAGCTGTAATTGGAAGTAGCCATAGTGAGCGAAAACCGTGCAATGATATGTACATTAAAACGAACATTAAAACTGACTTGCAAACATCTATAATACCAGTGTGCGTGTGCATGTGTGTGTATGTGCTATGCATGCGTGTGCTTGCGTGTGCATGCGTGTGCGTGTGCTTGCGCGCGCGCGTGCGTGTGTGTGTGTGTATGAGTTGTAGGTGCGTGTATATGTACGCGCACGTGCGTTCGCGGGTTCGTGTGTGAATAATATAGTCATGACGTTTGTAATTATAGACCTTGTGGCGTTTTTGTTGTGAATGGTCGACATGTTAACTAGGTGCTATAAAGAACACGGCTAGCGAAGCGGTCAGTGCGGCTGTGTGCACCATCATTGCTCGGTGCTTAATAAATATTTCATTCGTAGCACGTTCAATTAACGCCGGAATACATCAGCATGTCAAGTATTTATTTTACAATTGCAAATAAAAGGGCACGAGAAATGCTTGCGATGTAAGCACTACGCGTTCTGGGGTTACACCTGAATGTTGATGATGGTGATGATGATGATGTCCACACAAGCACAGTGTACGCCTTCGCTTTCTGGTCACTTTCCGTACCTACATTTGTATATTGTTGATGACTCGTGCAGTGGCAATATATAGACAACATACAAGTGTAATAGGACCTAACTAAGCAAACACATACGGTGCGTGCGTGCGTGTGTGTGTGTGAGTGTGTGTGTGTGTGAGTGTGTGTGTGTGTGAGTGTGTGTGTGTGTATGTGCGTGTGTGTGTTTGTGAGTGTGTGTTTGTGTGTGTGTTTGTGTGTGTGTATGTGTGTGTGTGTGCGTATGTGTGTGTATATGTGTGTGTATGTGTGTGCGTGTGTGCGTGTGTGCGTGTGTGCGTGTGTGCGTGTGTGCGTGTGTGCGTGTGTGTATGTATGTGTGCGTGTGTGCGTGCGTGCGTATGTGTATGTGTGAGTGTGCGTGCATGCGTGTGTGTATGTGTGTACGTGTGTATGTATGTGTGTGCGTGCGTGTGGGTGGGTGCGCGCGTTCGTGCGTGCGCGTGTGTGTGTGTACGGTGTGTGTGCGTGTGTGTGTGTGTGCGTGCGTGTGTGTGTGTGTGTTTGTATGTGTGTGTGTGCGTGTGTGTGCGTGTGTGTGTGTGTGTGTGTGTGTGTGTGTGTGTGTGTGTGTGTGTGTGTGTGTGTGTGTGTGTGTGTGTGTGTGTGTGTGTGTGTGTGTGTGTGTGTGTGTGTGTGTGTGTGTGTGTGTGTGTGTGTGTGTGTGTGTGTGTGTGTGTGTGTGTGTGTGTGTGTGTGTGTGTGTGTGTGTGTGTGTGTGTGTGTGTGTGTGTGTGTGTGTGTGTGTGTGTGTGTGTGTGTGTGTGTTCATTCTTCATGTTCAAAATGTGTTTGTCACAAATAGTAGGAACAACGTATGTCCTTTGTCATAACAACAAAATCAACATCATGCTTCTTATTTTGTTAGACGAACGCTTCATTCAGGAGTAATAGCCTAGATTAAATACGCCTTTGGTACTGAGTGATGACTATATATATATTATATATATATATATATATATATATATATATATTTAAACCGTCTACTTGTCAATCTGGGGCGACAAAAACAATACGTAGTTGTTGGTTCGAAGTTCAAGTGTCGTCCTTATGCCATCAAGTGTCTGTTCTAATGCGTTCAGAATAAATGCGTTCCGTGCGTTCGTCTCGTTTGTCTCATAACGTTCGGAGCCGTAGTGCAAAGGTAAATGCCGGTGGTTATCTGCAAGTGTGATCAGTGAATGCACGATCACACCTGGACGAATCTACAATGGAACAGGTTAGTTAATTATAGTGTTGTACGGTGCTTTCGTTGTAGAAGCAACCTAGTATTTACCTCGTAGACAGACGACCCGCTACGGACACGAATAGCACACAGGCTGTGTTTGCTTTGACCAATCACGTGCCGTCGAGCACACTTAGTTCCTTGTAGGTTGTAAGAGCGGCGAGAGAGCCGGAAGTTTGCACATGTAACTCTACTCCTGAGCAAACAATCCTTGGGGGATACCGGATAATACTAGGTGATGACCAGGCCGGGAACAATACGTTTCTTGTATTGCGACATAATAGTCTTTATTATTTACTATATGATTCGTCATAGATTTTCGTAAACGGTTGTGTTAAAATTGTTAATTAAATTAACCAATATTGATAATATTAACATAATTATCAACAGTTATACAACTTATTATACACGTTACACAAACATAATTAATAATATCAAATGTATGCATTACTAACAAATCGTAATAATACAAAAATGATGGATATGCGTAAGCGTATAACTGATATTACAATCATTATCAACAATGCTAACAAAGTATCACCATTATGATGAACACCATTAATTAAATGCAAATAGTAATATACTTGACAGTATTAATCGTACAACGATGATAGAAGCATTAAACATTTGTATTGCAACCTTCACAGCCTTGAGACAGGATATGTGTCTGCGATAGAACGTTGTACGTTATAATCAGGCATTTATTGCAAGAAGTTTACTTGAATATTATTTTGTTAATAGAAATCAATACTACTTATCCTACGAGTACTATTGTATCTAAGTGTGTGCTAAACACTACTGCGTTGTTTACTTATCGAGCCACTGTTAACCAAAATCTTGTTCTTCCTGTTCCGTCATTTACAGAAACCTGCTGCTGTGATCATCATCTTGGTCTACGTCATATCCGCCATCGAGTGCAGAAGCGTTGAAGGTGGGGACGCAAGTACTCTTCTGTTGTGCTATGGCGTATCTTCTTCTATTGCGTTAGTGTCTCGCGTGGAATGAGGACCGCATCATTTATTTTACTTTGTTCCACCTTCTCGATGAATCGTTTGCATCTATAACAATCCATCGTCATTATGTCCAATTAGTGGTTGTTCACCTCTGTTCACCACTGTCAACTGTGATCTTTCTCTTCGACCTTCTAACTTCTTCTTCCCCTTGCTCCCTTGCGGGGTGTGGTCCACATCACCCAGGAGCTTCTTCTTCTTCCCCTTGCTCCCTTGCGGCGTGGGGTCCATATCACTCAGGAGCTTCTTCTTCTTCCCCTTGTTCCCTTGCGGGGTGTGGTCCACATCACCCAGAAGCTTCTTCTTTTTGCCATTGCTCCCTTGCGGGGTGTAGTCCACATCACTCAGAAGCTTCTTCTTCTTGCCCTTGTTCCCTTGCGGGGTGTGGTCCACATCACCCACGAGCTTCTTCTTCTTGCCCTTGTTCCCTTGAGGGGTATGGTCCACATCACCCAAGAGCTTCTTCTTCTTGCCCTTGTTCCCTTGAGGGGTGTGGTCCACATCACCCACGAGCTTCTTCTTCTTGCCCTTGTTCCCTTGCGGGGTATGGTCCACATCACCCAAGAGCTTCTTCTTCTTGCCCTTGTTCCCTTGAGGGGTATGGTCCACATCACCCAAGAGCTTCTTCTTCTTGCCCTTGTTCCCTTGAGGGGTATGGTCCACATCACCCAAGAGCTTCTTCTTCTTGCCCTTGTTCCCTTGAGGGGTATGGTCCACATCACCCAAGAGCTTCTTCTTCTTGCCCTTGTTCCCTTGAGGGGTGTGGTCCACATCACCCACGAGCTTCTTCTTCTTGCCCTTGTTCCCTTGCGGGGTGTGGTCCACATCACCCAAGAGCTTCTTCTTCTTACCCTTGCGGGCTGTGGTCCACATCACTCAGGAGCTTCTTCTTCTTGCTCTTGTTCCCTTGCGGGGTGTGGTCCATATCACTCAGGAGCTTCTTCTTCTTGCCCTTGCTCCCTTGCGGGGTGTAGTCCACATCACTCAGGAGCTTCTTCTTCTTGCCCTTGCTCCCTTGCGGGGTGTAGTCCACATCACTCAGGAGCTTCTTCTTCTTGCCCTTGCACCCTTGCGGGGTGTGGTCCATATCACTCAGGAGCTTCTTCTTCTTGCCCTTGCTCCCTTGCGGGGTGTAGTCCACATCACTCAGGAGCTTCTTCTTCTTGCCCTTGCTCCCTTGCGGGGTGTAGTCCACATCACTCAGGAGCTTCTTCTTCTTGCCCTTGCACCCTTGCGGGGTGTGGTCCATATCACTCAGGAGCTTCTTCTTCTTGCCCTTGCTCCCTTGCGGGGTGTAGTCCACATCACTCAGGAGCTTCTTCTTCTTGCCCTTGCTCCCTTGCGGGGTGTAGTCCACATCACTCAGGAGCTTCTTCTTCTTGCCCTTGTTCCCTTGCGGGGTGTGGTCCACATCACCCAAGAGCTTCTTCTTCTTGCCCTTGCACCCTTGCGGGGTGTGGTCCACATCATTCAGGAGCTTCTTCTTCTTGCCCTTGCTCCTTTGCAGGGTGTGGTCCGCATCACTCAGGAGCTTCTTCTTCTTGCCCTTGCTCCCTTGCGGGGTGTGGTCCACATCACTCAGGAGCTTATTCTTCTTCCCCTTGTTCCCTTGCGGGGTGTGGTCCACATCACCCAGGAATTTCTTCTTCTTGCCCTTGCACCCTTGCGGAGTGTGGTCCACATCACCCAGGAGCTTATTCTTCTTCCCCTTGTTCCCTTGCGGGGTGTGGTCCACATCACTCAGGAGCTTATTCTTCTTCCCCTTGTTCCCTTGCGGAGTGTGGTCCACATCACTCAGGAGCTTATTCTTCTTCCCCTTGTTCCCTTGCGGGGTGTGGTCCACATCACCCAGGAGTTTCTTCTTCTTGCCCTTGCTCCCTTGCGGAGTGTGGTCCACATCACCCAGGAGCTTCTTTTTCTTGTCCTTGTTCCCTTGCGGGGTGTGGTCCACATCACCCAGGAGCTTCTTCTTCTTGCCCTTGCACCCTTGCGGGGTGTGGTCCACATCATTCAGGAGCTTCTTCTTCTTGCCCTTGCTCCCTTGCGGAGGGTGGTCCACATCACCCAAGAACTTCTTCTTCTTGCCCTTGTTCCCTTGCGGGGTGTGGTCCACAAAATCCGGGAGCTTCTTCTTCTTGCCCTTGTTCCTTTGCAGGGTGTGGTCCACATCACTCAGGAGCTTCTTCTTCTTGCCCTTGTTCCTTTGCAGGGTGTGGTCCACATCACTCAGGAGCTTCTTCTTCTTGCCCTTGCCCCCTTGCGGGGTGTGGTCCACATCACTCAGGAGCTTATTCTTCTTCCCCTTGTTCCCTTGCGGGGTGTGGTCCACATCACTCAGGAGCTTCTTCTTCTTGCCCTTGCACCCTTGCGGGGTGTGGTCCACATCACTCAGGAGCTTATTCTTCTTCCCCTTGCACCCTTGCGGGGTGTGGTCCACATCACCCAGGAGCTTCTTCTTCTTGCCCTTGCACCCTTGCGGGGTGTGGTCCACATCACTCAGGAGCTTATTCTTCTTCCCCTTGCACCCTTGCGGGGTGTGGTCCACATCACTCAGGAGCTTCTTCTTCTTCCCCTTGCTCCCTTGCAGGGTGTAGACCACATCACCCAGGAGCTTATTCTTCTTCCCCTTGCACCCTTGCGGGGTGTGGTCCACATCACTCAGGAGCTTCTTCTTCTTCCCCTTGTTCCCTTGCGGGGTGTGGTCCACATCACCCAGGAGCTTCTTCTTCTTGCCCTTGCTCCCTTGCGGGGTGTGGTCCACATCACTCAGGAGCTTCTTCTTCTTGCCCTTGCTCCCTTGCGGAGGGTGGTCCACATCACCCAGGAACTTCTTCTTCTTGCCCTTGTTCCCTTGCGGGGTGTGGTCCACATCACCCAGGAGCTTCTTCTTCTTGCCCTTGTTCCTTTGCAGGGTGTGGTCCACATCACCCAGGAGCTTCTTCTTCTTGCTCTTGTTCCCTTGCGGGGTGTGGTCCACATCACCCAGGAGCTTCTTCTTCTTGTCCTTGCTCCCTTGCGGGGTGTGGTCCACATCACCCAGGAGCTTCTTCTTCTTGCTCTTGTTCCCTTGCGGGGTGTGGTCCACATCATTCAGGAGCTTCTTCTTCTTGCTCTTGTTCCCTTGCGGGGTGTGGTCCACATCACCCAGGAGCTTCTTCTTCTTCCCCTTGCTCCCTTGCGGGCTGTGGTCCACATCACCCAGGAGCTTCTTCTTCTTGCCCTTGCTCCCTTGCGGGGTGTGGTCCACATCACCCAGGAGCTTCTTCTTCTTGCTCTTGTTCCCTTGCGGGGTGTGGTCCACATCACCCAGGAGCTTCTTCTTCTTCCCCTTGCTCCCTTGCGGGCTGTGGTCCACATCACCCAGGAGCTTCTTCTTCTTGCCCTTGCACCCTTGCGGGGTGTGGTCCACATCACTCAGGAGCTTCTTCTTCTTGCCCTTGCTCCCTTGCGGGGTGTGGTCCACATCACTCAGGAGCTTATTCTTCTTCCCCTTGTTCCCTTGCGGGGTGTGGTTCACATCACCCAGGAGCTTCTTCTTCTTCTTGCCCTTGCTCCCTTGCGGGGTGTGGTCCACATCACTCAGGAGCTTCTTCTTCTTGCCCTTGCTCCCTTGCGGGGTGTGGTCCACATCACTCAGGAGCTTCTTCTTCTTGCCCTTGCTCCCTTGCGGGGTGTGGTCCACATCACTCAGGAGCTTCTTCTTCTTGCCCTTGCTCCCTTGCGGGGTGTGGTCCACATCACTCAGGAGCTTCTTCTTCTTGCCCTTGCTCCCTTGCGGGGTGTGGTCCACATCACTCAGGAGCTTATTCTTCTTGCCCTTGCACCCTTGCGGGGTGTGGTCCACATCACCCAGGAGCTTCTTCTTCTTGTCCTTGTTCCCTTGCGGGGTGTGGTCCACATCACCCAAGAGCTTCTTCTTCTTGCCCTTGCACCCTTGCGGGGTGTGGTCCACATCATTCAGGAGCTTCTTCTTCTTGCCCTTGCTCCTTTGCAGGGTGTGGTCCGCATCACTCAGGAGCTTCTTCTTCTTGCCCTTGCTCCCTTGCGGGGTGTGGTCCACATCACTCAGGAGCTTATTCTTCTTCCCCTTGTTCCCTTGCGGGGTGTGGTCCACATCACCCAGGAATTTCTTCTTCTTGCCCTTGCACCCTTGCGGAGTGTGGTCCACATCACCCAGGAGCTTATTCTTCTTCCCCTTGTTCCCTTGCGGGGTGTGGTCCACATCACTCAGGAGCTTATTCTTCTTCCCCTTGTTCCCTTGCGGAGTGTGGTCCACATCACTCAGGAGCTTATTCTTCTTCCCCTTGTTCCCTTGCGGGGTGTGGTCCACATCACCCAGGAGTTTCTTCTTCTTGCCCTTGCTCCCTTGCGGAGTGTGGTCCACATCACCCAGGAGCTTCTTTTTCTTGTCCTTGTTCCCTTGCGGGGTGTGGTCCACATCACCCAGGAGCTTCTTCTTCTTGCCCTTGCACCCTTGCGGGGTGTGGTCCACATCATTCAGGAGCTTCTTCTTCTTGCCCTTGCTCCCTTGCGGAGGGTGGTCCACATCACCCAAGAACTTCTTCTTCTTGCCCTTGTTCCCTTGCGGGGTGTGGTCCACAAAATCCGGGAGCTTCTTCTTCTTGCCCTTGTTCCTTTGCAGGGTGTGTGGTCCACATCACTCAGGAGCTTCTTCTTCTTGCCCTTGTTCCTTTGCAGGGTGTGGTCCACATCACTCAGGAGCTTCTTCTTCTTGCCCTTGTTCCTTTGCAGGGTGTGGTCCACATCACTCAGGAGCTTCTTCTTCTTGCCCTTGCCCCCTTGCGGGGTGTGGTCCACATCACTCAGGAGCTTCTTCTTCTTGCCCTTGCCCCCTTGCGGGGTGTGGTCCACATCACTCAGGAGCTTCTTCTTCTTGCCCTTGTTCCTTTGCAGGGTGTGGTCCACATCACTCAGGAGCTTCTTCTTCTTGCCCTTGTTCCTTTGCAGGGTGTGGTCCACATCACTCAGGAGCTTCTTCTTCTTGCCCTTGCCCCCTTGCGGGGTGTGGTCCACATCACTCAGGAGCTTCTTCTTCTTGCCCTTGCCCCCTTGCGGGGTGTGGTCCACATCACTCAGGAGCTTCTTCTTCTTGCCCTTGTTCCTTTGCAGGGTGTGGTCCACATCACTCAGGAGCTTCTTCTTCTTGCCCTTGTTCCTTTGCAGGGTGTGGTCCACATCACTCAGGAGCTTCTTCTTCTTGCCCTTGCCCCCTTGCGGGGTGTGGTCCACATCACTCAGGAGCTTCTTCTTCTTGCCCTTGCCCCCTTGCGGGGTGTGGTCCACATCACTCAGGAGCTTCTTCTTCTTGCCCTTGTTCCTTTGCAGGGTGTGGTCCACATCACTCAGGAGCTTCTTCTTCTTGCCCTTGTTCCTTTGCAGGGTGTGGTCCACATCACTCAGGAGCTTCTTCTTCTTGCCCTTGTTCCTTTGCAGGGTGTGGTCCACATCACTCAGGAGCTTCTTCTTCTTGCCCTTGCCCCCTTGCGGGGTGTGGTCCACATCACTCAGGAGCTTATTCTTCTTCCCCTTGTTCCCTTGCGGGGTGTGGTCCACATCACTCAGGAGCTTATTCTTCTTGCCCTTGCACCCTTGCGGGGTGTGGTCCACATCACCCAGGAGCTTCTTCTTCTTGCCCTTGCACCCTTGCGGGGTGTGGTCCACATCACTCAGGAGCTTCTTCTTCTTGCCCTTGCACCCTTGCGGGGTGTGGTCCACATCACTCAGGAGCTTATTCTTCTTCCCCTTGCACCCTTGCGGGGTGTGGTCCACATCACCCAGGAGCTTCTTCTTCTTGCCCTTGCACCCTTGCGGGGTGTGGTCCACATCACTCAGGAGCTTATTCTTCTTCCCCTTGCACCCTTGCGGGGTGTGGTCCACATCACTCAGGAGCTTCTTCTTCTTCCCCTTGCTCCCTTGCAGGGTGTAGACCACATCACCCAGGAGCTTCTTCTTCTTGTCCTTGTTCCCTTGCGGGGTGTGGTCCACATCACTCAGGAGCTTCTTCTTCTTGCCCTTGCTCCCTTGCGGGGTGTGGTCCACATCACTCAGGAGCTTATTCTTCTTCCCCTTGTTCCCTTGCGGGGTGTGGTTCACATCACCCAGGAGCTTCTTCTTCTTCTTGCCCTTGCTCCCTTGCGGGGTGTGGTCCACATCACTCAGGAGCTTATTCTTCTTGCCCTTGCACCCTTGCGGGGTGTGGTCCACATCACCCAGGAGCTTCTTCTTCTTGCCCTTGCTCCCTTGCGGGGTGTGGTCCACATCACTCAGGAGCTTCTTCTTCTTCCCCTTGCTCCCTTGCGGGGTGTGGTTCACATCACCCAGGAGCGTCTTCTTTGCGCTTGTTCCCTTGCGGGGTGTGGTCCACATCACCCAGGAGCTCCCTCTTCTTCCCCTTGCTCCCTTGCGGGGTGTGGTCCACATCACTCAGGAGCTTCTTCTTCTTCTTGCCCTTGCTCCCTTGCGGGGTGTGGTTCATATCACCCAGGAGCGTCTTCTTTGAGCTTGCTCCCTTGCGGGGTGTGGTCCACATCACCCAGGAGCTCCCTCTTCTTCCCCTTGCTCCCTTGCGGGGTGTGGTCCACATCATCCAGGAGCTTCGTCTTCTTCCACTTGCTTCCTTGCGGGGTGTGGTCCAAATCACTCAGGAGCTTCTTATTTTCCTTGTTCCCTTGCGGGGTGTGGTTCACATCACCCAGGAGCTTCTTCTTCTTCCCCTTGCTCCCTTGCGGGGTGTGGTCCACATCACCCAGGAGCTTCTTCTTCTTCCCCTTGCTCCCTTGCGGGGTGTGGTCCACATCACCCAGGAGCTTCTTCTTCTTCCCCTTGCTCCCTTGCGGGGTGTGGTCCACATCACCCAGGAGCTTCATCTTCTTCCCCTTGCTCCCTTGCGGTGTGTGGTCCACATCACTCAGGAGCTTCCCCCTCTTCCCCTTGCTCCCTTGCGGGGTGTGGTCCACATCACTCAGGAGCTTCCCCCTCTTCCCCTTGCTCCCTTGCGGGGTGTGGTCCACATCACCCAGGAGCTCCCTCTTCTTCCCCTTGCTCCCTTGCGGGGTGTGGTCCACATCATCCAGGAGCTTCATCTTCTTCCCCTTGCTCCCTTGCGGGGTGTGGTCCACATCACTCAGGAGCTTCTTCTTTTCCTTGTTCCCTTGCGGGGTGTGGTTCACATCACCCAGGAGCTTCTTCTTCTTCCCCTTGCTCCCTTGCGGGGTGTGGTCCACATCACCCAGGAGCTTCTTCTTCTTCCCCTTGCTCCCTTGCGGGGTGTGATCCACATCACCCAGGAGCTTCCTCTTCTTCCCCTTGCTCCCTTGCGGGGTGTGGTCCACATCACTCAGGAGCTTATTCTTCTTCCTCTTGCTCCCTTGCGGGGTGTGGTCCACATCACTCAGGAGCTTATTCTTCTTCCTCTTGCACCCTTGCGGGGTGTGGTCCACATCACCCAGGAGCTTCCTCTTCTTTCCCTTGTTCCCTTGCGGAGTGTGGTCCACATCACCCAGGAGCTTCCTCTTCTTTCCCTTGTTCCCTTGCGGAGTGTGGTCTACATCACTCAGGAGCTTCTTCTTCTTTCCCTTGTTCCCTTGCGGGGTGTGGTCCACATCACCCAGGAGCTTCATCTTCTTTTCCTTGTTCCCTTGCGGAGTGTGGTCTACATCACCCAGGAGCTTCCTCTTCTTTCCCTTGTTCCCTTGCGGAGTGTGGTCTACATCACCCAGGAGCTTCCTCTTCTTTCCCTTGTTCCCTTGCGGGGTGTGGTCCACATCACTCAGCTGCTTCTTCTTCTTCCCCTTGCTCCCTTGCGGGGTGTGGTTCACATCACCCAGGAGCTTCATCTTCTTTTCCTTGTTCCCTTGCGGGGTGTGGTCCACATCACCCAGTAGCTTTTTCTTCTTCCCCTTGCTCCCTTGCGGGGTGTGGTCCACATCACTCAGGAGCTTCTTCTTCTTCCCCTTGCTCCCTTGCGGGGTGTGGTTCACATCACCCAGGAGCTTCATCTTCTTTTCCTTGTTCCCTTGCGGGGTGTGGTCCACATCACCCAGTAGCTTTTTCTTCTTCCCCTTGCTCCCTTGCGGGGTGTGGTCCACATCACTCAGAAGCTTCTTCTTCTTTTCCTTGTTCCCTTGCGGAGTGTGGTCCACATCACCCAGGAGCTTCATCTTCTTTCCCTTGTTCCCTTGCGGGGTGTGGTCCACATCACCCAGTAGCTTCTTCTTCTTCCCCTTGTTCCCTTGCGGGGTGTGGTCCACATCACTCAGGAGCTTATTCTTCTTCCTCTTGCACCCTTGCGGGGTGTGGTCCACATCACCCAGGAGCTTCCTCTTCTTTCCCTTGTTCCCTTGCGGAGTGTGGTCCACATCACCCAGGAGCTTCCTCTTCTTTCCCTTGTTCCCTTGCGGAGTGTGGTCTACATCACTCAGGAGCTTCTTCTTCTTTCCCTTGTTCCCTTGCGGGGTGTGGTCCACATCACCCAGGAGCTTCATCTTCTTTTCCTTGTTCCCTTGCGGAGTGTGGTCTACATCACCCAGGAGCTTCCTCTTCTTTCCCTTGTTCCCTTGCGGAGTGTGGTCTACATCACCCAGGAGCTTCCTCTTCTTTCCCTTGTTCCCTTGCGGGGTGTGGTCCACATCACTCAGCTGCTTCTTCTTCTTCCCCTTGCTCCCTTGCGGGGTGTGGTTCACATCACCCAGGAGCTTCATCTTCTTTTCCTTGTTCCCTTGCGGGGTGTGGTCCACATCACCCAGTAGCTTTTTCTTCTTCCCCTTGCTCCCTTGCGGGGTGTGGTCCACATCACTCAGGAGCTTCTTCTTCTTCCCCTTGCTCCCTTGCGGGGTGTGGTTCACATCACCCAGGAGCTTCATCTTCTTTTCCTTGTTCCCTTGCGGGGTGTGGTCCACATCACCCAGTAGCTTTTTCTTCTTCCCCTTGCTCCCTTGCGGGGTGTGGTCCACATCACTCAGAAGCTTCTTCTTCTTTTCCTTGTTCCCTTGCGGAGTGTGGTCCACATCACCCAGGAGCTTCATCTTCTTTCCCTTGTTCCCTTGCGGGGTGTGGTCCACATCACCCAGTAGCTTCTTCTTCTTCCCCTTGCTCCCTTGCGGGGTGTGGTCCACATCACTCAGAAGCTTCTTCTTCTTTTCCTTGTTCCCTTGCGGGGTGTGGTCCACATCACTGAGGAGCTTCTTGTTCTTTCCTTGTTCCCTTGCGGGGTATGGTCCACATCACTCAGGAGCTTCTTCTTCTTTCCCTTGTTCCCTTGCGGAGTGTGGTCCACATCACTCAGGAGCTTCCTCTTCTTCCCCTTGCTCCCTTGCGGGGTGTTATCCACATCACCCAGGAGCTTCAGCTTCTTCCCCTTGCTCCTTGTTATTCAATTAAACCACGTAGCATCATGTAAATTACTGTTACTATTAATATTAGTATTACTACTGCCGATAGTTTCTAACTTCCTATGTTTACCCTTTACTACATGTGTCACCACTGTTGCAGTTTAGTCAGTCTTAAGGCCACTTAATTTTGCCGCCTTTTGGCATAGTGAATCACACGTGATATGTCGTTCTAAAGTAGTCTTGCACATTTGATCATTGAGGTTACATGGCAAACGTCAGATGTACCCGTCCCCAAGTTTGGAAACCACTGTTCTAATGAGTTTCCGTGTGTCATCGTTGTAGTGGCCATTGCAATACTGACACTGCTAGTGTTTTTTAATTCGCATGGAAACAGTCATCGCACTAATAATAATCCTTGGTATTGCTTTGCAGTTTTGGCAGACAACGTTTCCATACCATATGATGTAAGTATGCATACACCGACAGACCGACCGGCCGACCGACAGACAGACAGACAGACAGACAGACAGACAGACAGACAGACAGACAGACAGACAGACAGACAGACAGACAGACAGACAGACAGACAGACAGACAGACAAACATACAGACAGACAGACAGACCAATCGACCAAACTAAATGTTGCCGTCATGTTACAGGTACATCCGCACCTATATATTCATCCAGATCTGAAATTGTCGCTGTTCGTCAACATATGTTGCGGAATATCCCTTGTGTTCATGCTTTTGACGCTGTTCACCTATCTGTTTTTGGGGTAAGTCGCCAACCACTCTTGAAGTATAGACTAATTTTCATTGTTTGCATCTAAATATAAACATACTAAGAACAAATTAATCTGTATTACTAATAAATTATACGATCATCGTACTAGTAACACTAAGACCCCACCCACCATAGCATATTCTTTAATAGTATTAATTTTACTATTTCTATGAAAATAATGCATTATAAGACTTGATAACAATTATTCATCATCATCATCATAATCATTGTGCAGCCGTAGGATCCCGTGGTTGGCGATGGCCTCAGCATGTCATTTCCAGATCTGAACAATTATTATTGCAGTCTATTCCGAGACGCCCATGCAGTCATCCGACTCAACTTCGTGTCCGCATTGCTTCTACTGCAAATCGCCTTCATGTTCGGAGTGACGAAGACCGGATCTAGGGTAGGTCGCTTCTTCTGACAATATTCCGTGTAGTTATGCTGCTTCAGCGCTTGATAAATATAACACTAATCTCATCGTTGCTATTTTAACAATCCAGACGTTAGTTCTTTGTTAAGAATTATAAGCGTTATATTTCTAGCAACTTACATTTTCTTGTTTAACTCCATATCCTCCATATGATGACGGGTTTTGTGCACCCAAACGTTTGCTAATCACACATTCCGCGTTCCTTTATTTGTTATAGGCGGATCATTGGCGGATCCAGGAGGGCATGGGCGCACGTGCCCCCCCCCCCCCCATAGACCACATTCCCATGCCCGTAGACCGTTTTAAATGTGCCACCGTCCAGGTTACAGTAAGGTGACGTTACGCCGATGGGGCGACGTAAATTTGTCAACAGCACCACACCCCCCATCGTCTTCGATGTCACATTATAGTCAGCTACGAGCCAGCGGATAAGCTGAATAAGAGCTGAAAATACGGCGGCGCGGCGGCGAAAATGTTCCGTCTTCCGATGGTGGATCCAAGCGAACCAGTCAAGTAGCAGCAGGAAGAGCTGCTGAACATATGGGCGCGCAGCGACGAAAAAAGATCCGCTTTCCCCGAGGCTTGCCAAAACACCAACTTTGAGGCTCGCCAAAATACCAACACTTGAGACTCCCCAAAAACGTCCAGTTGCATCCCTTCAAGCTCGCCGAAAATACCAACACTTTTTATCGAAATACCAAGCCGGACGAGATGGGTAGGCCACTTAGCAAGGATGAATGCCGGGAAAATAGCAAAGAAAGCAGAGGCGGAACAACATAAAGAACACGAGGAAAAGCAACAGCTTAGATGGGAGGGTAGAACTGCATGAGGATGGACATGAGAAGATCAGGGGAGGATTAAAGATGGAGAGAAGGAGCTATGGATAGGCAACTTTGGAAACAAAAACACAGTGAGTGGTTCGATAATATTGTACCTGACTTTCACCCCAGCAGGGAACAAGGAGGAGAACAACAACAGACGTTTGGAGGTTTGGGCTAGCGTGGGCACAATACATTCTAAAAGAAATTCTAACGGTCTGGGGGACGTGCCACCCAGACTCCTTTGGATCTGCCTATGCACGGTGACGGGGTGCTGCACCCAGACAATTGCCAATCACACATTCCGCGTTCCTGTATATAACCACACAACGACGAACCTCTTTATAGTGGCAGTTCTATCTCCACTAGGAAGCATTATTTAAAGCTGCACCTCATTTCCATTTCCGCTATCTTGGTTTCAAATTGATCTGCAGGCAGTTTGTGCAGCGACAACGATAACACTGCACTGGAGCGGCATTGCTGCCTTCATGTGGATGCTGCTCGAAGGACTGCACATCTACAGCCAAGTCGTCACTGACCACGGCCTGGAAACGTTCAGAAAAGCACAATACATCTCGTTTGGATATGGTAGGTTTATGCTACGTATCTCCTACATATATTGTTTATATTAACAATCAGTAGCAATGTACTAGATAAGACATGCACATGAAGAAATATGTTCGGTTGAATACGTATAGTTCAGACATGCGTAGTTCAATGGAGTATCGCGACATGAAACATGTTGAGAATTGGCGAATTTGTTCCACATAATAATTATTTTCTATGTTTCTTATAACTATATATCAACGAGTACATATAAATGAAATTTAAATTACAGCGATAACATCCAAGTGATTCTCACAAAGAGCCGTCCACTGGGTCATTCTAACGTCTATACCGAGTACGTATTTGAAACAAACTCAAATTGCGTGTGAGTGTGTGTGTGTGCGTGTGTGCGTGTGTGCGTGCGTGCGTGCGTGCGTGCGCATGTGCAAGTGTGTGCGATAGAGTGTCTCACGATTGCCATAGTGTCTGCGTGTGTGCGTGTTCAAGACTGTCATAGCGACAAGCTCCCACTACCTATAAAGTGCCCCAGTGCATGCGTCTCACATACCCTCTGACAGTCAATCGTCAGCCTGGGAAGGCAGCTCAGCTAGGAGAAGGGCACTCTGATTTCAAAACCCCACTGCTTTGTGGGTATCTTTAGGAGAAGAAAAGGATAAGGAGTAAACCCACCCCAAATCTGGAGTGGAGCCCCTACGGCGGCCAGGCGATGAACTCCATCACCTTTCTGGCAGCTCCTGCAGTTCAACCGTCGTCAAGACGTTATGCTTTGCATCCCTTTTAGCCTAAGCGGCTAGACCTAGAGGAGGCTGTGGCGTCAGGGCAGCCCACGGTATCCATATATACTTCTCGCCCAGGATTCATGACGCCAACTTCCTTCTTTCAGTTTTTCCAGGTCCTGTGGTGATGGACGAGTGTAAGATGGTACTGGGAGCCGCTAGTCACGAACTCTGCCCTCACCGAGGAAATGGCAGAGTTCGGCAGACACCATGGCGACGGAGCAGCCCTCTTCAGGGAGAGCACCGAAGATTGCCTCATTCAATCCTATCAGCACACCGCAGCTGACTGGTCATCTAAAATCGGGGTCGAAACTAAACATTCAAGAAGGCTACGAGACCCACTCGTAAGAAAGACAGTGTTGAAGCTTGGGACATCAGCACACTGATGGACAACAAGAACTGTGACAGGCCTGAACGACGTACAGCGTTAGTGGGACAGGAGCTCCAGCGTTACAACACTGATGTTGCCGCCCTTAGTGAAACTCGCTTGGCTGACACAGAGGAAATCACAGAAGCTGGATTAGGCTACACGTTTTTTTGGTCTGGGAAGGCTGTGGACCAGGCTAGAGAAGCAGGAATAGGCTTTGCCATCCACACCACTCTCGTCAGGAATCTGGAATCCCTCCCCAGAGGTATAAATGACCATCTGATGGTAACGAAATTACCACTGCAGGGAAACACCCACCTGACACTCATCAGCGCTTACGCCCCAACCATGATCTACCCCAAGGAATAGAAAGTGCTCTTCTACCAGAAGGTGCACAGTGGAATGCGCTCATTTCCACGAGATAACAAGCTTCTGCTGCTCAGCGACTTCAATGGCCGTGTAAGCAGGGACCCAAAGTCCTGGCCTGGAGTCATCGGACCTCATGGGTTTGGACAGGAGAATTCAAACGGCCAGTTGCTTCTCACAGTCTGAGCCGAACATGGTCTGACCATCACTAACACCCAGTTCCAGCTACCAGAGAACCACAAAGTCTCAAGGATGCACCACCGCACCAAGCACTTGCACCTGATCGACTACGTAATCACGAGGCGCCGATACATCCAGCACGTTGATATCACGAGAGTGATGAGAGAAGCTGATTGTTGGACAAACCACCAGCTGCTGAGGAGTAAGCTTTCCTTCCGCGTGACTGTCACACACAGACACAAGAAGTGTGACACCAAGAAGAAACTCTGTGCAAAAAGGCTTGCCGACTCAAAAGCAAGGGATGCCCCCGTGACCAAACTAGGAAACCAGCTTGGAAACTTGCTAGCAGAGGCAGACCCGGAGAAAGCTTGGACCAGCTTTCGGGACACCGTCTGCAATTCGTAAAAAGTCATACTTGGACATCCGAAGCACCAAGATTGGTTCGATTGCCTCCGCAAGAACATGGGCATCTCTTGGAAAGACCGAATCTCCAACACTGAAGTGCTCCGTCGTTCCAAAACATCCGGCATCGAGGCACTCATCATGAAGGCCCAGCTTCGATGGGTTGGCCATGTGGTCCGAATGGACGACTCGCGACTGCCAAAGATGATCTTCTTCTCTGAGTTGGCATCTGGCACAAGAAACACAGGCAGCCCAATCAGACGCTTTAAAGACTGTCTGAAGGCGACGCTGACGACCTGCTGGACCCCCCTCGTTGGCTGGGAGTCAGATGCAACAGACCGGATCTCCTGGCGCCTGGCTGTTTACAGGGGCGTCCGTACCTTTGAGAAGAAGCGCCTGCAACACCTGGACCAGAAGCGCCAAGCCCGCAAAAAGAGACGACCAGACCCTGCTTCTGCAGTAGCCTGCCCCAAGCGCGGCCAAGTCTGCGCGTCCGACTTTGGGCTGCACCCCCACATCCTGCGTCACTGACGTCTTCGTCGCTTCCGACTCACTTCCATTGCGTGACGTGCGCGTGTGTGTTTGTTTGTATGCGTGTATGTATATAGGCCTATGAGTGTGTACGTGCGTGTGTTCGTGTGCGTGTACGTCTCAGTGGTTCATCTATATAGATTGGTCACAACATGTGGCATGTTTTCTGCTGTTCCGAGGTCAGCCGATCCATGGGGATGTTTTGCTGCGTTGATAATAATTGCTAAAATTTACGCCATAAGAAATGTCAAATAGAAACACTACGGGACCTGTTTACTGCGTCTGTGTCTATGGCTATGCGTGCCAACCGAAGGATGGCACTTGTCTTAGGATATATACATATATATATATATAAATATATATTAACAACAATCGGGCTAGCGTGTGCGCGTGTGTGCGTGTGTGCGTGTGTGCGTGTGTGCGTGTGTGCGTGTGTGCGTGTGTGCGTGTGTGCGTGTGTGCGTGTGTGCGTGTGTGCGTGTGTGCGTGTGTGAGTGTGTGCGTGAGTGCGTGTGCGCGTGTGCGCGTGTGCGCGTGTGCGCGTGTGTGTGTACATACATCTGCTACATATGTGTTCCCCCAGTGCCGCCCCTCGTTGTTGTGGGAGTATCGGTGGCTGTGAACTTCAAAGATTACGTCACACCCCACAGGCGCGGGTCAGTACCACAAACGTCCGCATTGCTCATTGGTTTCGTTATGTTATCTGAAGTAATACACCTTATTATTAAATAAACGCTGGCCAAGCACCTTTTAGCAAATTGTGCGCGCATTTTCTTGCTGTAAATCCTTGGCATTACCAGGCGCCATCTAGCGAATGAAATGGCTACTACACCAACGACATTCTATGCTTAATGATTACATGAGCGTCGGTACCGGGTGGGATTGGGGTGTTGAACCCCCAACATTTTTGGTGGATGACTGGAGATAGGCTTAGCCCCTCGATGTTTCGACAAGCAGGTGCAATTGGACGGTTTTGGCGAGATTCAGGACGGGTGCAGTTGGGGTATTTAGTGAGCATCATGTGGGTAGTAGTGAAATTGAAGGGCTTTAGTGAGGTTCAACCCCAAATATTCACCACTCCTATGCTTATTGTTCGTTATTCGACATATATGTGTGACCGAGTAAGATTTACCATTCTACCAATGGACATGCAACTGTCGTTGATATCGTGTAGCAAGCAGTAGTCTACAAGAACGACCGTAGTGCAGACTGAATTAACATTTTAAAAACATGTTTATTTTAGAAGGGGAACTTGAGGTCACCTTATTTTGAGTACACTTTGGAAAGTAACTTGCAGAAAGGGCGTATATCCGTTGCTGTATTACTGCCTATGTAATTATTCACACGTGGCCAACGTCACACGTTAACGGGAAGTCATACGTGATCTTAATATTGACTGTGAAGCGATTGGTAGGTGAGAGACGACACAGTGACAATGATGTGTGTATTCCACAGTTGTTGGCTGTCTGCAAGAAGTGACGTGTACTGGTGCTTTGTCGTACCAATACTAACCATTCTCCTTGTAAGTAATTTTTATTGTACCTATTTGTTACGGATATATCAACCAACGGGCGTATATGATTATATACTACCTGTAAACATGTAATATCATCGTTCAATCGCGTATTTTCATTAACACAATTACGAAGTATAAGATCACGATAGTAAAACATTTTGTTTGGATATTACTTTTAATGAACCGATATAGTATCAATACTAAAAAATTAGGTGTAATATTTTCTCATATAAGATAACAATTGTCGTAATTAATAAATACATATCGTTGTATATTATCTTTAACAAGTGTTTTTAAAATAACGACTTGAAGTTTACGTCATAAAACAATCGCGACGGATCCACGACGTGACCAGTTGCCTAACAACAAGGTTCGTCAAGCTTATAGAATGGCTGAAGCATCTAGGAATTAGTCGTACATTCCGTTGTATATATTGTTGAAATGATTTCTTTGCGAGACAAATCTGATGGCAACGATGTTTAGCAATAACTGTATGAGGGGAATCTGGGAGAAGTCATGTTACCCTAATAATGTAACGCATATAAATATGTTGTAAACGTTGTTGTCAAGGCAAACCTTGGCGGTGGTCAAGTGCATAGTTTTATTTGTGACGTCAGTCTCTGGATCCATCAATTCCGCGTTTATTTGCAGGTGAACCTTACACTGGTTGCCTTGGTTCTGCGCATGCTCATTAATCCATACTACGTCGACGCCACCTGGCAAAAGAGAGCGGCTGATATCAAGCAAGTTTCTTAACTTAACAAAATTACACGTGAATTAACGAGATGATTCAAGATTAACCAAAAGACGCATTAGTTTATGGTTTTAAACGAGTCACGATGATTCCGTTGATAAATATCCTGATTAAGTAAAATAATCCCGTGCCACATACATAATTACCGTTGATGACATTATGTTTCACTTTATGTTCACCGCCAAATGTACATACACACATTTATTTTTTAATATTAAACGAAATTGGTTTAACTGGGAACGATGTTTAATAGCAGCTGTTTCAATGTGTTAGAAATATATCTTTAACGCCATAATGTGTTATAGTTTGCGTAGTTTCTTTCACAACGCAGTGTATGTCAATTACGCCATCGCAATTAAACAAAAACATATATTTAAACCAACAAATCTTCTTCTTTCTCTTCATCTTTGTCCCAATTTTTACGTGGGGTCGATGTATGATGATGTCATTCGCCTCCATATCGCTCGGTCGTGCACTTCTTCCCCGACAGTCCTTTCTCCCTGAGATCTGCCCTCACACTGTCTAACCACCTCCTCTTCGGCCTTCCTCTCCTCCTCTTCCCTTGCACTTTCATTCCCATCGCTCTCCTTCCTACATAATCCTCCTCTCTTCTCATTACGTGTCCATACCATCTCAACCTACTTTCTTGGACTCTCTTTGATATTTCCCCCACTTTCGTTGTCCCTCTGATTCTTTCGTTTCTTATCTTGTCAATCTTTGTGGCTCCACACATCCATCGTAGCATTCGCATTTCTGCGACATCCAACTTCTTTTCCTGTGTCTTCTTTGCCGCCCATGTCTCCGCCCCGTACATCAGTGCTGGCCTTACCACTGTCCTGTACACTTTTCCCTTGATCTTCACGTTCATTCTTCTGTCACACAGCACTCCAGATACTCTCTTCCAGTTCTTCCACCCGCTCTGCACTCTATGAGTGACTTCCGCATCCAATTCTCCATTATCCGCCAATGTCGATCCTAGATATTTGAATGTCTTCACTCTCTTCACTATCTCGCCCTGTAACCGGATCTCTAGGTCATTGTTTTCGTTGCACCTCAGGTATTCCGTCTTCTTTCTACTAATCTTTAGTCCTCGATCTTCCATTGCACTTCTCCATTCCTCGAGCTTCCTTTCCACCTCCTCTCTTCTGGTACTGCACAGCACGATGTCGTCTGCAAACAGCATACACCAGGGGGGCTGTTCTTTGATGCCCCGGCCCAACACATCCATAATTAAGTTAAACAGGTAAGGACTCAGTGAGGACCCCTGGTGCAGCCCCACTCTAACGGTGATCTTGCCTGTCAGTCCTACACTGCTCTTGACTTGCGTCCTTGCGTCTTCATATGTGTCTTTTACAAGGCGTACATACTTTTCAGGCACACCCTGCTCCCGCATACACCTCCAAACCTCCTGTCGTGGCACTCTATCGTATGCCTTCTCTAAATCAATGAAAACCATGTGCAGTTCCTTCTGCATCTCCCGGTGTTTCTCCATCAACTGCCTTGCTGCAAATATGGCGTCCGTTGTTCCTCTGCCCGGCATAAAACCGAACTGCTCCTCACCTATGCTTGTCTCTTCCCTCAGCCTTCTGTCAATTACCCTTTCCCAAACCTTCATGGTGTGCGACATCAACTTGATGCCTCTGTAATTGCCACATTCCTGGATGTCTCCCTTCTCCTTGAAAATAGGCACGATGACACTGTCTCTCCATTCCTCTGGCATTTTCTCTTGTACGTATATCTTCTGCATCAGATCCCACAGCATATCGACCCCCTCTTCTCCCGAACTCTTCCAGACCTCCACTGGAATTCCGTCTGGTCCCATCGCCTTCCCAGTTTTCATTCTTTTCAGTGCCACCTCTACTTCCTCCCTGATAATTCCTGGTGTTAAGCCTTCATTTGGCACTCCATCGTCAAAGACTGCCCTCGGGTTCTCTGCGTTTAGCAGATTATCGAAATATCCTTTCCACCGATCCTTGATCTTATCCTGTTCCCATAGAACCATTCCTTGTCCATCCTTTATCTGTCTTATCTGTGTGAAATCTTTGGTCGATTTGTCGCGAGCCTTTGCTATTCTATATATCTTTCTTTCTCCCTCCGGTGTTCCCAGCTCCCCGTACACCTCGTCCATTGCCTGTGTCTTTGATCTTGCTACTTCTTTCTTTGCTTCTTTGTTTGCCTGCCGATAGCTGTCTCTGTCTTCATGCTTTCCTGATGTTTCCCACTTCTTCTTAGCCTCTTTCTTAGCTCTTATCGCATCCTTCACCTCATCATTCCACCACCATGTCTCCTTGTCCCCAGGGGGTCTCTTTCCTGTTGTCATGCCCAGCACCTCCTTTCCCGCTCTCAATATCACCTTGCTGTTCTCCTCCCACCATTCCTGTACGTTGTCCAACAATCTCCTTTCCTCCAACACTTTCTCCCTAAACTGCGTCTTTGGGCCCTCTTCTTTCAATCTCCACCACTTGATCTTCGGTGTCACCTGTTCTGGTCTTCTTTTCTTACTACACTTAATCTCCCAGTCCATCACCAGTACTTTGTGTTGTGCCGCCACACTTTCCCCGTTTATGACCTTGCAGTTCTTAGCTTCTTTCAGATGGGATCTTCTACACATTAGGAAATCTATTTGACTTTCTCTTCCTCCACTCCTGTAGGTCACCAACTGGCTCGCTCTCTTCTCGAAGAAAGTATTCCCTATCGCCAAATCAAATGCCATCGCAAAGCCTACTACCCTTTCGCCTTCCTCGTTCCTCTCTCCCACTCCCCAGCCACCGTGTATCCTCTCAATCTCATCTCTACTCATTCCCACGTGACCGTTTAGGTCTCCGCCTACAATCACCCTTTCTCCCTCTGGTATCGACCTGAGCTCTTGATCCATCTGTCTCCAGAAGGTTTCCTTCTCCTCTTCTTCACAGCCCACTTGGGGGGCGTACGCGCATATTATGTTAACCACCGTCTCACCTAAGCCCAGCTTGACACTCATCAATCGATCGTTCCTTCTGCTCATACTCACTAGGCTATCTTTAAGTTCTTTGTGTAGCACTATCCCCACCCCATTTCGCCCTCGCTCATCTGTTCCACTATATAGCAGTTGCAGTTTCCTCCCAACTCTCTCGCTTTGTTCCCCTTCCACCGAGTCTCCTGCACACACAGCACTCCCACCCTCCTCCTCTCCATCAGATCCGCCAACTCCCTTCCTCGTCCAGTCATTGTCCCCACATTCAATGTCCCCACTCTCATCCGGACTAACCTCTTTAACCGGGACCGCCCAAGGCCCGGTAGCCCTTGTCCACTTTTCACAGAGGTCAGGCGAGTCCTCTGCGGAGTCGCTTACAGGGTACGCCCTAACTGCATCCGAGGTTCGCTGAATCACCATTTTCATTTTTGGATTTGGCATGATTTTTGTGGCCGGATGCCCTTTCTGACGCCAACCACAGTTATAGGCGGTGGGCCTAGCCTTTGGTTCCGATGAACCACACCCTGTAAGGCAACAGGTGGTTTGTAATCAGAGTTTCCTTCTCCTAGACCGACTGCCCTCCAAGGCTAACGGGTTCGGTCTACCCGGGTTTGGAATCAGAGTTTCCTTCTCCTAGACCCACTGCCTTACCAGGCTATCGAACTGGGTCTACCCGGGTTTGGAATCAGTGTTGTCCTTCACCTAGGATAGTTTGGTCCGCGGCACCTTCTTCTGTATTATCCGGTGCACCCCCTCCGAGGAAGGGCTCCCCCATCCGCCACCCGGGGGACGCGCCTCAACGCAGGCCACCCACAGCGATATTTAAACCAACAAATAATTTAAGTAAATGTTAAATCAATAAAGCATGTTTGGCATGTCCGAGAACGAAAAGATTACATTCATTATTATGTAGTTAAGTATTATTTTACTATCCTGTATGTTCGATAGGCTGACTGGACGAGGTTTGATGGTGCTTGGACCGCTAATGCAACTATGTTGGTGCTTCTCTTTGTTAGCCGTAAACGAAGACTCGAACATTTTTCAGTATACTTTTGCTGCATTGAATGTGGGTCAGGTAGGTAGTTCAGCAGAATATAATATTTTATATTATGTTCTTTAGTAATGATGCATTAGTATGCTGTATGCAAAGTGAACTTGATACATTATGTATGTAGCAATAATTGTGAAGGTTTAAGCAGTGGTGCAAACTGCAAAATATATACATTTTATATATGTCTAGATAGAAAGCTTTCCAGAGACGTCAACGTGGTGAATGGGGTTCGGAGGTTTGCCAAGGAGATACGTATAAAACGCATTGGGCAGTAGACCAAAGTACTTCTTTCTTGTATTCTTTACAGACATGTGGAATGTGTAAATATGTTTCAATTAATGCTACAAAAGTCATTGTTAGTCTCAACATTGAGCACATTTAATATGTCATTACAATATTAAACCAATACATCTTCTCATTCTGCTGGGATGTGATCGGTTCGTATGGTACGTAAATAAATTCAATACACAGTGTGTATGTATTCAAATATACAATATTCTCGCGATTACTAATTTAACCTTGTGCGCTATTGAAGATGTTGGATAATACTAAAATGTTTTTCATCTTCTCTTCCAGGGTACAATCTTATTCACATACCAGTGTCTTTTAGACAGAAAGGTTAGTTAAATATGTTATGTTTGATAAATAGAAAATGTATGCTAAATTAAACATAATATGACCTTTATCAAATGCAGTGAGTCCACTAAATTATTAATCAGACCCTGCGTACATTTAAGATTATCCCATGAAACCAAGCCTATGATTTGTTAGTGTAATGCAATTTATGTTTATGGTCAAAATAGCGTTAATTAGAAAACCCTTTACAAATAGCGATATTGTAGTAAAACCAAATAATACTCTTACTGGTTATTTGGTAACACTGTGTAGATGCATACGTTTTATTAAACTATTGCAGCACGTATTGGAGGATATTCTGTAGCGTGTTTACATTTCCTACGTGTATTATTATCGAACGTGACATTTAGAAACAATTATCTACGTTCCTTCGCAGGTACGGCACGCTGCCTACCACTGGTTCATCCGCCATTCGCTGCCGACGGAACACGTGAGCGGAAACATGGCGTCATCTCTTTTCAGATAACTTTCACCAGCTTTGACGAAATTAGTTGTATTTATTCTGGCTCAGTATAACACTTATATATATATATATATTCTTCTTCCCCCTCCCCTTCCCCTCACCCGCTTTGCAGGGCGCGCTCCACGTCACGTCATTGGTAGCTTCCTCCGCTTTTTGTTTCCGCAGCGCCCTTCCAGAAATGTTTGTTAACACCAGCCCTCCCTGTGGCTTAACATTACCATCTAAACATAATATTCACTGGGCACCCCGTTGATCTGACTAAAGGGGCGACGTTTGTTTGATTGTATCTGCAAGTTCCCATGTGACAAATATCGCAGATGCTGCTTAAATGACCTACAATATACTATATTATAAAAGATGGTTCGGTAAGAAATTCAGCCTGAAAAGAAAAAAAAATTATTTAGTTATCAGCACTGCAATTATACGTCCACATATATATATATATATATATATATATATATATATATATATATATATATATATATATATATATATATGACACATCACTTCGTATAGGTGAAAAAGAGACGCCGATCGATTTTGCGGACGAAACCGCCGCTATGCAGCATCGAAGAAAACGAAACGGCTCAGCGGCCTGACGGTGATACGTTGGAACTAGGGCAACTTAGTTACCAAGTGCAGGAGTACTCAAACGACGCTTTCGGTATGCCAAATCTATGTTACCTCGTCCTGGAATGCTTCTTAATGCTAACGACTTTTCGACGAAGATATTAGGCTAGAGCCAATAGAGCGGCATGCATTAATAATGTGGATGGACGAACGGAGCAAGCATAGTTGTATCCCAATGGCCAACATTCTTGCCAATCTCGTACACATTTATGGGCATTACTTATTTATTATTTTATATGTATTGTATAGATGAAACTATGTCTATACTCGCCAAAGTGTAACATTCTATATGCAACTATGCCGAGTTACATTTCAACAAACGTACAATATTTAAAAAATGTTCTGTTTCGACAGATAGTGCAGCATGATTACCATTATGTATTACACACAATGTCAGCCTTTGTCTTGCGATGTTTGTTCTTATTCATATGTTCCACTTTGTTATAACGTTTGCTTACTGTATTTTTGTAATACATGGTTTAAGTTAATAACACCTTTGATGTTGTCATATATATATATATATATATATATATATATATATATATATATATATATATATATATATATATATGTATATATACACACTGTATATGTATATATATATATATATATATATATGTAAATATATATATATATATATATATATATATATATTCGAATTGACTCTCCTTTCTGCCAGTAGGACATCATAAATATATGCACGTATTTGCGGAGTAATCTTATTCGAATGGTTCCTTACTGATAATATTATGGCCACGGTATATTGAAAGGTTGCTGATTGCTAGTTAATGTCAATAGAATTCGTTTACAAATATCCATGCAATTCGAAACTAGTGATATTTATTAATCATTCCTGAACAAGAATGATTAACAAATATTCGACCTCAGTTTATCTATATAAATACGTTGTTTCAGTCACTGAGTACGAAACTGCGACTGGATCACGTGCTGTGTTGTGTCCTGGACATGACCCGACTGTGACTCTGTCTTGACCTAAACATCAATACTGATCTTCAGCCGTCCAAAGGCACAGACGACTCGTTTCTCTATTTGGCTTCTCGGTGGATGAATTAGACAAACGGCTGTTGCAGCGTTGTGGAAGCAGTCGGGAGGAGGTCAAGAACGTTGTATGTCTGCTTGCGTTCGCCAGGTGGCATTACGGAGCGAAGTGTATTGGAAACAGGATTCCATAGCGTGTCGCGTTTCTCAATTATAACTGTATTAAACTGTAATGAATTGCGATGTTGTAAAAATACAATAAACGCACAGATGCATGCTTAATCTTGTAACCAGTTAGCTGATTACAAATATTTTGCATGTTTAATGTTTATATATAGCGGGTATACTGGATCAGTATTTAATAAAATGTTCTTAAACCTTGAAAAAAATATCCAAGATGGCCGCCAATAAACCGAGACATCACAGATTTTCCTTCGGATATTATTAAAAAAGGTAAGTTTTTATGTAGCGCAGTATCCAGTTCTCAGGACTGCTCAAAGCACTTTACACTTTACTCCCTGGCAGACCTGTTCAATCGAACACCATCTCGACTTATGTGGGAAGCTTCCAGCCACGCTGCAATTAATGCGTGTAGATTATTCAAACACAAATATCCACCACTGTCTATAGTCAGGTAGTCATTCATACAGCAGAGTGGACTGGAGCAACGTGAAGTGAACGCACTTGTCCAAGGTTCGTCACGCAGCACAGGATTAGAACATGAGTTCCCTCAGTAGAGAGTCCGAAGCTCTAGTCACTGCACCACTTCGCTCCACAAAACTATTGTCTCGCAGTATCGACGTTATCGTGGAGTATCGTTCACTTTGATGTAGAACCACAGTCACGTGGTCAGAATTTTATATTCGCTTTGTTGAGGAACATAGTTTTAGTGGATCCTTATTCACATTACATTGAAGTATCTTCACGTTGTCAGAGAGCAGTTATCATACTGTCAAGGAGACGTGCAACGAAAGAGTCATTTTAAGCAAGCTTTTAATATCTGAAGTGTTGTTCCCCACTGTATATCCACGCTCGCGATATCGTTATAACATTATGCATTTATTATACATATTACATCGAGATCGTTACTACTATGTGAGTAACATGTTAATTAACTTATGTTTATTTTTAAGGTGTAAAAACATAATTAATAGTTCACATTGTTAAAAACAACCCCAAATAAAGGGTAGCAAATAAAAATATTGTCATAAACAGAATAAGTCGCTCCATGTAACGATTCGAATCACATCCGCACAGGAATCGGACAGTATATTCCCAGAAGTGACGTCACTACAGAGCTATTTCCCGTTCCGCATGTCGTTCCCGTACACAGTGGAATCACAGCTTTGTACTCCGTTATCTCGCAGCCCTGTTCAGTCGTACACCATCTCGACGTCTCTTGGGAGAATTCACCCAGGCTGCAATTACTGTTGAAGACTATTCATACGCAAATATTCACCCTTGCTACAGCCAGATTCTCGTTCACGCAGCTGTGTGAACTGGAGCAACGTGGAATGAACGAACTCACAAAAAATTCGAGATGATGAGAGGACTGTAACTTGGATTATCTGGACTGAGAGTCCGATGATCTAACAACTACACGACAGTGGCCCACCGTACGTTCACTACTGTAACAACTACACGACAGTGGCCCACCGTACGTTCACTACTGTAACAATACACTACAGTGCTCCACCGTACGTTCACTACTGTAACAATACACTACAGTGCTCCACCGTACGTTCACTAATGTAACAATACACTACAGTGCCCCACCGTACGTTCACTACTGTAACAATACACTACAGTGCTCCACCGTACGTTCACTACTGTAACAATACACTACAGTGCTCCACCGTACGTTCACTACTGTAACAATACACTACAGTGCCCCACCGTACGTTCACTACTGTAACAATACACTACAGTGCTCCACCGTACGTTCACTACTGTAACAATACACTACAGTGCTCCACCGTACGTTCACAACTGTAACAATACACTACAGTGCCCCACCGTACGTTCACTACTGTAACAATACACTACAGTGCTCCACCGTACTTTCACTACTGTAACAATACACTACAGTGCTCCACTGTACGTTCACTACTGTAACAATACACTACAGTGCCCCACCGTACGTTCACTACTGTAACAATACACTACAGTGCTCCACCGTACGTCCACTGCTCTAACCACTACACTACAGTACCCCACCGTACGTTCACTACTGTAACAATACACTACAGTGCTCCACCGTACGTCCACTGCTCTAACCTCTACACTACAGTACCCCACCGTACGTTCACTACAGTAACAATACACTACAGTGCTCCACCGTACGTTCACTACTGTAACAATACACTACAGTGCCCCACCGTACGTCCACTGCTCTAACCACTACACTACAGTACCCCACCGTACGTTCACTACTGTAACAATACACTACAGTGCTCCACCGTACGTTCACTACTGTAACAATACACTACAGTGCTCCACCGTACGTTCACTACTGTAACAATACACTACAGTGCCCCACCGTACGTTCACTACTGTAACAATACACTACAGTGCTCCACCGTACGTTCACTACTGTAACAATACACTACAGTGCTCCACCGTACGTTCACAACTGTAACAATACACTACAGTGCCCCACCGTACGTTCACTACTGTAACAATACACTACAGTGCTCCATCGTACGTTCACTACTGTAACAATACACTACAGTGCTCCACCGTACGTTCACTACTGTAACAATACACTACAGTGCCCCACCGTACGTTCACTACTGTAACAATACACTACAGTGCTCCACCGTACGTCCACTGCTCTAATCACTACACTACAGTACCCCACCGTACGTTCACTACTGTAACAATACACTACAGTGCTCCACCGTACGTCCACTGCTCTAACCACTACACTACAGTACCCCACCGTACGTTCACTACTGTAACAATACACTACAGTGCTCCACCGTACGTCCACTGCTCTAACCACTACACTACAGTACCCCACCGTACGTTCACTACTGTAACAATACACTACAGTGCTCCACCGTACGTTCACTCCTGTAACAATACACTACAGTGCCCCACCGTACGTCCACTGCTCTAACCACTACACTACAGTACCCCACCGTACGTTCACTACTGTAACAATACACTACAGTGCTCCACCGTACGTTCACTACTGTAACAATACACTACAGTGCTCCACCGTACGTCCACTGCTCTAACCACTACACTACAGTGCCCCACCGTACGTTCACTACTGTAACAATACACTACAGTGCTCCACCGTACGTTCACTACTGTAACAATACACTACAGTGCCCCACCGTACGTTCACTACTGTAACAATACACTACAGTGCTTCACCGCACGTCCACTGCTCTAACCACTACACTACAGTACCCCACCGTACGTTCACTACTGTAACAATACACTACAGTGCTCCACCGTACGTCCACTGCTCTAACCACTACACTACAGTACCCCACCGTACGTTCACTGCTCGTACGGTAGTGTAGTTGTTAGAGCAGTGAACGTACGGTGGGGCACGGTAGTGTAGTTGTTAGAGCAGTGAATGTACGGGTATTAATATGTTGATGTCGAGGTTTCATGTAATATGTTTGTCAGAATATATGTTGTGAAAGGATTTTAGTTTTTAATAGTTAGGCAAGTGTTATGCGTATTAGTATGTTATGTGTGTTACTATTTAGGTCAGTGTTGAAATACCAGGGTATTTATGTATTTATAACTACAAAGTCTACTTGCAAGGAAGTAGTAGAACATTCATACGCATAGTGAAACTTAATGGAGAAATAGCAAACAAATACCTCTGTTTCTATACAGAAACACCAAGTACCAAATAACATATCACTCGGGCCAAATTTGCAAAAGGCCGCGCCAAACGCAGAGCCGGTTGGCTGCGCGAGCTCTGCGAATAAGAAGTGGAATCTAATTCGCAGACCTAGCCTCTACTAACTACGCTTAGCACCGCAAATGGCAGAGCCAGCTGGCTGGCTGGGCTCTGCAAATAAGAAATTAAATATAATTTGCTGGGTCCGGTTTCATGAAGCGTACTTAAAGTTAGGTTATTACTTAGCGTCACGTGTTTGATTGAACTCCTATGTTCGTTAATTTATATTAAAAATTACGTCATTTACAAAGACAATCATCTTAGCGTTAAGAACATTCTTAACCGCTTCTTGAAACCGGCCCCTGGGCTCTGCGAATAAGAAACGAATTCTAATTCGCAGAGCTCAGCTCTGCGAATAAGAAATGGTTTTTAATTCGCAGAGCCCAGCCCTGCGAATAGCCTCGTCCAAATGACTAACGGACGCTATCACTGGGGCAACAGCGGTTGGAGAGCGGCTGGCAGGCGGTTGTCGTGTGCCGACTGGTGCCTCTTGACAGCCGCGCAGATCGGGCCGAGGGTGGCGTGCTGGCTGGGGAATGATATGTTAAAATACCATTGCGAGTACCACTGAAACCTGATTGAATATTGAATGGTCCAACGGTACTGAATGATATGTTCAAATACCATTGAGAGTACCACTGAGACATACTGATTTATCAGTGAATTGTATTGAATGATATGTTCAAATACCATTACGAAAATTACTGAAACATAAGTTGCCATTGAATGGTCCAGTGGTACTGAATGGTATGTTCAAATACCATTGCGAGTACCACTGAAACCTTATTTTTCATTTTCCAAAGTGCAACATCAGAGCACTGAGACAGCACTGCATGGTGCGCATTCAGAATTAACACCTCCTTTCTCTTGACAAAAGGAAAGGTTTGCTGGCAGTGCTGCTCGATACGAGTGCGGCGTTTGATACTGTTGACCACTCGATGTTAATCAACCAGCTGCGTAGGCATTGAAGGCATCGCACTGAAATGGCTAGAGGCCTACCTGTCAAACCGGACTCAGTCAGTGTGCATTAGTGGCCACAACTCACATAGAACATTGATCGAGTCTGGCATCCCACAGGGATCTGTGCTAGGTCCAATCCTCTTCTCCATCTACACTCTTCCATTGGATGCTATCTTCAGAAGGCACATACCATCTTTATGCAGATGACGCCCAACTGTATATATGTTGACCTGAGTGGAACGAGGGATGGAGAAGCCGCTGATGCGGTTGACCGCATCGAGTAATGCATCGAAGAAGCGAAGCAGTGGATGTCAGACCACAATCTACAGCTGAACGAAAACAAGACCGAGGCTATTATAATCACGGCACCAAATCGTAAACACCTGCATGACGTTTCGTGTGTTAGTGTATACGGATGCAACATTGTTCCGTCAACGACCATCCGCAACATCGGGATTACAATCGACTCTGGACTAACAATGTCGTCACACGTGTCACGGATGTGCAAGTCAGCGTACTACCACCTCTACGCAATGTCAAAAATAAGACATCGTCGTACTACTGCTGCGTGTAAGACACTAGTCCACGCCCTGGTGACATCGCGGCTGGACTACAGTAACGCGGTCCTGTATGGCATCACCGAGGTTCTGCTTCGTGAGGTATTGCTGTCGCAAACCCGCCGATAGATGCTGGTTGTGCGTGCGCCAGAAGACAGACGCGTTCAGCTTCGTCACGATTACGTAGAGTGGATGCTATAGGAAGAAACAAGAAAGCCCAGGAAACATACCATGTCCTATTAAAAATCGATATTTCCGCAAGGAATAAGTAATAAATATAGCAAACGATGTTACGATGTGTTTCACTTATGGAAGGAGTTTGAAAGCTGACATGAAACGGTGGTAGGCAATGACAGAATGCAAGAGCTGTCTCATAACTTGATATATTCACACGATGCACACATTGTTACCATTGTTGGTGTGTAACTCAAAAGAGTCCGGTAATGTCTGGGCCTCACCTGGAAGTAGAGGCCTATAATTTGATGAGCATGCCCAGCTCGCATTGGGTCCGCGCCGTAGCGGAGAAGCAGCAACACGGCGGGGGCGTTGATGGGGTGACAGGTGAGGACGAGTACCCTGTTCAAGAATATCGGCATCTCAACAGATAGCTCCTTGGAGTAGTAACTTGTGGATGACGGTTGCTGGCAGTCGGTGACGCGAAACCCGCTCAGCTCAACCGGCACTGTAATGCGAGTTGGTTGCGACAAGAAATACTCCAACACCTCCAGGTGGCGTTGACTGATCGTCCCGGTCGTGTGCACGTTCTGGAAGGGATATATGATCGGGTCAACTTCAAACGGGAATATGAGCGGGTCTGGAAATGTAACGAAGCGATCGAAGCCTCCGTCGCAGAGGAACACCGACATAAGTATGTCCCTCAGCAGTTCCGGTTCGTCGTCAATGTTGTACTTCTGGCAGAGGTGCGCCGCTAGGGCGATCACCGGATGTGTAGTGCACACGTGATCAGCCTAGTTGATGCTGTGGCCGCTGTGACGTCGATAGAAACGGAAGGCATCGCCAATCACTGTCTTCACAACTTTCTTGTAGGTGCCGCTTTCTTTTACGTAGCAATACAGCGAGTTCTTGATCCGGCTCATTCGATCGCTCCGACGGAACATTCCGGCTCGTGGAGTATAATGACATAAATTTAACCCGTGGTAAAGCCGGTTATTTATATAATTTGATATTATAAATACGTTAACCTGGCATCATTTAAGTTCATCTCCTAGCTCGCAACGTTCTATGTCCACTCGCGTCTTTGGATCGTTGGCCTCTATAATTTATCATTTCAATTGGTCATATATTAAAAAAACGATAGTTATTTAGAGTGATTTATGTACATGTTTGCAATAATTTCTGCTTTCCTGAGGACTTTTCTCATGCCTGGGAGAATTCAGTGATGATCACCGCACTATACTGCTCCAATGTAAACAAGTAGATGATCAACATACTGTGATGATAATAACCAGTGTTCGACGTTTACCTCAGAAAGGTGCTAGTCATCCGGACCAGAAACTTGAAAGAGTTACTGGTCAGGCTGCAAAGCTACTGGTCCGCATTTTAGCAGTGGCACAATGCGCGAGCGTAAACGGCCTGCTAAACAATTATAGGCCTTAAAGACAAATTATACAGTTCTAGTTGTTTCCAGTGCTCTGCGACGTTCTATTAACTGACTAGTCTGTATTATTGTGGTTACAATGTATTGGCATTATGAGGTCTCATTCAATTAGTCAGCCGTTTTCAGAACATTATTGCCAAACCGACCTTTATATGCTGACACTGAGGGTGGTCACTGCCAGGGTGCTTGACGTCCTCGGTGGTTATTTTACGACCCAAATTGAGATGAGACCGACATTAACGTGATCTCTGAGTCACGAAGGATACACAGTCCCCAATGTTGAGAGCCAGGTTTTTACACCAAATACCATGCCTGCCCGGTCCGGATTTCGGTACTGGTTCTGTGTATTGCCAGCTGATAATAATTCAATACATATGTCAGATAGGGTTATGCTGCTGATATATACGCCTATAAACTGATTTGATATATTACCATACTGATAGTTAACCTTATTTCTATACATTCGCTAAAATAATTATGAACAACAAAGATTTGGACAACTGTCCTCAATTCGATGTAATTGAAACATGTGGCACAAACTGGTAGTCGACCATTCATTAGCCATCTGTGAGCAAAGATCCTTAAGAATCGCATTCATGGCCTGCAGCAACAGCAGAGAAATCACCACTGCAAGAGTGGGCCATAACTAATGTCATACATGTCACTGTCGCTGTCATCAGCACGAATCGATGGGTTAACTCCATCACTTGGGCCAGCAGGAGTGGCTTCCAACTAGTTCATGTCTTCTTCTCCTTGGTTTTCACCAAGTGTTTCGACCAGAACCCAAAGAGCCACACAGTGGCGCGGGAACGAAATTCATATTGGGGGGGGGGCTACCAGAACTTCCCCCTGGAGAAATTCCCCCTGCCTCCCTGTTCCCGCGCCCATGGAACCACATTCTTCTAGGTCCTGGTCATGTGTGGTCTTCGTCTTCTTATATGAAGTGTTCCATTCGTGGATTCTGCAGCCAGGTCTCACGGAAATGTCGATGACGCTTGTCAGAGTTTTCCGCAGTTTTCTAACAGTTTCCCCGGCAGATTTTGGCATTGGCGGCGTTTTCCAATAAATTCATAATTCGAAGTGCATAGTCTATTTGGACAGTGAGTAAATTACCGTACGTTCGTTTCTGGAGTTTACTCAACTATAAAAATAACTATAACGTGCGCGTTTCGTGAGCGTCCGTCCCACGACAAAGGGCTATACAGAGCGTAAAAACGCATCTTTATTAACAGTTTTGTGTTGCAAACAGCAACTTCTGGGGGCCAGTTTTAACGACAAGCTGATGTATACTGCTGTAAAATGGTGTAATGTCGCCGGAACCGTAGGCAGTCATACCGATCACATTGATTTGTTGCCCACTGAGGGGGCTAGGTTTACATGCTTGTAATATATGAACAGTAGACTGCTGCCCTGATGGAAAACCCTCACGCTGATGCCAACAGTACTGATACTGATGTAAATAACAGCATCGTTGTTCTGGATAGTGTAAGGTACTCCACATACCACTTGTTTATTGTCATTTCTATATTCATACAAGGTGTTAGCGCGTTCCATGTTTATAGGAACAGTTTAACTAATACATGCTAAACGAGTGTTATCGAAAATTAGATCGAATAATACCTATGCCAATATCTATTTCAGGTATTGACAGAACACATATCCCTTGCTGTTAATATGCCATTGCCTTACCAACAACATTGCATTACTTATGGTAGTTATATAAAGAAAACAACTAAACACGAAATACATATATATACACACATATATATATATATATAATATATATATATATATATATATAGTATATATATATAGCCCTACACGAAAATATGTTATCGGTTAAAACGCGTGCAATTGTAATTTTGCGCACCGTCAGTTGTCCGTCATGAAACAAATGGCTGTGGAGTTGTAAGTATCAAAGCCTGCTTCTAGAGAACTCGACAAAATAAACGTCGGTTAAGTATTAACACCGTTACAGGAGTGGCTCAAAGCTTCCCTAATATCGTGGGGCCAACATTCCCTTACATTATTTTGATCTTTTGAAATTTGTTCACAGTGGGGAGCGGTGTTCATCTCACATTGCCTGTGTCTTTCGGAAGAGACACTAAAAGCCATTGGTCCCTTCTATCTGGTGTCTGTGCTAAGGGTGATGGTCTCTATCTCTAACCCACTGGATCTTGCTCCCAGCGGCCGGAGTTGCTTCCCAGTCTGGCGTGTGAGAGACGCCGAGCAGACAGTGTAGGCAGTGTATACACTGTTTCATTAGACCCACTGGTTCCTATATGAATTAACACACCGTGGCGCCCTCTGGAGGAGAGTGGTTCACTACTCAGTACAGTACAGGTTTTCACAGGTTGTTGAAAGACCGTGTAGAAAAGAACAGCATATCGTAAATACGTATGTATGTCCCTCTATCTCTTGTGAACTGGGTTATGCAAGACCATAAGAATATTAATTTTTATACAATTGTTTAAAAGTGTCATGCTAATTTCGTCAACAGTTTCCAGTATAGGTGGAAATAAAATATCCATGCAATTCGGTGATGTTATAAAATGCGGCTGAAGTTGTTGAATGGAACCAGTATATGTGCACAACCTGTTGTGTTTGGATACTGAACACAGGCAGAATTTGAAACTGCCACACATGACACTGGAACATCTTTGCCATAAACTGCACAACTCCACAAACTGGATAGACAAACAACTAACACAAAGTATTTGGGTCAGGCCACGTAAAATGTTCCCATTTCTAATTCACCACCTTCTTCTCGTCTCATGGTCATTACTTTAATACATATTACTATACACTTCTAATTTCAGGCTAACTATATGGCAAATATCCTCGGAAACACAAATATATTTTCAATATTATTCTACAACTGGTTCCAAATATATCATTGGTCGAACTGGAGCGCCCACCCGAATGTCACTTGTCTTGTCTTTTGAGGTTTGGTATAATGTCACTAGAAGGCTTTTCAATTTAGAAACTCGCCGCCATTTGTCTTTCTGGTTCAAAAATGAAATAAGCAGGTGTCAAGAATCATAGTTTGAAATAAATGAAAAAAAATTACAGACTGATAAAAAAAATAGCATTTTAGGTTTTAGATAAGTGGTAAGGTAACATAATATACTATTAGCAGTGACTTAATACACTCTTTAAATGGCATATATCTATGGATGTTCAAACATCTTGTTCCTGTTGTAATGCAAATTTTCGTCTACAAAGATGCACATATGCATCACAATTGTAGGTATTCATTAGCGCTGGTTGATATTGTGACGGACGTCAGGTTATTCACCTCATGTCAGACATATTGTTTAATTACGAACTAACTAATGAACATTTACCCCTTAGGCCATGGTGAATTCATCTGCTTGTGAGCTTTCATTATGATGACTAATAATTATATTGGTAGTCACAACCGTTTTTGCTGAAAGTGAGTGATGGACATCATATCTACTGTTTATGTTTTTTTCTTCAAATTGTTACTCTTACAATATATAACCCACAATATGCATATATATTGTGTAGATAAACTATTAACCAATTACTATAATTTTAAGAATACTACTTTGTTTTATATTTTTGTTATCAGTACTGGTTTGCAAGATATAAAAACTACCGAAAAAAATACTGATTTCAATGAATACTATCGTCATAGAGATTCGGTATTCTAGCAATAGGAAGTAGTGATCCATTGTGAAATTGGGGACTATATGGCGGCACTGTATGAAGATGAACGGTACTTGGGGAAAAGTGTCGTTCCAGAAAAGAAAGCGACGTAATTAGCATGTGGCATGCGAACGTAAATGATGTCAAATGTTTCCGATACTCAGTTCACAAAGATAAGTATGACACATCTAAATGTTACCTTTTATATTAATATAGTAAAGCTGATCAACGAATACACATCAATTCGTACGTGACACTGACTGCTTATTAGGATAAAATAGCCACAACGTGGAAATGGCTTAACCAATTATTCGTCAGCTAATAATTCAGAATATGGGACATTAAAAGACGTGCACATGCATCCTAATAGTAACAGCCAAGTATGTAATGACTGTTACACTGGCACATATTGTAGTATTTACCAATCCAACATTATCTTTAGTTGTTCTATTTTCCTTATGTCGAATGACACCTTCAAAATGGACAGCGTATACGTCAACAAATATACTCACACAAGCATAATGCAAATGTTTTTGTGTTGTGTGATTTACCTAGACACTGTAGAATTTGGATGCTACAACTATGTTTTCGCGTCATACCTGGTACAATATGTCAGCGAAATACTTGCATAATTATGAGGTGATATATCAAAAGCTAAACTTTAATCTACATAGAAACACAGGGACGAAGTAGCCACAGGATTACTTATAATTTATTTAATATATACGATGTGTAGCAAGTCCACAACTATCACATAGATTAATTACATTAATCCCGGTTTCAGAGATATTGAAGTTTTGTTGTGTACTAACATATTAATTGCACCATTCATAATAATAATAAAACAAAACATAAATGGCACCAAGCAAGACAACATAGAGACCAGGATGTGGGAGACACTGGAGCCATTCTGCCTATAGGACATAACTAACTGTACTAATTATAAGCTAGGGACATTGCATCGGTGTCTTTGGGAGATGTCACAGCCTGATTCCTCACAGCTGACCAACTACGGGTTGGTACTGACGCCTCAAAGGAGAATTATATTGCCCCCTAAGCCCCGGCGTTCCAAACCGGTGTGATCATCCATACCATGTAATATAACCCTATTAATGTTGGCGCACATCAAGTTACAACCAGTATAGAAAATGTACCTGCTTTTGTACCCTGGCAGATACAGACAGGCGAAATTGTGGTGTGAATTTCGACTTTAATTAATTTTACATATTTATATCTCGTAAAGTATGGTATTAAAAATGTGGCTATATGTTATGTCACATGATAGATGAATGATAATAATGCCGTCTTCGGGACTTGGCGCCATTCCTCGACAAACAAAACGTACAGAAACACCATGTGGTACATTAATTCCAAGTTATTCATTTACCTTTCGGGTCTTGAAAATGGCCCAGCAACATTGAAGTTCATTTTTGCAAGACAAAAGAGAGAATCAGGAAGTGGGAGACACTTGAGCCGTTACTGCCTATGGTACAGAGCTAACCGCACCAATGATCGGCTCGGGACATCATTCGGGAGCTCCTAACAACCCTACTCTGGAGAGTAGTGTCACAGTCCTGATCTCTCACAGTTGACCCACCCCGTGTGGTAGCACTCTGCAAGGGAGGGTTAAATCGGTCCCTAAGCCTTCCCGGCGTTCCCATAACCGGTGTGGTCATCCATGCCACGTGATATAACCCTATATATTGAGCGCGTCAAGCTGCAATTAACATAGGAATTTACCTGCTTTTATAACCAGCCAAACACAGTCAGGCGAAATATGTGGTGTGAACTTCAACTTTAATTAATCTTGCATATCTACACCTAGTGAAGTTATTTATTCGTTAGAATGGTATTAAAACTTGGGTCATATGTTATGTTACATGATGTGATGCAGTAAACGTATGTATACGCGGGGTAAATAATATTACTAATCTATTATAAGTATTCTGATCTATGCAAATTCATAGATAGGTATGCTGTATAACGGAAGTGACCAACTCCAAGATGGCGGACAGAGTTCCGGCACCGATTGATCGATTGTTTGTTTTAGATTAACAATGTTAAGACATTGTTATCATGCGCGTAACACATACGTGTATATAATCATAATAACATGAAAATAGTATTACTATTACATGTATTCTGATCTTTGCAGATTTATGGATAGTCATGTTATTCAACGGAATGGTGACTCACAAGATGGCGCACACAACATCGGCGCTGATTGATTGTTTATGTGAGATCAACATTGTGAAGATATTTTTATCATGTGTGCAACACATACAGCATAGTACAGTGATGATGGTGAATTGGAAACGGGGAGTGTTGAAGTGAAAACATGTTTCAAATTCTAAATCATTACGTTGTAAGGAGCCACGTAGTTTGGCTAATGGCCAGTTTACTCCCCCGTGGAGCATTTCGTTAATAAATATTTCAATTATTACATATAATTGGTGGTAAATAACGATATAATAACAGTTGTTTCTAATACTTGCTTGCTTTCTAATAATTGCATAACCTAATTAACCGAACAAGCGTATCCATATCTGTATTGAGACTGGCAAGATGTTCAATAGACTTCACAATAGTGCGTGTGTCTAAATCTGCCAGGCTGTTTGTATGGATATATGTGTCTGTCTGACTGTCTGTCTCTGCGTCTGAAAAACCATGTGTCTGCTTTGTCCTTGATCTCGCGCGCGTTGATCTAAACATCACGACATCTACTAACCAACCTTCCACAGTGCGTGTTTCTGCGCCAACCATCCGAGAAATGCAAACCCTGCCCGACGTCTGTTGTGTCCGACTGTCTGGCGACAGTACAATACACACGAATCCCAGTTTAACTGCTACTGCTACACCTGAAGTACATTGTTGCTTTGCACAAACGTGACAACTGCGCTCCTTCCAAATTAGTACTGGCGGTTGGTCACCTTACAACTGTCACGCTTTTACAAATGGCCAGGTGCATTGACAGAAGCGCCCGCTAGGCAAGGTTTGTTACGTAATAGAAGCTAAATTGGATATAACTCCGTGTTGGCATGGGATCACACTAGCATTGTTGGACGCATTCACGCATGCTTAGAATGTTCACCGGTAATTGAAACAACGTGCTGATGTGATGCAACGAACCATGACGAGGCCCTGTGCAAAAAGTCATTGACCTGTAATTGCAGCAGAATTGGCTTTATCCCTCCTGTCAAATGCTGCACTCATCTAACAGAAGCATAAAAACTGAGCGCTCGTTGGCGTAGAGTTATATACGACATTATTTCGGCGCATGACAATTTCAATCGCGGAAAAGCCATATATTTCTTGAATATAATGTCAACACTTACGTGCTAATCAGGAGTGACTGTATTTTAGTTACGTTAATAATTAATCCCATGTGACATATGTATGTTCGTGTATGTAAATGTTTTCCATAACAAAATTACGTTATTAATATAACACAGTGGCTGGCTCCACCCTTACAGTATGTTACGCTAAATTTGGATTTGAGACCCCACCCGTTTGCAATGCTTCATAACACTGACCTGCTTACCCCCTAAAAGGACATTCTTTTTGAAAAAAGACCCTAGAGCTATATATCATGGGACATAATAACTAGAATAAAGTACAAGAACAAATGAAAAATAACTAGAATAAAGTACATGTATAACTAACAATAAACAATAATATATCAATTGTTCATGTTTAGACTTTTAATAGGCTTCATTACTAATGGGGGAGGGGCACAGACGACAGCTGCGCGAGTGGTCGTGCCGGACTGTCAAACGGAGCTCAAGTCCTTCTAGGCCTACTTCGGTTTCTAAAATTGGACAATCTCGTTCACCCTACTTTGCCTGTTTGTTTCGTAAGAGACCACACATGTTGTACACTTTCTAACATGGGCGTTTCATTACCTACAGCCAGAACCGTTGATCATGAAATGAGGGCTGTGAACGCCCTGTCTAGGCGGTGTCAACGCTATACATAAGACAGCACGTCAAAACTATTACATGTAGAAGATATTGGGAGCTGTTTTTGCATTGATGCGCTCAAACACTATTGGACACAAACGCCTGACAGCAAATGACGCAGTGATTATTGCTGTCTGTGTGAAATGTATGGCTAAACTAGCTAACATGGGTTCGTTTTTAAATGTTTTGTAACACTTTCCCAGAGACCCTCCTAATACGCTTCTTTATGCTGATCCGGAGAACCCACACCATTAAACGTGAAGTATTATACGAATGACTGTTTACATATAGGATGTTTTTAACATACATTGTACAAAGCCGTGGCTTTGCTGTCCACCCCCAATCTTGTTTAAAAAAAAATTGAACAGGTCATCAGCCCATTGTAATATACATATTATAGATTTTGTGAGGGTACTTTTAAATCTTACAATGTGCAAATTTAGCCATAAAGGCCAAATCCTTAAAATGCCCTTTCAATGGTAAAACAAAAATACTTTAAAATGACAATTTATTGAGAGGAATATCCTGATTTTTGTTACCGTAACAGGCAAGTAGTTGTAGGCCAATTGCTCTATAAAAGGGCAAATACTTGTGGCCATGTCTCAAAAACTGCAGTTTTCGTTAAACTGACAGAGGAAAGTAAAAGTAAACTGCAATTTTGTTTCTAAAATAAAAACGACAACTATATTAGAGCAATTATGCGGGACTATCATTTCCATTTCAAACAGGACAATATTCTCCATAAACGGGCACTTTCCACTTCAAACAGGACCAAATTGTCCATACAAGGGCAAACTTTTAAACACGGTCTCATAACAAGGCATAAATTGGGGAGCAAAATCGTTATAAATATTGCCAATTATTCTATAATGACGCAAGTTCTTTGGTAACAGAGGATATTTTTTACAAACAAATGGGCAATTTATTTCATAAAATGGCAAGTCGAAGAGTTACATTATATTGTGAACAGCAAAAACTATGCTATAAAAGGACAGACTAATGGGGGAAGTGTCCCTAAAAGGAAACTTCCACGGTTACAAGTTGCTAAACATTATAATTTCCTGTCTCACTTGTTAAAATACAGTATACCGGAGGCTATGTCCCAAAACAGCATTTTGTTTTTAAAATAGCTATTTCTTTATAAAAGAGAATTATTCCAAACTTGCACTTTAATTGTGATAAACTACCTGTCGGGAAAACAGGAAAGGGGAAATGTATGCTCATTGATGAGTCTGTCACCTTTAACACAATGTTAAACTGAACAAGGTGATCCCATCTCAGTTCAATTAGAATCACTGCATGACTAAACAAGTACATTTTATCCACACAAATGCAAGCCCCACTAGGCTAGATTTGGTTTTCTAAAGGAAAGGGTGCTATAAAATGACATAGTACTGGAGCAAAGACCCAAATATCGCACTTTCACTATCAAAATGATACAAGTTTCCATACATTGAAAATTTCCTTTCAGTTGTCAAATAAACAACATATTAGATGTGTCCAAAAGTGACATTTTTGTCAAAAAGCTAATTATTTATAATGTTCTAAAAACTGCAATTTTATTGGTGACAAAATACATCAATGGAAAAGAAATATGCATGGTCCGAATTGAGTCCATCATCTTAAATGACAATGGAAATAACTTCCCAGCTTCGCTAAATTTTCAGTTTAACCACATGTTCTACAACAAAAATTGTAACCCTAACTAGTCCCTAAGTTTAATTAACATCGCTGCATGACTCAATAATTCCAGATTCATGATTCATTTGTGGCTTCTAGTTCAAGGCTCATATTATTGAATCCAGAAGTGCTTAGATCTATTCCGAAAACAACAGTAACCTGATATCTAACGATCGGTTATAATTATGTAAGTAATATACATACATGTATAATTATGTCCTTCAACAATTAATTTAGCCCATCGTGTGTAGGTGCGCGCGCATGTACGTGCACCTTAAAGAGAGGAGGATTAGAAAAGGAGTTTCCCATTTGTACGGATAAAATTATCAAGCAAATTTTAGATCCCGAAAAGATAAAAACATCACCTTTCTGCTAAGCACCCATTTTGCATCAGCAGGAATATAAGTTACTTCTAGTTCTAGTTGTTTCCAGCACTCGGCAACGTTCTATTAACTGACTAGTCTGTATATATTGTGGTTACAGTGATCTTATGAGGTCTCATTCAACTAGTCAGCCTTTTTCAGAACATTATCGCCAAGCCGACCTTTCTATGCTGGCACTGAGGGTGGTCACTGCCAGGGTGCTTGTCGTCCTCAGTGGTTCTTTTACGTCCCAAATTGAGACGGGACCGACATTAACGTGATCTCCGAGTCACGAGGGATACACAGTCCCCAATGTTGAGAGCCAGGTTTTTACACCAAATATACCATACCTGCCCGGTTCGGGTTTCGAACTCGGGGCGCCGGCATGTCAGGCGGATGTGCTAACCACTACACTATCGCGCGCCCCCAGTTACTTCAAACAACTGCTGGAGGAGAACACGAATCAAAATTCCATCACGAAATCCTGCGTGGAAGTCAAATGCCTCACACTATTCTACTTACGGAGCACAAAAAGCCAGCTTCATAGTTAATAGAACAAACATGAAAACAACCAAATGTACACACCACCCTGAAACACATTCTATTAGCATTGTCAACAGTAAAGGTCAAAGGGTTTTTGTCAACTCAAACACAATTAATGGCAATGGTACTGTTCACCATCCACCAGGGGTACTAATTGCCAGAGATGCATCGCATAGAATTAGTTTGAGTTATGTTTTATGAATTAATTGAACCCGGGTAAACCACGTGATTGTGTAGATGAATGACTGACTGTCCATGCTCACAAGATAGTATTCTTTGTTATTCAAGTTTCGACAAATACAACATCCAATTTCTGTCCATGACATTTTACATCATCGGGTATTAAAATGAAATATGTTTTCCGGTCGATGTCTTCGGTACCATTTTGGTTTGTTGCAAGTTGGTCACAGGCATGCGCAGGTACGCGCTTTTTAAAAATGTTTAACTGTATGAAACAGGTTATGTACCATTAAGTAGTGTTCGACTGCGGGAAATCCACGTATAATCCATTAATTAATGCCGGGAAGAACGAGGTTGGTTCTCTTTGATACCAAATGGCATTGCATGTGCACACGAACGTGAATCATTTGCCCAGGTGTGTGACCGATTCTTTGTGAATAGTTCGTGTGTTGTTTGTGTCTGTAAGCCAAACCCTTCTATTGGCGGGGGATGGGGGCACAGTCTGCTGTAATTCATGGACATACATAATCATTTGTAATGTTCCAATGTTGACTCTTTCCTGCATAGTTACATATACAATATACCAAATGAACCGATACCCCATTGAATATGCGATCAGTTCCCCTATACAGGAGTTAGTTAATAAAACGGCAAGTCATTGCTGGTGTGGCCAACCATACAGCGACAGTGTCGACTGTTGTTGTCATCCGCGAATGGTGTCAGGCAATTCTGTGTATGTTATTTCTTTTTTGGAGTTTTGCATCTGTACAATTGCCTTGCACTTCCCATCACATTGAATATCTAAGACATAAATATTTTGTAAACAATAACTTTCTATTGAACTCGAACCATTGGCAACATCAATTTGTCCCTTTACTGGTGATTGATCCATATATATTTTCATAGAATGTACCTAAATAGACAGGTCTTGTTTTTTATATTTTATTTTGCTTTTGCAAGAAAGGGATCAGGTGCACTTACCAAAACATCCAATGCGTAGAGACAATCATCATGTGACCCAAAGTAGACGTGTCCATTGGTTGGGTCGACACATGGTGAACGCTTGACCTCTGCACCAGTTTGAAACTGCCAGAAGATGTCGCCAGCGAGAGCTTCAAGGACATAGAGCCGACCATCGGTAGAGACTGATAGACACAACACTGACACAGGGAGTTAGAGGATGAAGTTTGCGACAACCATGTCCTGTACAGTGTATTTAGACAAATAATCAATTCTTTAAACTTCCAAAACTACTGATACTTTGGAAGTGATAACACCATAACATGGCAGTACATAAGGACAGAAAGTTAGAAACAGAGTTTGACATAATGTGCCACGAGGAGCTACATACAAACAGACAAAGGGGCTGATTTCCTGAACTATTTGTAATGGATGTCTATGAAAGTTACAAACAGTTTTTGCAACACTGTGCATGTTTTCTATGATTGTTGCAAGTTATGTAAAAATGCCCCCAACTGCTTGGTGAACTTTATGTAATTTTTAACAATCATAAAAAACACGTAACATTGTGAATAATCATCAAATATCCACTAACAAACAGGCAAACCAAGGGGAATTTCAAAAAATAATACCCTTCCTATTTTGTAGATTCACAGATGAACCCCCAAAAGTTTAGCGCCCAAGTTGCAAAATGTCTAGGAGTAATTTAACAAACATACATCTCTTAGCTCGATAATAGTTAGTTATAAAGTTAAACTCATTGGCATATTTATAAACTATGGTAACCATGTAAAGCGAGGTCATCTGTTCCGTGACCCAGAATCAGCAGGAGTGATAAATATTATTAGCAGGAAGTTCACCGTATCAGTTGTTTTGAGTGTGGGAACATTGCAAATGCACCAAACATCAAAGGGTGTTGCTGCTAACCCATCCAGCACACTAAACATCAAAGGGTGTTGCTGTTAACCCATCCATCACAACAAACATCAAAGGGTGTTGCTGTTAACCCATCGAGCACACCAAACATCAAAGGGTGTTGCTGTTAACCCATCCAGCACACCAAACATCAAAGGGTGTTGCTGTTAACCCATCCATCACAACAAACATTAAACGGTGTTGTTAACCCATCCATCACAACAAACATCAAAGGTGTTGCTGTTAACCCACCCAGCACAACAAACATCAAAGGGTGTTGCTGTTAACCCATCCAGCACACCAAACATCAAAGGGTGTTGCTGTTAACCCATCCAGCACACTAAACATCGAAGGGTGTTGCTGTTAACCCATCCAGCACACTAAACATCAAAGGGTGTTGCTGGTAACCCATCCAGCACACCAAACATTAAAGGGTGTTGCTGTTAACCCATCCAGCACACCAAACATCAAAGGTGTTGCTGTTAACCCATCCAGCACACCAAACATCAAAGGGTGTTGCTGTTAACCCATCCAACACACCAAACATCAAAGGGTGTTGCTGGTAACCCATCCAGCACACCAAACATCAAAGGGTGTTGTTGTTAACCCATCCAGCACACCAAACATCAAAGGGTGTTGTTGGTAACCCATCCAGTACACCAAACATCAAAGGGTGTTGCCGTTAACCCACCCAGCACACCAAACATCAAAGGGTGTTGCTGTTAACCCATCCATCACAACAAACATCAAAGGGTGCTGCTGTTACCCATCCAGCACAACAAACATCAAAAGGTGTTGTTGTTAACCCATCCAGCACACCAAACATCAAAGGGTGTTGCTGTTAACCCATCCAGCACACCAAACATCAAAGGGTGTTGCTGTTAACCCATCCAACACAACAAACATCAAAGGGTATTGCTGTTAACCCATCCAGCACAACAAACATCAAAGGGTGTTGCTGTTAACCCATCCAGCACAACAAACATCAAAGGGTGTTGCTGTTAACCCATCCAGCACACCAAACATCAAAGGGTGTTGCTGTTAACCCATCCAGCACACCAAACATCAAAAGGTGTTGCTGTTAACCCATCCAGCACAACAAACATCAAAGGGTGTTGCTGTTAACCCATCCAGCATGCACAACATTGCCAACAGAGCATGTTTAGATTGTCGAACAGAGAGTCACGCACCAACCATGACAAGCGGACCGTACTTTGCGAGACCCGATGAAGCCAACACAAGAACCATCTCTGTAATAGACACCACTGTAACATTACAATGAAGGGGGACTGAGAGAGGGATTTTAAGAGGGACTATGACAGGGATTGAGACACTGAGAGAGGCATGGGATGGATGGGTCCAAGGACATCTGCACTAGGTTCAAGAGTATCATAGTAGAGTTCATGGGCAACTAAAATTGTACACTGGAGGTGTCTACTAAAATGTGCTTCCTTGATACACTGAGGGTGTTTACTGAAATGTTTCCCTTTGGTACATTTGTAGTATTTACTGAAGTGTGTTCTCCTGGTACACTGGAGGTGTGTACTGAAATGTGTTCCTCTGTTACACTGGGTGTGTCTACTGAGATGTATCCTCCTGCTAGAACTCATGTTTGTTCTGTTTCCTCGTTCAACTGAACACACAAACACATTTATGTTTCTCATTACATCTTCTTGGTTCTTAACTAAAATTGTGCAGTCAAGATCTATACGTCCCTGTTTCTGACATTGGTCCATGTGTTTGTTGCTGTTGTATAGTTCTTCTTCGCTTAGATAATTTGTGTCTAATAATTTACGTTTCCTGATGCTATGTTCAGATATGTTGCTGCCAGGTTGCTGGTGTTTCTCCTGTAAGGATATTTTGTCCTGCAGTCTGCTGAATACTTTCTGAGTTGTGCACCTTCCCAGCTGAGAGTTCACACCACTGGTCTATACTGGGTGTGAATGATCCACATGTTGAACAGCAGAGAGTTTCTCGACTGCCCTATGTCTACTGGTGACTCCTCCAGATCCGAACAGTGTCCGGATATGTATCTCCATCAATGAATGACAGGAATCCTCATAATCGCCATCACAACCACCCATCCTGTCATCTGTGTCCTCCACAGATGTGTCTATGCAACACTGCATTGCGAGCGTCCTCTCCAGACAAACCAAGATGTCCGCCAGAGTCTCGTGCAGTGTTACATCAAGTAACACCGGCAACGTCACACCAGGGAAGACAGATTCAACTCTGGAGACAAACACCAGGGCAGAGAGGGAACTACCCCCCCCCCCGACTCCACGAAGTTGGCAGTCACGTCAGTGGGGTTGTTGTCAGACAGATGTAGACAGTCCTATGAAACAGGCAAGACACAGATGTAACATTCAGATGAGCTAAAATGCCCATCTTTTAGATGGTGTTACATACACAAAGGCAGTTGAAGATTTCAAGAAGTATTAGTACTGGACGTTTGATGGAGATAACAATTGTCTACAATATTACAGATGATTTCTGCAATTGTTATAAGCTACATAAACCATCCACTGATCAGATGGCACGGGTTTACATATGTTTGAACAATCATAGAAAATAAGAGTAAACTTGCAAACAATCACCAAATGTTCGGTATGTTTAATCAACAGGGAATTTATATATGTTTGAACAATCATAAAAAATAAGAGTAAACTTGCAAACAATCACCAAATGTTCGGTATGTTTAATCAATATTGTTGATTTGTTCCTACATGTATACTGGTACATGTAGGAACAGTTGAACAGGTTATTCTGTCAGGAATTTTGCCAGTAATGGGAGGAAGGGGGGCAACGTCTTGAAATTGCGAGAGGATGGCAATCAACGCACTAGTTGAGCAGATGTGTGAAGAAGAGGGGGTGGGATTCACAGATTTATGGGGATACTTTGTTGGGAGGGAAGATATGTACATGAGAGATGGCCTCCATCTTAGTGGAAAGGGGGCAGCAGTTTTCTCAGAGAAGTTGCTGCGAACTGTTGACAGTGGGACAGGTTGCATCTATTTAAACTAGATTCGCAGGGGGGACTCACAGAAAAGCCTGAAAATGGAGGCATAGATAAAGACAGCACAAATAAATCAGCAAATAACAGTCTGGAAAACTCTTCTGAAGCTGGATATAAATGTGTTTGTTTAAATGCAAGGAGTATAGCAAACAAAAGAAATGAACTAAACATTATGGTAGAAGATATTGACCCTCATATAATAGGTATAACCGAATCCTGGACCACCACCGATATATCAGATGCTGAATTGGGACTGACAGGATATGTAACGTTTAGAAAAGATAGAATAGGAAGAAAGGGAGGTGGAGCTATTTTATATATTAAAGAATCTATCCAGGCTTATGAAAAATTATTATAAAATTAGAAAGAGAAGCAGATTGCAAAGAAGCTGTTTGATGTAACACAGTTACAGGAAACTTAACGTTAACAGTTGGTTTAGTTTATCGAAGTCCAAACGTAAGCATAGAAGAGAATGAAAAAATACAAAACGCTATAAGGGAAGTAAGCAAACGGAACTGTATTATTATAGGGGATTTTAACCACGGGCATATACAATGGAAATCTCTACAGAGTATGGGGAGTGAGGACCACAAGTTTTTAGTTTTAGTCCAAGATACATTCCTTTCTCAACATGTGCTAGAACCAACCAGGGGTGAGAATGTGATAGACATAGTTTTGTCCTCACAGAATGAATTAGTTGACAATGTCAAGATATGTGAGCCACTGGGGAGTAGCAATCACAACCAGATACATTTTACATCAAAGTAAAATCAGAAAGGAATAGTAAAAAGCAGTATAGGAGAAATTTCCACAAAGGACATGAGGAAATATTTAGCAAAGATAAACTGGAATAACTGAAAAATAAGACAGCAACAGAATGCTGGAATATATTAAAGAGTGAAATTAAGTGCATAGTCAATAAATTTGTACCCTTCAAAAAACAAGGGAAACGGTCCAAAAATAAAAACTTATCGAAAGAAGCCATTAGACAAATTAAGTATAACCAAATGATGTGGAAGTCATATAGATGTACTGAAAATGATGAAGACTCTAACAGTTATAAAGCAGCACTTAACCAAGCTACAGCTGAAATTACAAATTCAAAGAGAAGCTATGAACAACAATTAGCTAGTAATATAAAACATGACAGCAAGAGTTTTTATGCATATGTTCGAAGCAAACAGAAAGTTCAAGATAAGGTCGGTCCTCTAGAAGATAGTGCTGGAAATATAATATCAGAGGGATTCTTAATGGCAGAAGACCTGAATGAGTACTTTAGTTCAGTGTTTACCAGAGAAGATATTAGTCCACTGCCAGTACCAGAGGCTAAGTTCAAAGTAAATTCAGACTATTTAGGACAATTAATTGTAACCCCGGAAATGGTATCTAAGAAAATAAGGGCTATGAAGGATAATAAATCACCTGGAGTGGATGGGATTCCATCCAAACTACTATTGGAAATTGTAGGACAAATCAGTTTACCGCTTGCAACAGTTTTCAATTTGTCATTAGAAGAGGGAGTGGTTCCTTTAGAATGGAAAGAGGCAAACATTATACCGTTATTTAAAAAGGTTCGAGAAACAAGTCAGAGAACAATAGACCAGTGAGTTTAACATCAGTGATTTGCAAATTATTAGAAAGATTAATTAAAGATCACATGGTGAATTTTCTTGTTAAACAATACTTGATAAACCCATCTCAACATGGTTTTTTTAAAGCGAGGTCATGCTTAACAAATATTTTATGTTTTTTGGAAGACATCACCGAGTGGGTAGATGAAGGATCACCAGAAGATATCGTCTACTTAGATTTTCATAAAGCTTTCGACAAAGTACCACATCAAAGATTACTGCTTAGACTAAAGGCTCATGGCATAGGAAATGGTATAATAAACTGGATAGAACAATGGCTGATTGACAGAAGACAACGTGTAGTAGTTGATGGGGAGGCTTCAAACTGGAAATCGGTATTGAGTGGGGTACCACAGGGATCAGTATTAGGACCTATATTATTCTTAATATATATCAACGATTTGGATGATGAAATAACAAGCAAGGTGTTGAAATTTGTGGATGATACAAAACTGTTTAGAAGGATTAAAAGTGATGGAGATAGACAGCATTTACAAGATGATCTTGACAGGTTGATCAAATGGTCTGAAAAGTGGCAAATGCTGTTCAATTTTGGGAAATGTAAATGCCTCCACACAGGACATGGGAACGAAGAAGTAGAATATACAATGGGGGGTACAGTACTAAGTACTAAAAGAAAAGGACTTAGGGTTAACCATTAGTGCTGACATGAAGGTTTCAGAGCAGTGCGGAATTGCAGCTTCAAAGGGAAATCAAATTCTTGGATTAATTAGGTGAAACATAACATATAAGGAAAAAGAGCTAATAATACCGCTGTACAAAACAATAGTTAGGCCTCATTTAGAATATTGTATTCAAGCGTGGAGGCCATATCGCAGGGAGGACATAGAAATGCTAGAAAGAGTGCAGAGGAGAGCAACTAAAATGATACCAAAACTGAGGGATCTTAGTTACGAAATATGCCTAAAAAAATGCGGTTTAACAACACTAGAGACCAGGAGATTGAGAGGAGATCAGATAGAAGTGTTTAAAATATTGAATGGTTATGAAAATATTGATAGAATTTTTTTTTCTCAGTTAAGAAAGATAGAAGGACTAGAGGAGCAAAGGAGCAGTATAGATTAGATATAAGAAAGTTTTCATTTTTACAAAGGACTGTAAATGAATGGAACAGATTCTCTGCAGATTGTGTGGGTGCTAGTAGCGTGAATATGTTTAAAAATAAAATCGACTCATACCTCAGACGGGCGGGATACACATATATAAAAGGGTCGGACTCTCGATAAGCCAAAGGGCTTCCTTGTCCACCTGCCACCTACAGTTAATTCTCTGTGTGGCAATCTTGTTAAATCTTGTTAAATCTATCTCTTTCTTTCCTTCTGCCATCTGCCTCTGGAAATCAATCACACCAGAAGCCCCATCACAGACTCCCCAGCTGCCTTCACAACCATCCTTGAAGGGTAGCTCCGGGCACCCCTCCCTCTAAATACCCCACCGATTTTAACTACCGGTACTTTTTAGTCAATTTTTACATTTTATCTTGTTTGCTAGACAGCAAACCCCTCCCATTGTGGGGATATTGCCCAGTATTGGGCATACCACTGTATTCAAGATAAGACCTTACCTCCCACTTTGAGGAAAGCAGCATCGGTGGCGATGCTGTAGAAGTTGGATCCGGTGCAACTGTATTCTCCCGCGTCTTCCAGTCGGATGATCCGGATCGTCAGAGTTCCTTCTCCATCGTCTTGAGCATTGTAAGGAAGCGGACCTCCAACACGTGTCCATGCTGTGTGTTGGGAATTCATCACAGGCACAGTGGATATCTACAAAGGATAAGTCCACATTTATTTTTCACTTTACATTCCATTTGCTTCAAAATTACACATAGCTGTCCTCTGCCATAACGCAGAAGTAGGTTTCAAAATATGTCATTGCTACACATAGGATAACATTATACGTCATAAAATAAATATACTTTACGGACTTTACAAATCAATCAACAGTTGTTAGTACCGTAATTTATGGTAAAAATCAAGTTGCAATTTAACTTACCGGTAGGTGTATTTATATATTTTAGTTATCCCCAAACCTACCTTCCTTGCAGTAACCTCCAACTTGCAGTGAATTACCAACATAACCAGGCAGACAGCTGCAACATAAACCATACAGCAGTTATGAGAAAGACAAGATGACAATAAAATGCTAGAAGTCTTGGTGACCTCCAATAAGCCGTCATATTTAATCAATATGCCAAACTGTAAGGATATGTTCATGATGACAAAACATTTAGTGGGTTGCTGAAATGCACAGGTTTTACACTATATTGTACGCCTGTTTAACATTAGACTGAGACACAGACCGTTCACATCTTCTGCCTGTGTGCCCGGCCGGGCAAGCGTTGCAGGTCACCTGCCCATCAGTGTCCAAGATACAGGTTGGACTGAACCTGGAGTCAATGGAAGAATACAAGAGTTACCAACTATTTGTGTCTGATATTAGGTGAAAACTCTCAGAAACCAAAACAGAAAATAACAATATTTTAACTATTATCAAAATAACAATATTTTAACTATTATCATAACATGCATGAAACAGACACTTGTGTAAAACAAGCATTGTCGTTGTTAGTCCCTTATTGTAAGTTTACAACAATTAAGTGTATTGAACCTACACAATTTACATCAGTAGCCTTTAACATTTTAAATAACAGTAAATGGTGGAACCTCACCATTAAGGTCACCCTCGCGACTGAGCAAAAGTGACCTGAATAGCAAGATGACCACATTAGGGGACTAGTTTCCTACACTTTACTTTTACAAAAATACTTTGGGACTTTCCTAAAGTGACCTTATTTGCAAGGTGGCTGTATTACGGAGGTGCCCATAAAGCAAGGTTCTACTGTACCATGAAAGTAACAAGTAAGCGTATACACTGTATGTTAGAGAACTAACTGATGAAGACACCTACTGGTTGGGGGACCTGGTCAGGGGGCAAGGGCAGAGTTGGCAGTCAGAGGGTGATCCTCGGGAACTATCCCCATAGTAACCAGGGGCACATCTTTCGCATCGGTCTCCCTCGGTGTTGTGTTAACAGTTCTGGCGGAGACGAGAAAACAAATTGACCCACCAGCCATCTCCTCAACACTGAAGCACTTCACATGAGTGATGATGGTTAATTTCAAGATGTCCATGGTTAATCTATCTTTATTGCCTTCAAAAGAACAAACACTGCCTCAGGTAATTCATCTGCTGTATGCATGTGTGTGTGCGTGTGTGCGTGTGTGCGTGTGTGCGTGTGTGCGTGCGTGCATGCATGCATGTTTATGTGTGTGTATGTCTGTGTGTGTGTCGGCATGTGTCAGTGTGTGTGAGTGCACATGTGTGTGCATGCATGTTTATGCAATACATATCATGGAAGCGTCTTTATTAAAGCTATCTTAAATGCTAATTAAATTGTCATTGCTAAAGAATAAGAATTATATATTATGTATGGACTAGATGAACAGGGACAGATGGACAGTTGGATGGACGAACACATACCTGCAGGCAGCCAGGCAGGCAGGCAGGCAGGCAGGCAGGCAGGCAGGCAGGCAGGCAGAAACCGCCACCAGTTCTACGATAGCCAGTGTTACATTCCTGAAAACAGATGTAGCAGGGCATCACTAGGGTTTCCAAAAATTCAGGCGCAATATACGGTTTCTTATCATCATTACATTAGGAAAAAATTGCACAGAAAATTAATATTGTGATTGTAACACATTCATTAAAAATTTAAAAACATTGCAAGAGGCAAGAAAATGAACAAACTAAATTATACACAAAAAGATGCCACGACTCACACTGAGAGACCCAAGATGAGTGCTCACAAAATTATCACTGATCCAACACACGACGCTCACCATCTGTTAGAATAATTTCCTTCAGGCAGGTAATTCAGAAATATCCGAGCTAACACAAATCGCTTCAGAGACAGTTTCTTCCCCCGTGCCGTGGCTGCATTATCAGGGAATAAATATAGGCCTGAGCGATTGAGATTATGGAATGTAATTTTGCCACATGTGTTTTATTCGACTTTTATGTGTTAATTTTGTTAGCTTAGCCTAGCAATGTTAATGGATAATTAATGTTTAAACAATTGTTCATATGGCAGAGTATAACATGTTTGATGTGACTGTATGTTTTAACACCAAGACACATTCCAAATTGACATATATTTTATGTTGATCATGGCAATCTTTATATTTATAAGAGAATTGAGAGGACAGGAATTTGTACACTTATATAATAGACTCGAAGGGGCGACTCACCTCACACGACAATCCTCGATATCCAAGGGGGCAGTTGCATTGTTCCACAGCAAATGCCCTGTCTCGGCCCGTGTCACGGTTCTCAGCAATGTCAAGAGACATGTCTTGAATCCTGGAGACAGACAATGATATGTATATATATATATACATACATAATATATATCTGTATATATACATATATATATATATACATATCATTATCTGTCCCCAGGATTCAAGACGTGTCACTTGACATTGCAATGGCTATTGTAATGTGACAGACACAAAGTGGCACGTCTTGAATCCTGACGACAGGACATTGACTATTACATGACAGACATAAAGTGACACATATTGAATCCAGACAACAGAAAATGACTATTACAAAATGACAGACATAAAATGACGTCTTGAATCCTGATGATAGATCAATGACTATTACAATGTGACAGACGCAATGTGACATGTCTTGAATCCTGATGACAGACAATGACTATTTAAAGGTAAAGAAGTAAGTTCTTATATAGCGCAGTATCCAGTCCTCAGGACTGTTCAAAGTGCTTTACACTTTACTCCCTGGCAGACCTGTTCAATCGAACACCATCTCGACTTCTCTGGGAAGCATCCAGCCACGATGCAATTAATGCGCAAAGACTATTCGTACACAAATATCCACCATTATCTATAGCCAGGTACTCATTCATACAGCTGAATGAACTGGAGCAACGTATAATGAATGAACTTGTCAAAGGCTCGACACAGCCGCACAGGATTCAAACCTCGGTTCTCTCAGTCGAGAGTCTGAAGCTCTAGCCACTGCACCAAGGTACTACACAAAAAATTAAAAAGTAACAGACACAATTTGACAGGTTTTGAATCCTGATGACAGACTATGACTATTAAATTATGACAGACATAAAATGGCGTCTTAAATCCTGATGATAGGTCAATGACTATTATAATGTGACAGACACAATGTTACATGTCTTGAATCCTGACGAGATTATGACTATTAAAATGTAACAAACACAATTTGACAGGTTTCGAATCCTGATGACAGACGACTATTACAACATGATAGGCACAATGCCTGTTTTTGACCAGATGCTGTTAAACTAAATACAGCGGAAACTCACTATTACTCTCATGCTTCGGACTGGCAAAAGTGACCTGAATAGCGAGGTGAGCTTATTAGCAGGATTAACTTCTTATACTTTAAATTACTATTACAAAAATAATTTGGGACCATCCTAGGGTGACTTTAATATATTCACTTAATATTCTATGACATTTTATATCATAGAATTATTCAAAGTAGAGATATATAAATTTACAAGAGATAATTATAATTAAAACAAAAAGGGTAATATATAAAAATAAAATAACAATTACAAAACGTTAATATGAAAATTTGCAACATGACTATGATTTATGATCTATTTGATTTCTAAATATAATTACAATAATAATCATCCACCTTGACTCAGTAGTGCCGACCGAGTAGGAAGCCTTGACAAGGATGTAGTTGATGACAGCAGGATGCTCCAGTTCCGGAAGAAACTTACCAGATGAAAGAGGTCTGTGTGTGAACAATGACCACTGGTCTGAACCACCTGACACACTTACTGCAGCACTCTGTATGTCATATGATACACCAGCATTGAGAACCCTTTCACTGCAGAGTAGGGTCTCATAAGGTTGCAAAGTCATTTGTTATTAATTTAACATTAGTGGAATTTGAGAATTATATAATTTAAAATTGCCATCATTGTCAACTTGCAGAACTCTACTTCCTACCACGTTTTTCTTTCTGTACATAGTCATTTATTTCCCCTGCAATTTAGATGGTGATGATTAACCGGCATAAACCAGCTTAACATAATTATCTTGAGACTTTGTGAACATAAGCGACCGTCCCTATGCGCAAGAGAACAGACTGTCGTGTTGACACTCAGTGTCACAGATCGTTCTTATGACACGTTGTCGTTCTCCATTTGTTTCCCTGTCGTCAGGGGTGAGGCTGGCCTCAATTCTGTTTCTCGATTTCAGTTATCTTTTTTCTCTTCTTTTCCTCTCGCTGATCTTGCACTGCTCTCTCCACCTCCACCAATTGTCTCCATTCCCTCTATCTCTCACTCTCATTCTCCACTCCTCTCTCAATCCTTCCAAGTCTCTCTTTAAAAGATAGTAGCACAGCGATTGTCTGATCATCTTGACTCACAAGATATGAATCAACCGTTTCAGTCGGCATACAGAAAGCTTCATTCTACAGAAACCGCAATGTCGAAAGTCTGCAGTGATGTCTGGATGCCCTTGGATTGCAAAGAAGGCACTCTGCTCGTGCTTCTTGACCTGAGTTCAGCTTTTGACACGATTGACCACACTATTCTATTCAATCGGCTCAGCAAGCGCTATGGTATTCACGGTTACACTCTCCAGTGAATGGAGTCATATCTGATAGACCGCAAGCAGCATGTTGTGATTGGCCAGAGTGCATCTGAACATCACATTCTTTATACAGAAATGCCACAGGGATCCGTCCTTGGGCCTGCACTGTTCTCCCTGTATGTCCAACCAGTCGGTGATGTCATATCAGAAGGCACATTGTAAAGTTTCATCTCTATTCTGATGATCCGCAGCTGATGCATGTGTTTGCGCTTAATCCTACAACATTAGTACTCGAGCCGAGGTCCTACACCGTCTTGAACTTGAAGCCTGCGTCATTAAGATTTGGGAGTGGCTGACCTCGAATTATCTTAAACTGAACGACCAGAAAACCGACCGAGTTCCTCCCGATTGTCCCATTCCGTTACACATGTGTACTTATTTATTTATTGCGTTCTTAAATAGCGAACAACACAAGAGAATTTCCCCATGAGGGACAATAAAGGTATTTTGATTTGATTTGACTGTCTGCAAAGAAGTTAGTAAACGAACTCAGCATCAGTGATGGTGGTTCTCTCATCCGAGCTGTGCACCAGGCCTTGGTGCCGTCTTAGACTGTCGCATGGACAATTCTGCCAGCACATCAGCGATCATCCGGTCCTGCTACTTCAACAAGTTCCTGCCAAGACAGACGAAGAAGAGAGTAGTCAACGCATTAGTGACATCAAGGCTCGACTACTGCAAGTCCCTCCTGTACGGCACCATGGACAAGAACTGTGTACGGTTACAACGTGTCCAAAACGCTGCAGACAGAATGATTGTGCGGGTGCCCCAAAAAACGCAACCATCATGCCAGTGCTCCGAGTCCTACATAGTACATTGTCTTTCGGTACGGGAACGCGTTCGTTTCAAGGTCCCGCATGGTACTCATGCACAGAGCGGTCAACAAGTGTGGGCCCGTGTACCTGAGCGAGCTTGTCTGCCTCTACCATACATGTCAAGTCTCCTGCATTCGTTGAGAAACTCCCGGAAATCCACCAAATCTCCCGATCTCCTCGAAAGGAGAACCAATCTCCTGGATTTTCAGTGAAACCAAAACCACATTTTTGTCTATCTTATTTTTCGAACATGGCTTAATTGGGTTTTACTTTTAGGCACTTGTGTAGAATCCGGACCCATCTCGATTTTGCCTTTATAACTTGAGTTTTGCCTAACTTTGATACCTCAGTGCGTTATTTCCATTATTCAACATTATCCCAGGCATATTTACGTTTAAGAATATCGAATGCCTAAGTATATTGCGTGTTAGCAAGATAGGTGAGGAGAAGTTTGGCGGCTGTATAGGTTGTCGTTTTTATGGTTAGGTCAGAAAGTAAAAGATCGCCGAAGTTCGGTCGCAGTATAAGAATTTTGTGTGTGTGTGTGTGTGTGTGTGTGTGTGTGTGTGTGTGTGTGTGCGTGTTGTTATAAACTGTTTATATATGAGTGCCAGACTGAAGAACGATATATTCTACCTATAACCTATAGGGTCGAATTGCGACGCGAAGCGATTGGATATTAACGCTGCGCGATTGGCCAATAGTGGCTAAATTTGTCACACGCGCGTGACATCAACAAGTTGGTGCTGACTGCTGTCTGTGATGTTGTGGTGCTCACTCACAACAAAGCTTTTCAAGCAATGTGGAGCGCGCAGCGAACTGTAAACAACGTACGTGTATTTGTTACAAGGTACACTGCGTATTGTATTTGTATTCTTGAATTACAATGAGTTTTGTAGGACAGTGGAAAAAATGGATTCGCCCTCTGGTTTTGGCGGTGTATGGGATAGTGTTGATCGTCGCCCTCCCGTTGATGATTGTCGAGTTCCAGCTGCACGACACTGCCAGCCACCTACAAGCCTGGTTCATCGGGGGCCTGTTCGTTATTCTTGCCGTCCCCATATCAGTATGGGGAATATTGCAACACCTGGTGCATTATAACCAGCCGAATTTACAAAAGTATATTGTCAGGTAAGAAACGTTTCTAAAAATAGTAGGCTATTGACGTCATAATGTCAATAGTTGCCAGTTGGTAACCCTAGGCCTAGCCCTAGGTAGGACTAGGAGTAGGGCATATTGATCTTAGTTAGACTGTTGCTGTTTTTGTATAGTCAGAATGCCGTCCAAAGTGGACTGTCACCTATCAGTATAGTCATGTTTGCTCTCAGTATCAAGACGTCCAAGATTAATGAAAATCTCCACAGCCACGGCACTGGCACTGAGGGAAACACATACATAAATGTCATAATTCATAAAGGGTACCACTACCATGTGCCGCAACTGGGAGGCTGGGCAACAAACAGAACCCCACATAACATATAAAAATTGAAGTGTTTTAATCGTGTTTTATTCTACCATTATGCACAATTTTTATTCATATTTTGCACATATGATAAGTCGGCATTGTGTGCGTGCCAAACATCCGAAAATAACAAACCGGTCGGATATTATCTGGAAATCAGGGCATCCGAAAGAAGAAGGTCATATATGTCACAGGAATAGTTCTGCCATTCATTGGCTGATAATCACGGCACATTGGGCATCACTGTAAAGAACATGTATCTTCATCTGGCGGTTTCTATAGTATGACTTGTCAGTTGTCTGAGGCCATGAATTTGTATTCAGAGCAAATAAAAGCATAGCAAAAGTTTATTAGTCGTCACTTGTATGGCATTCCTTTTCACACTAAATACATTCCGTTAAATTATAAATTCTGAAAAAAACTGTTTACGCAAGGTTGCACATTTTTTTTACGTTAGTGGAATGTTTTACGATTATTGAAAGATGAAAACTTACTTCATGCTATGTACAAGTACTCTGTCTGGATGTGTTAGGAATGCTAACTGGGTGTCAGGACACAAGGTACTAAAATATTTAAATGTATAAATTTAAATATCGCAGAGCCACACATTCATTGTCCTATTGCTGATTATTATGAATAAAGCTCTTTGTACATTTTTGTCCAATAAAGTAAACTGTGGTCTGTGTTTACTTCGATCACCCTTAGTTTACCTATTATGTAAATATATGAACAAATTCTAAACATTTGTTTGCCACATTTTGACTCTCAACTCATCTTGTTTCAGAATATTATGGATGGTGCCAATTTATGCTATAAATGCAGTAAGTGGAATTAAATCATTGGATTTGTTTATTGTTACAATTAACAGTATTTCCAGTAAAATATACACATCACCCCTTTCAATATTTTATATACATTCTCTATATTAAACAGTGTTTCGGATTGTCATAAAATAGATATTTAATTCAACAAGCATACCGTGACATAGTTTACTATGTGCATATTTGTTGAGTGATTGCAACCAAGCTGTATGTTCTGTTCTGTTTGCCTTTAAACCTGGGGTCAAAGTGCATGTGACCCCTGGTCTGATGACCTTTTGAGAGGACTCTATTTGTGTTACAGTGGCTAGGATTAAGATTCACGCAGCTGACCCTGTACTTGGACACAGCGCGGGAATGTTATGAGGCGTACGTCATCTACAACTTCATGAGTTACTTGTTGGTGTATCTGCACACACAGTACCCTCACCTGGAGGACGTCGTAGCCTGCAACCCACAGACAAAACATCTCTTTCCCTTCTGTCTTCTCTACCCCTGGAACATGGGAGCGTAAGGACTACTTCAGTGTTGGTTTTAAACACATAATAAGTAACCTATCCATGTATCACAATGGCTACCATTGTCTTAGTTCTTTCTCTGATTAAAACCGCCTCCTCAATAGATTCGGCCGATTACGAATCGATAATCTATAATCTACTGGTGAACATTTGGTGTACTCATGTGTAAAGAAAGATAAAGAAAATTGAATTAAAAATATATATGTATACAGGGCTTGACATTAACTCCCATAAAGCATTTGTCCAGTAGGACAAGTACTAATTCATGTTTGTTTGTTCCAACAGAAATTTACTTGTCCCACCAAAAATTTGCTTTAACCAGTCTTATTGCCATAACTGCCTTCCAAATTACGAACGTTGTTACAGGCTTACTAAACACAACTTGGCAGGCAGTATACCTTCAACATAGTCTTAAGAACATTATATTAATTAATTAATTAAAAACAAGGAACAGACTGCCTTCTTGTAACTAATTAAAATGCAAAGCTAAACATGCCATAGCATTTTACAGAATAAAATTTTATATCAACACTATGTACAACATTTTTAATTATCATCTCTGCTAATAATACAAAATATTGTTTGTAATAAATTCCAGATACAGTTATGTAATTGGACTTAGCCATGCATGCTACCTGGTAATTGTGTTGATATATTCAACCATAACAATTATTTAAGCAATTGAATGCTTTATGAAATTATGCACATTTATTTTGAATGTACGTATATCCATACAGTACTCACATAGGGAACATTCTCCTCTTTATATATTCTGATAGGCTTCATGTTAAATTTTACATAGGCCCACATTATTTCACAGTTTAAATTTTAAACTAAAAAAAACTGGCTAGTTCATTAAGAGTTGCCCCTTTCTGTAACCGGTTGCCCAAGACACCAAGTGATATAAAGGTGGACAGTAAAAGGGTGCCTGTGTAGGACTTTGTACCTATAGCTTTAGGTAAAGTTATCATTCACTTGCTACAATTTATCAATATTTTGCTCACAGTAGGCAGGGGCAGAGCAAGTGGTTAAAGTGGCATCATGCACAATTTGTTTGATGGCAAATGCCCATTAATATATCAACACAAGGACCCAAATGTCAGTCACCCACAGGGCAGGACAATAATGGACAAAGTTCTAAATTGCACACTGCAACTAAAGCAATTTATCTAGTTGCAGACATAAGATTATACCTGCAAATGCACCGAGGTAGTAGCAACTTCAAGCTCTGTTAATATTGTGACTCAATTAACTTGTCCCATCCAACAAGTGTCCTGAACAATGTACTTGTCCAACATTGGTAGTTACTTGTCCCAGTGTTAATGTCAAGCCCTGATATTATAGTTTAGCATTATGTGCAGATGATTTTAACCAAATTGTCAATCTTAATTAACACTAGTTGATTTACTAGTTTTAAGAGTGAACAATTTGGTTAAAATCATTGACAAATCGACGTTGGTCATTAATTAAAGTAATTTGCTGAAATGTGAATTTAGAGCATGTTATGGTGTCTAGACGTGGACCTAATTTTACAATTTATGCACCAGCAACCAGCCAATTTGTCAAGATCCCGAATTACAAACCTATTTGATGATACCATTCTAATCATATTACTGTTAACTGAAACATGTTTCTGTAATGTTTTAGGGAGCTGATTTCAAAATGCAAGCATGGAGTTCTACAATACACAGTCATCCGTCCAATCACAACCATTATAGCCTTGTAAGTATCCTAAATAGACAAATGCGGGATTGGTTATTAAATATCATCTACTTGGAAAGAACAATATTTTGTTGTGTATGCCTTAATTCCAACTTATCACAGATGTTGCATTGATTGAAGCAAGGTTGTCTGTTCCCACATCCGGAATCGGCCAGAGATGATAATTATTAGCAGGAAATTGCTGAATCATTTGTTCTTGTACGGCCACTGCGGAAGGAAGTGCACTACCGTAAACTCGCTGCGATCGACATGGAGCACTTTGCATGTGACTTACATGCTTTGTTACTGGTTACCAACCCTGCCGACGACATTGACAGTCTGTTCGAATAGTACGCCGATGAACTTTAAACCATAATCGACAAACATGCACCAGTCATCCAATGATTGATAAATGCGCATCCAAGACAACCATGACGGACTGACAACTTGCAGCTGATGAGACAGGAGGTGCGATGAGCAGAGAAGTTGCTGTCCATCTTGAAATTTACACTGACTCTCGAGATGCATTTAAGCTGAGCATCGCCACAACCATGTAGATTACCATTGGGCGCTGTACAGGCTGCTGCCAACGAGCTCCCAGATTACGTGCTATTTTTAGTTTGTTTTAAGTGCCCAGTGACGGTAAGTTTTGAAAGAACACTTTGTGAGTAGACAGTTCATACACTGGATACATTTCTATGCCAGAATTGGTGGAAACAAATGTGAACTCGTATGATGTACATTTGAGTTTCCTGGTTCTGAATATCGCATGCCTACACGGCTTCAACTTGCACAGCCAACGCCTAATTGCCTGCTATTGTGTTTGTGCGGCCACTGACTTCAACAACCATTGTAGTCTGGAAACCTGCAGCACACAGATTACAATGATTGCAGTGCCAAGAAGGCCTAGACCAAAACAATACAGCAATGCAGACTTGTGGTCTGTGAAACGTGGATCATCTACTGTCTGAACTGTCATATTCACTACTCTTAAAGATTTGGGCATCCTGCATTTGCGTAGTCGTTGGGGTTGTTGTCATATCCGAAAATGTCCAGGACATGACCAGAGTCAACGCACTGATATTTCTGACTTGGATTTGTGTTTATTGACTTCCCAAGTGGTCACGGGTAATCGCCTCCGTTCAAAGAGTGCTGGTGGCCGATTACTGATCATGGGTGATTTCAACTTTCATGTCGACAATCCTACCAATAAAGATGCTTCAAATTTCTTGGATCTTATAAATTCTTATAATTTAACTCAGCATGTGACACCAGTCACACACCGACGTGGCTACACACTTGACTTCACCAGTCATTCACCGACGTGGCTACACACTTGACTTCACCAGTCACACACCGACGTGGCCACACACTTGACTTCACCAGTCACACACCGACGTGGCTACACACTTGACTTCACCAGTCATTCACCGATGTGGCCACACACTTGACTTCACCAGTCACACACCGACGTGGCTACACACTTGACTTCACCAGTCACTCACCGACGTGGCCACACACTTGACTTCACCAGTCACTCACCGACGTGGCCATACACTTGACTTCACCAGTCACACACCGACGTGACCACACACTTGACTTCACCAGTCACTCACCGACGTGGCCATACACTTGACTTCACCAGTCACACACCGACGTGGCCACACACTTGACTTCACCAGTCACTCACCGACGTGGCCATACACTTGACTTCACCAGTCACTCACTGACGTGGCCACACACTTGACTTCACCAGTCACTCACCGACGTGGCCACACACTTGACTTCACCAGTCACACACCGACGTGGCCACACACTTGACTTCACCAGTCACACACCGACGTGGCCACACACTTGACTTCACCAGTCACTCACCGACGTGGCCACACACTTGACTTCACCAGTCACACACCGACGTGGCCACACACTTGACTTCACCAGTCACACACCGACGTGGCCACACACTTGACTTCACCAGTCACACACCGACGTGGCCACACACTTGACTTCACCAGTCACTCACCGACGTGGCCACACACTTGACTTCACCAGTCACACACCGACGTGACCACACACTTGACTTCACCAGTCACTCACCGACGTGGCCACACACTTGACTTCACCAGTCACACACCGACGTGGCCACACACTTGACTTCACCAGTCACTCACCGACGTGGCTACACACTTGACTTCACCAGTCACACACCGACGTGGCCACACACTTGACTTCACCAGTCACTCACCGACGTGGCCACACACTTGACTTCACCAGTCACTCACCGACGTGGCCACACACTTGACTTCACCAGTCACACACCGACGTGGCCACACACTTGACTTCACCAGTCACTCACCGACGTGGCCACACACTTGACTTCACCAGTCACTCACCGACGTGGCCATACACTTGACTTCACCAGTTACTCACCGACATAGCCACACACTTGACTTCACCAGTCACTCACCGACGTGGCCATACACTTGACTTCACCAGTTACTCACCGACGTGGCCACACACTTGACTTCACCAGTCACTCACCGACGTGGCCACACACTTGACTTCACCAGTCACTCACCGACGTGGCCACACACTTGACTTCACCAGTCACTCACCGACGTGGCCACACACTTGACTTCACCAGTCACTCACCGACGTGGCCACACACTTGACTTCACCAGTCACTCACCGACGTGGCCACACACTTGACTTCACCAGTCACTCACCGACGTGGCCACACACTTGACTTCACCAGTCACACACCGACGTGGCCACACACTTGACTTCACCAGTCACACACCGACGTGGCCACACACTTGACTTCACCAGTCACTCACCGACGTGGCCATACACTTGACTTCACCAGTTACTCACCGACGTGGCCACACACTTGACTTCACCAGTCACACACCGACGTGGCCACACACTTGACTTCACCAGTCACTCACCGACGTGGCCACACACTTGACTTCACCAGTCACTCACCGACGTGGCCACACACTTGACTTCACCAGTCACACACCGACGTGGCCACACACTTGACTTCACCAGTCACTCACCGACGTGGCCACACACTTGACTTCACCAGTCACTCACCGACGTGGCCATACACTTGACTTCACCAGTCACTCACCGACGTGGCCATACACTTGACTTCACCAGTCACTCACCGACGTGGCCATACACTTGACTTCACCAGTCACTCACCGACGTGGCCACACACTTGACTTCACCAGTCACTCACCGACGTGGCCACACACTTGACTTCACCAGTCACTCACCGACGTGGCCACACACTTGACTTCACCAGTCACTCACCGACGTGGCCACACACTTGACTTCACCAGTCACTCACCGACGTGGCCACACACTTGACTTCACCAGTCACTCACCGACGTGGCCACACACTTGACTTCACCAGTCACACACCGACGTGGCCACACACTTGACTTCACCAGTCACACACCGACGTGGCCACACACTTGACCTAATTATTACAAGGTCATCTGAGGACAGTGTGACTGACATCTTCGTGCAAGACAGTGCCATGTCTGATATATGTGATCATTTTCCCATTCACTTCTGTCTATCAGGGAATAAACCTAAGCTGAAGAACAGGGTGATCACACACAGGAAATACAGACATGTTGACACCTGCACATTCAAGAAAGACATACAAAAGTCAATGCTACATTTGACATCTGTACCTGACCTACCGCTAGGTGAAGTTGTTGAGCAGCACAAGAGTGTCCTAGCTACACTCCTGGACGAGCACGCTCCAGGCCAACAACGCAGTGTGGTTATACGACCACAACCAGCTTGGTATAATGCAGATATCCTGGAGGCCAAGAGGGCTTGCAGGAAAGCAGAGAGAAAGTATCAGGAAACCGGACTTGTGGTGCATCTGCAGATATACAGGGATAAACAGCGTGAATTGGCCAGGCTGGTAGACAACGCCAAGAAATAATACTTCACTGAACGCTTGATTAACGCGCAATCTTCTGATCCCAAATGTGTCTTTAAGGTCATTGATGCATCGCAACACTCCGAGCATCCTCCCCAGTCATGACACTCCTGTCGAGATGGCGGACAGATTTGCAGACTTCTTCACACACAAGATCACTAAGATACGCAATGACTTGTCACAGGTGCTAGATTTACATGAACTGGTTTCACCTGATGAGAATATCACCTGCAGTTTGTCAGAATTCACCGCTGCCTCAGAAACTAAGATCAGGAAATTGGTCGTACAATCTCCTTCAAAATCATGTGGCTTAGATCCACGTCCGACGTGGCTTTTGAAAGACAATCTCGATGAATTGTTGCAGGTGCTGACTCAAATTATAAACTGTTCCATGTCATCAGGGATTGTATCTGACTCTTTGAAGGAAGCCTTGGTGACCCCTGTGCTGAAAAAGAATAATCTTGATCCCGAGCTACTGAAGAACTTCCGACCAGTGTCAAATCTATCATTCATCTCCAAGCTGATAGAACGTACAGTGGCATGTCGACTCAACAGCTGCATGTCTGCACGAGGTTCTCCAGTCAGCCTACAAGAAACACCACAGTACTGGAACTGCGCTCCTCCGGATCAGTGATGATGTCCTCCGCGCCATGGACAGCAAGAAATGTGCTCTCCTAGTGCTACTCGACATGTCCGCAGCGTTCGATACAGTGGACCATTCAGTGCTCCTCTCCAGATTGCATACTAGACTGGGCATATGTGGGAAAGCCCTCTCGTGGTTCAGGTCGTACCTAGCCAGCAGAAAGCTGTCAATTATCATCCAGGGGGCATCATCCAACTGTCAGCGTCTGGACTTTGGGGTACCCCAGGGCTCTGTGCTGGGGCCTGTACTGTTTTGTGTCTACACCCTACCGCTGGGGGATATCATGCATCGACACAACATTGAGTTTCACCTGTAAGCAGATGACAGCCAACTGCTGCTCACCTTTAACCCCGCATCTTCCCAGTCAGCGCTTGACGCTATCGAGAGGTGCATCCCCGAGGTCAAGATCTGGATGGCTTGTAACTTCCTAAAACTGAATGATAACGAAACAGAGTTTGTTGTGGTTGGAATTAACGGGCAGCTCGCAAAAGCAGCCGTGACAGACATCTCCATTGGGGAGAGCATTATCCCAGCAACATTGAAAGCGAGGAATATTGGTGCAATTACTGACTCAAACTATGGACTGCAGGCACATGTAAACATGGTGTGTCGGTGAACTTACTACCATCAACGGAGCATCGGGAAGATCCGAAAATATATGGATGTGAGTACGGCCCAGATAGCCACCCTCGACACGTCAACAGTGGACTACTTGAATGGATTACTGCATGGCCTCCCCACATGGCAGCTGGCCAAGTTACGAGTGCAGAACACAGCCGCGCGCATTGTTTCCCATGTCCCTAGACGATCTCACATCACGCCAGTCCTTCGCGCACTACATTGGCTGCCTGTGAGGTATCGTGTTCAAATTGCTCACACTGACCTACAAGGCAATCCACGACGAAGGCCCATCCTACATCAAAGACATGCTGGTGCAACACAATCCGAGAAGATCACTTCGGTCTGAGAGCAGGCTGCTGCTGGCTGTGTCCATGTCAAAGACGCAACTGGGGGACAGAGCCTTCTCTGTGGCTGCACCCTCACTGTGGAACATCATACCCCTATCCATTCGTCAGGCTCCAGTGACGGACGTATTCAAAAGAGAGTTAAAGACTTGCTTGTTTTGCAAAGCTTTTTAGTACAGTTTTATTTATTTATGACATTTTATATAAAACACCTGTATTGTTCATAGATAGTTCTGCATGTGTTTATTTTAGAGCTACTTTATTTATATATCTACTTTATTTACTTATTTTTATATCTTAGACATCTAGTTTTAATTTTCCATAGTTTTTTAATATAGATATATATACTAATTTTTTTGTTTTGAGGTTTTTTTAATGTGTATTTGTATGTATTGCTTCAATGAATTTGTAAAGCGCCTTTGAGCAGTTTAGGCTGAAAAGGGCGCTATATAAATATGCATATATTATTATTATTAACCAACACAGCTTGGTCCCACTTTGCGGAGAAAATGTGAATTAGTGAAGTCTTATCACTGTCCACGTCTTTCTTACTATGCAAATATGGCAGACCACTCTCTCTGGCCTTATCTCATCTTTCTCAGTGGTCAGTGTTTCTTACAGAGATTGTCCTAGGCAGCTGCCCACTCATTCCTACTTGAGCATCATGTGACCAAATTTCACATAACCGAACGTTGTGTGAACAAATGTCATATTATATGAACAAAATTGTCTTATGGGCCAGTTATGGTCATATGTCATTTTTCTATTCTATAATGTCATGACCAGATGTCTTGTAACCAATTAATGTGTACCCAGATGTTGTATGTTGACAAAATATTGTAAATATTAATGTGATCAGAGAACAATTAATCTTCCTATTGTGTTTCGTAATGATATGTTACCTAAAAAAGTGGTTATATTTGAAGTTTGAAGGAAACTTTTGTATTGGAATTGATTGCAATAGATCTGGCATATCAGCAGATTGGGTGCTTGCATGAATTGGCAGTGACATTATGCATATTAGTAAGAGTGTAGTTGGCAGAGTGATTTTTTGGCAAATTTTTTTTCACATAACACATGAGTTCAAAAAAACATGGCTATTTTGGTAAATGTTGACGGGCACCAAACATGCATGCGTACTCAAACAGCAAGAGGTGTGTGGTTTTAATGAAATTTGATCAGCATTACAAAGATATGTCGGTAGTGACAGTGAAGACATTTTGTTTTTCTCAGGTACAGTTTTCTTATGGTCTGACAAAACATTTACTTGGCCACCAATGGTAAAGTTAACAGTGCTCTATGCAGTAATGTCACTAGACAGAATCACAGTCTGACTTATATGAGCATATAGGTTGGTTGTCGCAACAGGTCAAATTGCCTAAAATACAAAATAAATCGCTGCTGGCTCGCTATGGTGCATGTCTCCTATGCTCCTTTTAATCATATTTTTCAGTAAGCATCTGATATGTGTATATAAATATTAAAATACACTATCTCCGGAGTCGGGATATCCAGTGTTATTTGCAATATTTTCCACAACTCAAGCGAACCAGGTTGAATTTCAGGCGAAATTACCTTTGAACTCTGAAACTGTAATTGCGGGTGTCTTGACTCATTGATAAAATTTCATATATGTTCAGTAAGTTATGTTGACTTGATGTTGCAGAATCTGTGAGTTGTGTGGGGCTTACAGTGAGGGAGAATTCAGTCTGAAGGCCGCCTGGCTTTACCTAGTCATCATCAACAACATCTCTCAAATCGTAAGTTTGTTAAAAAATAGATACATAACCCTAACTCACTCACAAAAAATGTTTATAATCACACAGGATAAATTTATGTCGTTTTAAATAATTACATTTCAATTTTTAATTAAAATCCTTATATGACAATAGTCCCTCCAAACAATTCCTCCCTCGCCTGCAACATTGCAAAGCTTTAAATGAGATGTTAAAATATATAAGTAGTTATTCATTTAAAGGAATATATTGTTAAAATTGATTGTCTGTAAATACTGATATGTTACGGAAATAGTTTTTAATACCTTTTTAGTCCTTTGGGCCGAATGTCCAACGGATTTATTCCATCACTCTGCGTCCGCCATGCGCCGTCCGCCGTTAGCTGCCATATCTCAGAAACCGTTCAGCAACTTTTTATCTAATTTTGCATAGACATATCTGAGGGTACTGCCACTATGCACGAGAAATCTGTATTTCATCGAATCATTCTACCCGCCCAGGGCCCCCCAAACTGGTAAATTTTTACATTTTGCCTATTTTTTCAAAAACTCTTCAATAACTTTTTCTCTGATTTTGCATAGACATTTCATGTAGTAATGCCACTGTACACAAAAAATCTGTATTTGACTTAATTATTCTAACCCCCCAGGGCCCCCCAAACTCCAAAGGACTTCAGGGTCTCTTGGCCCATTTGTATTATTATATTCCTAGGCTGACTAGTTGAATGAGACCTCATAAGACCATTACATTCTAACCACAATAATACACACTAGTCAGTTAATAGAACATTGCTGAGCGTTGGAAACTACTAGAACCTATATAATTATAATTCCAATGTTTACAATTGTGTTATCTTGTGTAATAATGTTATCTTGTGGAGCGCAGTAGCACAGTACCTAGAGCAACGAACTCTCAATCGAGAGAATCTGGGTTGATTGAACAGGTCAAGGGGTAAAGTGTAAAGTGCTTTGAGCAGTCCTAACGACTGGATACTGCACTATATAAAAAACTTACCTTTTTGTAATACATGTTGTAATATTATATTAATTTATATTAAATCTTCAAAAATAATATTATAAGTAAATGCTATTGCTTTTGTAGATTTAATATAAGTTAATGTAATATTACAATACGTGACACAAGATAACACAATTAATTGTAAACATTGGAATTATATATAGGAATATAATAATAAAAGGTATATATAAAAATATGTTTATAAGAAAAGACAGAAATTACGAGTCTGATTGAAGACAAATGTTTTCAGGTTCCTCCTAAAACGTCATGTTGCGGTACAAAGTAATCGCAACATATTTAAGTAAGCGATGGATTTTAGAAATCACTACATGAACAGCACCTCTAGTGGCAACCAGTTGAGTCTAACGTAGTATGTTGCTGTCTTGTAGTGGGCCATGTATTGTCTGATCCTGTTCTACCAAGCAACAAAGCAGCAGCTAGCCCCTATCAAGCCCGTCTTCAAGTTCATGTGTGTCAAGGCTGTTGTCTTCCTCTCCTTCTGGTCAGTTCACAGCTTTACCAGACACAATCACTAACACCCACACAGGCCAGTCTCAATAGACATTCCATTAACGCAATTCGTTGAGAATTTTAATATCTTTGTAATGTACACAGTTATTCCTCAATCCTCTTAATCCAACTAATTTGTGTAATTATATGCATTCAGTTTATTACAGTTATGTTTAATTAATAACAAACGACCAATCACAAATGCCTCCGGACTTGATTCTTTCATTTCAAATTAATTTTGTGAAAAAGCAAACCTACGTATTATCCACTATTATATGCTAGCTTAATTGTGCAGTCTCTGCATGCGATTTTAGTGAAAACACAAATTATTAACGTATTTAATTCTTGCCCAAGGAACAGTTAAAGTCATTTAAAAAATTGGAATCTTCACGTGAATGCATCGTAAGATTATGGCCGTGTTTTTATGGTAGTTTCTGCCCTAGTACTGTACAGTGGCTGTGATGGTGTTGTTTCAGGCAGGCTGTGTTGATAGCTGCTCTGGTCAAGCTGGACGTCATCAAGGCAGCAGACACTCAGATCTTCAGCAATGTCAAAGATGTCGCAAATGCATTACAGGTATTCCCAGCACAGACGATGCAAGCATTTCAAAATAAGTGACACTATAAGTCTACCTTTTGATAGTTTTAGGTCGTTGCGCCACATGAACCCCGCTCTTCTACAGGATGGTTTCATAAGTTGACAAAATCTCAAAAAGCATTCTGCGTTTAGCATTGGTTCAACCGCCAACACCTGTATGTTTTGTGGGTGTGGCACATCGGATACTTTGCTTTTATACTTGCCTTTTAAGTATATGTGCCATTGGTTTAATAGCAGAGTGTATATGTTTATTATAATTGTTGAAAAAATTTACTTTTCATTAGATAGAGTAACGTATGAATACCTATGTATTACAGTTGTGTTACCACACTAGTTTTGTCTTTTTCGCTGAATTTTGACGGTATCCAGTCAAAAATTATTTTAAAGTTTCTGCGATGATTTCACCAAGACTAAAATATTGATAACAAACTTGTGCAGATTAGCATGTTGTAGTGAATATTTGACACTTCATTTTTATGCAAAATTTGTCGGAAATGATACAGGTGGAGGGGGCATTGTGCTCTCTTTATTGTGCGTTCTCCATGACACGGGGTCAAGCAAGCCTAAGACATGGCCTGTTCTGATTGGGTTTGGAGAAAAGGAAACTCTGGCCATGGGAGATGAAAATGGCACAGTTAACAAGTGTAACTTGGCTGGTCTCCCAGTGCCTACATTTGGTGACTTAATTTGATATGCTCGCATGTCTTGGGTATTATTAATACTAAGTGTAATATGTATTTGATTTGATATAGTGCCAGATTCAAAACAAATTGTTGTGATTTACAGCACATTAAGATGGTCTACAATTGTGAAATAAACAAATATATTAAAATATATACAAAATTATAGCAATATAATAATAGTTATAAAATAATCGATAAGTGATTAAAATAGGTTACATAAATATGTTAATCTTCGTGTTGTGTTTCAAAGAAAGATAGGTTCTAGAAAATGGTGATATTTGAAATTTGAAAACAGTTTTTATGTGAACAGAATGCAGTTGATTTGGTATATTAGCAGGTTTAGCAGTAGAATATGCTGGCAGTAAAATTATGCATATTTGGAAGAGTGTAATTGGCGGAGTGATTTTTTGCCATTTTTATTCACATAAACAAGTGTGGGTGCAGAATTACCTAGCAGTTTTTGTGAATATAGATGGGCATCATGCATGCATGCGTCTTACAAAAGCTGTACTCATCAGTGAAGTAACCGTTTGACCGGTGGTCTTGCAGGACTTCTGTATCTGCATCGAGATGTTCCTGGCAGCCTTAGCCCACTATTTCTCCTTCTCACATAAGCCGTACGTTGACCAGGCGGCCGGCAATGCAGACTGCTGGCTCTCCTTCAAGACAATGTGGGACGTCTCCGATGTACGGGACGATGTTATCGATCACCTCCATGCTGTCTGTGAGTAACATTTGAAGATTGCCATCGTAATGATCTCCTGGAGATATACAGTCAAACCTTGCTTTATGGTCACTTCAGTAATACAGCGACCTCACAATTAAGGTCCCCTCGCGACAGTTCCAGTCCATTTCTATAATAGTAAAGTAGACGAACCTAGTTCCTCTAATACAGTCACCTCACCAGTCAGGTCACTTGGCCAGTCCCAAGGGCACTGAACTGGTTTGCTGACGATCGTGCCGTAATACATATTTATACAGAATTTCAAGTAAAAAATACAGATTTCAACCCAGAAAACGTGGCGTGTCTGTATTTGTTGAATCGAGTCTACATGCAAATGTTAAAAAAGATGTAACGTAATAGTGTTTCTGTTCTGTCCACAGCCAAACAAGCGTCTGGCATTGTACACCCTCTGGTGGTCAGGGGTACGGCATCCAGCCACACCGGAGAGAGAACCCCGTTACTACTAGAACCACCCACGGCGACTGAAAGACAAATATTTGAAGAAAGCGAAACATTTGAAGTGATAGGGGATGATGACTTACAGTCAGATAATTCACCACCAGGGTCGCCACCATCAGCGGTGTTGTCACCCTCTCACCAGATGTCAGAGGTGGCCGATTTGATTAGCGTAAACACATTTGAGAGTTCCAGCGACAGTTTCGTTCACAAGTCAACAACAGCCAGCATGACTAACTTCATTCAGTTCAGTGATACTAGCGTTGATGTTGTGAATAGGAACATTCTCTCGGGCATAGACTGTACTACTGCAAGCACTAGTGCAGGCACTGGTGCACGTGCTGGCAGTGAAGTTGCATACTTGGAGAGTGCTGGCACTTACAAAGGTGCTGCTGACATTGAAAGCACCGGTGATCGCATCGAGAATCAAGTCGTTGACATGTCAGGACATGTCACTAGTGTCAGTCCAGTCAGTGACACAACTAGTGACATTGCCGCCGGTGATACCACGACAACGGTTCTCAGCCCAAACACAAGTAATTTAGCAACAGGTTGGACAGAGAAAGGGACAGTTGACCCCATGATGGGATCAGATGTGCCTTACTTGACTGTTGAAAGCAGAACAGCGGTTGCGGCAACACCACCAGAGGCGGCTTCAGGCAAGAAACAAGACGTCAAACCTTCAGAAACAAGTTTGATATAAATCTGTTGGAAATTGCACTGTCGTCTATTGTAGCTCTGTCTGCAAGTCACATTTCCTGTTGTGAATAGGGTTCGGTGGTGTTTACATCTGTAATGCGTAAACATTTAAAAGTAATACTGTAAATCCTGCATTTGTAGCTGTGGCAATTATTACACTATTCTGTATTAAAATTCATCATGGTGTTTTTTAATAAGGTTTTGTTAGAAACAATAGTACTGATTAAAGTTGGGGTTTATATGAAAAGTTGGGGTGCTGCTTTTAATATATAGATGCGGTGTTAAATACAGGATGTGAAGTCGTTTTAATGGGTGAGTACCTAATTACCGGGTATACTAAATCCTCCAAATAATTGAATCATATTGAACTATTAAATCATAAAAATGATTTAGTAGTTCGGTGATTTCACCAAAACTGATTAATGTCGAAGAGGATACAAGAAAAGTTCAGTTGTTGGCCAAATGATTCAGAAATGATACAAACAAGAAAATTGCATTGAGGAGAATTTAAGCTATGAATGTGATAACTAGGCAACTGTAATAATTAATTAATGCAATATCTTACTAATGAATATGTATCGTAATTGTGATGCTGAGTTGACTTGTTAGTGTTTAATGAGTCTTGTTGTGATGTAATTATGTATTCATCAGTACTTCTCAATCATCGCAGTGGCATTTGGAATAAGGTATTTGTTCTTTTAAGCATACACGCCCTAGTTAACGTTTACCCTCATTTTTATCAGCGTCTTACGCTGTGACGGTGATATCCAAAGCCAACCTTGACTTTTGAATCCATAATTATAATTTAATTTCTACCAATATCACACTAGATTCAAAGATTAGTAATGACAGAAGATTGAAAGTTTGACATGCTAGCACAACCACCGGATGTGTCGTGATGCCACCTGGCGAATGAAAATGACAGTATCGTCATTTAGCAGGAGATTGTGAAATCATTTTGGGAACCAAAGAAATTGTGATTTTTGGTGTATGCTTAATCGAATGCATATTTTGACATAGTTTCGCATCTGATTCATTTTAAAGCATCCTAGAAAGAGGACTAATTTTATTTTGAAGTTTTAAAGAGTGAGAAAATCTGCAATGGTGTCAATGAGTATGTCTGTCTTTATGCTGTACGTATGTCTTTCAGTAGATATGTTTGAATGAGTTAGTATATTTCATTAAGTATTTCAATGTTCTGTAGAGGTTCATCAGATTGATGACTGTTTAAAGGGAAATAAAATGCAATTATGTGGCCTATACGTCTAAAAGAGTTCATCCAGTATAACTATTTGCAACTACAATCAACAGTATCGTGCCAGTGGCATATTCAGAATTTATTTTCAAAATAGAAAATTCTAGTGAAGTCTTACAGTTCCTGGTGGTTAACACATTGAGACATGCCCCCCCGATGCTTGACCAATAAACACCTATATCTTCTTTGACCGTGATGCTGCAGTGATGCATCGAATGCCCCTCTTTCCTCGACTTGTATGTACGAATATGCCAACTCTAATGTTGGTTTCTCAAATTCCCTTTGATTTAGGGTTACACTTGTACCCTCTGTTGTAATGCCATTTAGTGCACCATGCAAATGTAAATTGTTTAGTAGTTACAATGCCAAAACAAATTTGGCGACACAAACTAGAGTAACACTCAGTTCGACGACTGGTGAATTGGGAAGAGCAGACATTGATGATGTCAGAATTTCTATCACACTGGCACAGTCCATGCAGTTTAAATTTGTTGTCTTCATCAAGGTTATAATAGTAAACTGCTGGCATAATATTTTGGATTGTAGTTGCTAATGGTTAGGTTTTATTAACTCTTAGATGCACAAGCCCAAAAGGTTTTGTTTCTCTTCATATGTTTAATATTTTAATCGTTTTACACAGTTAACTTCGACAACTTTCAGCTGTCTTCATCAAACTTACTACCACTAGAGGGCAGCAGAATGACTACATTTTCACCATTTAAAGGTTCCGGTAGTCAAGTCTGATGAAGACAGATGAAAAATGTTGAAACATCTGTGTCAAAACAAAGGTTAAATAAACTGAAAATTACTTGAAACGTTAATAGATTAAGTATATCACAGTGTAAGATGTTTTAATGAGTAGAGGGATTCGCATGAGTTAGCAGAGTCCCAAAATACATTAAGCATTATGTGGGGGCTTGGTTGTCATCAGATATCGTGAAACATGTATACAAGGTGCCATCTAGTGGGTGAAACGTGTTAATGCAAGTTTGCGTTAATAGCAATTTTGGATCGTAAAAATCACAAGTCCCACTCAATCTATTGGTGTGAGGAGGGTTGAACTATGCTAAATGCATGTTTTCTTGTCTCAAAAAGTAAGTCTTTCAGTGAGTATGTGTGACTGAACAAGTAAGCTTGTTTTCTTGAGTAAATAACCTCAGTGAGTAAGTTGTAAATGTTTATGTTTTATTTTGTTGTCACATATCATTCAAGATTTTAACATTGCCTGACATTTAAGACGGTGTCATTGTTGTATTGTTTGCATATGTAAACATAACTCTATTATACTAGATGTTCATCTGGTGTGTATATACAATATACAAAATGATCCTTGAACAAACTAAGCTATTTTTATTGTAATAAATACGGTAATTGCGATGTCAGTAGATTCTCGGTATGAATCTAAAACAAATTGAATGCTACAAAGCTTTTAAAAATGATGAACTTTTATGATGTATTTAAATGTTGCATTTATTGAATGTTATTTGAATTAAATAAATTTCCAGTAATGCTGTGCAACAACATTTATTTTATTGTGAAGTTTACAATTTATATATTTAGCTTGTGTGTGTGCATGCTAAATAAGTGAAAATTTTTATTCTAATTGAAGACAAAATGGTCACTGCAGACTTGAAATTGTGGTTAACAGTATTAGAACGACAAAGACAACGTGAGGTGAACAAACTTGTAAGTTTCAAAATGGCGGTCGGTACCAGGATTCGAACCCCAGTTCCTCCGATTGTCAATCCAGCTAGAGTCAAGAAAAGTCACTATTTTAGGAGCCACCTTGTATTTTTTTAATTTAGGTCTATACAAAATTATACTTTTTGAATGTCATTGCACCTTTTTAATTCAATTAATAGCCTCTATTCTGACTGGTCCACAAAAGCTTCACTGTGTATGATGTGTGTCGATGCTTATATTTATGGAAATGAAACACGTTCAGGCTTAAATAACAATTCCATCTTATTTTTAGTGTGTGAGCAAGTTGTGTCAATATAATTATAATCAAAGTTCAAGCTTAAAGTTATAATGTATATATATATAATTATATATAATTTACATATATATATACAGCTGTATATATGTTACTTATAATAAGCCTGGTAATATAACTCCACATAGGACATGGGAACGAAGAGGTAGAATATACAATGGGGGGTACTGTACTAAGTACTACTGTAAAAGAAAAGGACTTAGGGTTAACCGTTAGTGCTGATATGAAGATTTCAGAGCAGTGCGGAATTGCAGCTTCAAAGGGAAATCAAATCCTTGGATTAATTAGGCGAAACATAACGTATAAGGAAAAAGAGCTAATAATACCGCTGTACAAAACAATAGTTAGGCCTCATTTAGAATATTGTATTCAAGCGTGGAGGCCATATCGCAGGAAGGACATAGATATGCTAGAAAGAGTGCAGAGGAGAGCAACTAAAATGATACCAAATCTGAGGGATCTTAGTTATGAAATACGCCTAAAAAAATGCAGTTTAACAACACTAGAGACCAGGAGATTGAGAGGAGATCAGATAGAAGTGTTAAAAATGTTGAAGGGTTATGAAAATATAGATAGAAATATGTTTTTCTCAGTTAAGAAAGATAGAAGGACTAGAGGACATGATCTTGTATTAGCAAAGGAGCAGAGTAGATTGGATATAAGAAAGTTTTCATTTTCACAAAGGACTGTAAATGAATGGAACAGATTGCCTGCTGATTGTGTGGGTGCTAGTAGCGTGAATATGTTTAAAAATAAAATCGACACATACCTCAGACGGGCGGGATACGCATAGATAAAAAGGTCGGACTCTCGATAAGCCAAGGGCTTCCTTGTCCACCTGCTACCTAGAGTTAATTCTCTGGGTGGCAATCTTGTTAAATCTTGTTTAATATTTTTATATAAATAGCTTTAAGTTTAATGGTGTCTTCATGATGATAAGATTCCGAAAATAAACACAATTTGTTTTATTAATTTCGGAAAAAACAAGTGTTTTTTGTAACATTGAAAACAGCAGGTTTAATTTGCTCTGATGATAATCCAGTTTTCTTTCTGGCGGCAGCGAAAACAACAAATGGTGGCGCCGCACTGCGGAGTTTGGATACTCTACTCGGTTAATCTGACACTGTTTATTTGACGCATTGAACTTCGCTCAAGTGATGTCTTGTGTTAACGTAAGCTAGTGTCAACAGACGCTAGATCAGAATTACCAAAGGATTTTTCGCCCACCTATTACAGGTTAGTTCATTCATCTTTCTATTCAACCGTACGCAGTAACTATTTTATGTATTTAGAAATGTTCTCGTATTACGACATCGTTGGGTTGCAAATAGTGTTTCACTGTTTGCTTCTCTCCGACTCATTTTGAAATCGCGACTCACCTAGCCGTGCCACGTACGTAGTTGACAGGTTTAACTTCTACTAATCTAGAACTAGGTCGCTCGATATTTGTCAACATCAACACGATATCGCGTTCGCTACTAGTACAACACTGGGCAAGTTCGACCCGATTTATAACTGACTAGCTGAGTTACCCGCCGTTGCCCTGGAAAAAAGGCAGTCGTGTACCAGACACCCAAAACGCATCCTGAATGTTTCCCGCGTACCAGCATTAATAAATGGTAACTGGTCACGCCTAATTGTTAGGACAACCTTTTGCCAGAATTGATTGAGTTTTGCCTAACTTTGATACCTCAGTGCATTAGTTCCATCATTCAACATTATCCCAGGATAAATATTGTGTCTAACTCTTAGACTAGTCAGAGGTGTCAACCCTGAGACTGAGTATCTGTTACCAGTGAGATCTGAATCAGATATCCTTGAGATAAGCAGAAAATCCTTACAAATTTAGTGCAAAAACACCAAAAACAGTACAAAACAAGTAAAGTGAGTGTGTACTACATTGGCAAATTTACTGGGTGCCTGTGGGCAGTGTGGGGTGCTCCAGGTTGTACTGGTGGGGTGCTCCAGGTTGTACTGGTGGGGTGCTCCAGGTTGTACTGTGGGATGCCCACTTGGCCTCGCGCAGCATCTGTGGCGTCACGTCAAAGCATGTACTTTCACAGTTCATCTTGCATTGCATGAAAGCAGTAATCGTGTCCGCGTGCAAGCTCTCGCGTGCCTCACTGTGGATCTTGCGAACCACTGAGAACGCTCTCTCGGAGTCTGCATTGCTGTGTGGCAGACTGAGCAGGGCCTGCAACAGGTGAGCCAGGCAGGGAAAGAGCTGTTGCTGTAGAGCCGTCTTCAACGCCATCACATCAGCCCAGATGGAGTTGAGACGATGTGCCTGACCCCCGCTCTCCGTGCTGAGGACGTTGTCCTACATCAGCTGGAGGTCTTCGAATTCGTCTTTAAGGGTCTCTCTGTCGATATGATTTTTGTCAATTTTAAAATATTTTTTGAGCAGTCAATAAAACAGCATATATAATAAATGTAAACAGTTACCTAAAAACTAAAAAAACATAAGATTTCCTCGCTTATGCCACAGTTGCGCACTGGTATGTCCAGCAGGCGTGTGTGTGCCGCCCCGTTGCTGAAGAATCGGACCAGGACGACGAGCTGCTTCATCTCAGTTGCCAAGCATCGCTTGATAACATGTGTGGTCTTCATCCGTTTGCTCTTCAAGAACAAAGGACTTCGCGATCGTATTGTCCGGGCAACAGTTCAGTGAAATGGTCGGCGAGGTTGTGCTCTGCCACAAAATATGCGAACATCACCACAGATTTTGTGGTCGAATCAGGACTGACCATCCTCGCCTTGAAAAAAAGTCATCTGTGCGTCTTGTCGAGCTGACTTCATTTGCCTGTCATGCAATTTTGACTTGATATGCTCGCGAATATCATGTACGCCAGACGCCGCGACCTTTGTCACGCAAACACACTGCGGCGTCTGCGCACTAGGCATGATGCTTGACAGGCTTTGACTTGGTTATTATGCCATTGAATAGCTGGACCCATTCTGGCTGGAATACAGCCGCATAATTTTTCTACTTCTTTGCTGGTGGAGCATCCATAATTTTCCAGCGCAGTGGAATGTATGTGGCCAGGTTCCAAGAAATGAGACGTAAGCAAGGTGCCTTGCGGTGTTTCAAAATATGCCACCAGGGGCGCTGCCACCAAAACTAGTAATCGCCAAGCCCGCACCACGGCGCCAAGAACGCTGCGGGGAATGACATGTGAAGCACGGTGCGATCTATGATCTAAATAGTAAAATTACAGAAATCCGTGAGCATCATCTTTCACGGCCGATAAACCGTGAGACTTGACACCTCTGGTCTTAGTGCACTTGTGAAGCCCAAATAGCGACCAGGGCACTTGTGTCGAATTCGGACTAATAAAACCTGCATAGCTCAGCATTTAATATATGTATACCATATGTGTAGATGGAACAATATGTTAATTAATTAATTAATATAAGAAATTAATTAATTAAAAACAAGATGAATGTTTTAGTGACTACTGAGTGTAATGCAACAAATAAAAGCTGAAATGCCCAGCGATCAATAGATACCTACAATTCGAGTAGACAGAAAAATACATTAATTAATTAATAAAACAATATTAATTAATAGAAGAAACTAACATTTTGTAATGATCAGTGTAATATAGCAAATTAAAACTGTGGTTCAATATTCAATGTATGTATACCATTTGTGGGTCATTCCGTGTCAAAGCAATCACTTTTAGGCCATTTTTGCACGACCCGACTCCATTTTTGTTGAAATTTAGCACAGTTGTTGGCTCACATAAAAACATAAAAACCACAGATTAAAAAAAATCTAGGTCAAGTAGTACTGGAGATATAGGTCACTGAACTTTGACCCGATTCACATACTGGCCGTTACATTAACATCCATAACTCTGCTTCTAATAAAGGTAGAAAAGAAAGTAAGATATCAATGGAAAGTTGATTACACTTTTCATATAAATAAAAAAGTATAATTTATTATAATATGACCTTTGAACTCCAATACCCAAAAAAGTATCCTCAGATTTTATAAATTTTAATTCTACAGCATACTACATCATTGCGCAAGAGTCCCTGAAAATATTAGGATGGGCAAATAATAATCAGAGATACAGTAAATTTAGTACAGCCGGGTGACCTATTTTTGGTCTGCAGATCAGTGGATACCACACTGAATGTCAGCGTAACCTTTTCAGATTGCATAACAAACATGCTGTAATGTCTCATTTAACATGTTCACATTTTTTACAAGGCCTCACTTCTGTTTTCTCTTTGGATATCCTGTAGATGCGATCAGTGTCAGTCGTTGGGTCAACATTGGTAAGTCAACTAAGTCAAAGAGTGTCACTTTGTTACGGGTAAAACTGAGGTTTTGGGTGAAGGAAGGTTAGTTGGAATAACATTTGTTACATACGCAAGCCTCCAGTATCCATCATAGTTGGCTTTCAGATATCCTTTGACATAGATCTGCCAGACTGAGGCCAACACACTGTGCTGTGACAAGTTCATAACCTCTACTCTTCATTGAAGATATAGAATATGGTGCTACTTCCAAGTGATTCAATGATTATGCCTTAAAGAATAGTACCTTCTGCGTTCTTGCTATTGTTTTAGCTGTTTACAAACAGCTTGCAAGAAGAGTTGCTTATTCATAACTCTTCTGTGGTTGAAAATACCTTCCAAAGTGCAGAATTTGATAGCAGGAATATATGGACTGGTGTGAACTCACAGGACTACATTGGTGTGGTCATGTAATGACCATATAATTATGGTCTTTGTAGACTGGCTTTTGCATAAAGTCTGTTGACCATTCCATTCCACCCACATCATCACATATGCCCTTCCTGTGTTATGTTGCATAAAAGTACCACTTCGCATATTTCCCCAAATCCTGCTAGTGGCGGTAGAGGTTCAGAAAGTGTTCGCAGTCCGTATGCTAACTAGCACAACCATCAGGAAAGTTGATGTTTCTTTGCCCAGCTGTAGTTTACAGTGAAAAAAATTATGCTGTGTTTTTGAAGAGCTGAACCACAATGGTGTCACATATGTTGTAGTCAGAAATTACAACAGTGTTGCCTGTGCACAGAGTTGCCTGTGCATCTACTTATCTGATGGCTGTGCTGGTTAGTATAAAAAATGAAAAAACTTTCTGAACCTCTGCCACCAGAGCAGACTCCAGTGTAGCACTTTTCTCAAAAACGACATGTGATGGTGTGGATGGAATGGTCAAGAGACCAGACCAAAAGCCAGTCTACAAAAAACATAATATTTTATGCAGTTGTTTGAATCAGCCCATATACCAGCTACCGAGTTCTGCTTTACGGAAGAGTACTACGAAGCAGCTTACAATCTATATGGAAACGGCTAAAACAACAGCAGGAACACAGAATCTACACATCATCAAGTAATTATCATTGAATCAATTGGAAGTAGCCTTATATTGTACATCATCCCTAAAAAGGGAAGAGGTGACAGCTCAGTATGTTGGCCTCATCTGGCAGATGCCAAGCAGTATGTGACGGCCATCTACAATGGACACTGGAGGCTAGCGCATGTAACAAATATTCTGGCTGATCTTCCTTCATCCATATGGTCCAACACCATCAAAGTTTACCCGTAATAAAGTGACACTCTTCGAGTTAGTATTCTCCTCACCAATGTTGACCCAACGACTGACACTGGTTGCACCTACAGGTTATTCAAAGAGAAAGTAAAACATGTGAACATGTTAAATGAGACATTACAACATGTATGTACACTCATTTAATTATAAGACACCCTTTAGCATGCTTTTTATCTTTTGATCTGAAAAGTTTATTAGGAAATTCAGTGGTATTGACTGATCTGCAGACCAAACATAGGTTGCCGGCTGTACTAAATTTACTGTATCTGAACATTATTATTTGCCCATCCTAATATGTTCAGGAACTCTTGAACAATGATATAGGATGCTGTAGAATTAAAATTAAAAAAATTGAAGGATACATTTTTTTGGGTATCAGAAGTCAAATAGTCATATTATGATAAATGATACTTTTATATTTACATGAAAAATGTAATTTTACAATGTAAATATGTGCATATTTACTGGCTTTCCAATGATGTCTTACTTTCTTTTCTACCTTTATTAGAAGCAGAGTTATGGATGTTACTGTAACGGCCAGTATGCGAATCGGGTCAAAGTTCAGTGACTTATGTCTTCATTAATGTTTGACCTAGATTCTTTATAATTTGCAATTTTGATGTTCTCATGGGAGCCAACACCTGTGCTGAATTTCATCAAAATTGGAGTCGGGTGATGTTTTGAGTGATTGATTTGACATGGAATGACCCTTGTGCAGACAGAACAATACATAAAATGTTACAACAGTCTGTGTAATATAGCAATCGAAAGCTGAGGATTTCCTCAATTAGTATGTCTTCTTTTTGTAGACAATACAAGTATTTGTTAAGTCATTACAAAAATACTCAGTTAATGAATTGACCAAGGTGAACTATACAGGTAATTTGGACTGAACACAGTGTATCATCGATCAAATGAAAGCTAAGTAGCCCAGCCCAGTAATCAAATGTGCATTACAGTTTTGTAGATGGAATAATATTATAAGGTAATACAACAATATTAAATAGTTAATAGAACGAGACAAGTTATTTTGAAGTCATTCTTGTGTTTTATAAAAAAAATTCATTATGAAATATGAAAAACTTCCTTCATCGATATTCATTGATATATTATACCATTGTTGTAAGCTGAACAATAACATGTTAAATTAATAGAATCATATTGTATTGCAAGAGTACTGAGTAATATGTATTATGATTTAAAGACAAGAAATTGTAGTACAGGTTTATTATACCTATAAAAGTGTATAAATGATTCTGCTAAAACGGAACATGTCTGAACACATTTATTATATTATATCATGATGTTACAAGAAAGTGCTAGCAATGCAATTCAGGATGTAATAAATATATTAAATTAGCTTTAACTTGTATGTAACAAAAGTTTGTGGGATGTTGGTCTCACGTACTCTTTTTTGGGGAAATGCGTACCCATAAACAAAAAAAACAGTGATATTGTGCTGCCCTCTGCTGATCAACATGTAATACTGACAACAGTAGCCAACGGATATTGCCGAAGCTGCTCACGGAAACATCCGAACATTCGAAATTGGAGGGTGGGTGTCTTCTAAGCTCTAGGGGCACATGGGCTGGACCAACAATGGTGCTTTTCGTTACGTATTTTAAAAGTAGAAATGTAATAGATTATCTTGGCAAAACGACATCAAACTTACATTTTCACAAGTATGGGAACGAAACAACAGTTGTTTTCGTTATAATTTTTCACAACATTACACTAAACTCCCTACAATGAAGTTCTAGATATAAACAGTTTATTATATTACCTTTAATTTACCATTAATATGTGTTATATCGAGCACATGTGCCCATTTTTCGTTGAAGTGAGTGCCCCTAAATGCTAAGCCGGGCCACGTCAAAATGATCGGACGCAAATCACCCGACAGGTAGCAGCTTCAAAACACGCTTGTGTAATATAATCGTTTCAAGTTGCAGCAAATTCAATAATCCTAAAAATACTAATAATGTTAACGTAATTCTATTCAAAATAAACAAAAAATTATGATAAATGCATTGTTACGTGGAAACAAGTTGAAAGTCGGCAAAATCTTAACGGATTCTCGTCCGACTGAATTAGTGGCGCCATCTGTTGACAACACTACCCTTGCATGGCATCCACCTCCTCTAAGCCTATGTATATAGTGCATCACTTGTTTTTATCCGCACTTTTGTTTTTTGTCGTTTTTCTTTCTTTATTTTGAACATCCTTCTACACAATTTTTTCCCATTTTGTTCGACTGCCCTGACGTTATGCACCGCGCAAATCAGTGTGTGATTGTGATGGCAGCTGGTTGTATTTAGACGCAACTATCGTAGTAACACCCCACTGATATCACCCTCTAAAAGACCCTCCTGAAAAAAACAGTAGCCCTGACACGACCAGTACAAAGGACTGACCGATGCCCATGGTTGTAGATTTGTGACTCGCACGCATACATTAGCATAGGACAGAATAGCAACTGAAAGGATATAAAATATTCCGTACAGTTCTGACAAATATCCCGTAACACAACATTTTAGAGCAATATCGGCATGTTTCTAACACATTGAATACTTGTAACGTGTTTGTCATTTTCTGAAGCGACACAAACAATTACTTGGCAAGACCACACCACATTATCAGCTGCATAACCGTACCTGTGGTTATTTAAAGCTCGTCGGGAAACGTTAGCCTTGAGGTCCGGAGTAGGTGGGTTATCTACAGTGGCCAATGGCAATTGCTCAGCCTTGGGGTCTGACTCACTAATGAAACCTACCCCCCACCGCAATATTTGACCTTATCTTTTGTCACTCTGATGCGTACATTGTGTATAAGGGGATGGGAGGTGCATTTTTACAATTTTGTGCGCAAGTAATGTTTACGATCCGAAACGGTGACGCCACATGGCAGACTGTGGGTAATAGCGCCCTGACTTTTGTGGGAGCAACAAACGGTGGCGCCACAAAAATGTTTGAGGAATTCGTTGGGTGCGACTAATTAAGGCTTCAACATACTGTTAACTGGACCAGTTAAATATAAGGTTATTTGTACTGATATAAAACAGCTTGATGCTATGCGTTTCTTTGTTGGAGGATTTGCTAAGTGGTCAAGCCATATCGTCGTGAAGGCTGATGGCTAGATTCCGACTATGTAACAAGTTTCGTTTTCCTGATAGTCATTCTTGAGTAAATACCAACGCTTGTGTAATAACCATTTCAAGTTGCAGCGAAATCAGTAATCCTAAAAATACTAATGATGTTACTGTAATTTTATTCAAAATAAAAAAAATTTATGACCAATGCGTTGTTACGTGGAAACAAGTTGAAAGTCGGCAAAGTCTTAAAGGATTCTCGTCCAACTGAATTAGCGGTGCCGTCTGTTGACATCCCTATCCAAGGAATATCTATATTATGAAAAAACTGTGTCTTAGCGCACTTTGAAGTCCAAATAGCGACCCGTTTTGTGCTAGTCTATGGTGCTGCGGGCGTGTGTTAGCACACGACGTGAGTAAAATGAGCGATATAGGCCTAGCAGATATGTTGATGCAAACCGGGGCGCTGTTTACTCCTCAAAAGTGTGCTAAGCTGCAATTTTCAATGTTTAATGATGAATGGTGGAACTAACACACTCAGGTATCAAAATTAGGCAAAACTCAAGTTATAACAGCGAAGTCGAGGTGGGTCCGGAATCGACACAAGTGCTGTACACAAACAAACAGAGAATGAACTGTTTTATAATATAGATGTCATATTCCTAGTTATCCAATATAACTTTTGACACTCACTTTTTATAATACACTAACTTAATGGGCGATACTTTTGACGCTAAATGACAAAAGGACACATAGCTCCATCTGTAGGAAATGCATGAAATGCCAAAGAGGGCGCTACTTGTAAGCGTGCGGACGTGACCAATGACCTGGTGCATGTTAAGTGTTGAGGATTTTTAAACGTCAATTATTAAAAAAACTATTCAACATTTCTGCATACATCCAGCAACATGTTTGTAGATGGCATAATTATCTTTACGATGATATAGAAAAACATTAAATTCCATGGTTGGAACTCCACGTACAGCCTTTTGAAATATTGAGCCCCAAGTTCTCCACCCCCCGGACAAATTTTGAAAATGTATAAATCTATGAACCATCTCAATGGGCCCGGTAGATTACATGCACAATTTCAGCCCGATACATGCAAAACTGACGGAGATGTGGGTGACATACAAACAAACTGTTTTGTAATATGGAAGTGAAGCTCCACCACTCTCTGTCACTCAATCTCTCACTGTCAGTGAAACTAAATCAAAGACAAAGTCTAATTTCCAGACTGTATTGATTGAAACGGAAAATATAAATTTACATTACCTGGGTCTTTTGGAAGAGATGCTATAAGCCATTGGTTCCTTCTATCTGGTGTCTATGCCAGGGGAAGTAAAACATCCCACGTAGGAAATGGAAATCCTGTCATGGATTCACTGAGCTCATTGCTAGAGAACTCTACGACAGAATAATCAACAAATGATGGTGGTCGTACAATAGAAGAAAAAGAAAATGGAAATCACTAAAATTTTCAGACTATATCCCGGCTTCACCTTCTGGTGTTTATTACCAGGCAGTATTGTGGATGATCTGCATAATATGCTTGGGTCTTTTCCCACAGTTACAAAGTCTCAATTGTTTTGCATCTAGAGATGGATTACAAGCTCGATCCGCAAAATTTCACTGGGGGGACAGACATAGTTCTGCCTCCCAGTAAGTCTGAACCTGAATGTAAGGGTTTTAGTGAGCCTCGAGGGGGTGCAAATCAAGGTTTTCTAAGAGCCTAAACATGGTTTATTTGGTAAGCATAACGGGTGCTTGTAACAGGAAGTTTCTGGTTTTTTGAACATTGCCACAAAAACTATTCAAAGGCACCCCCTCCATCTTCCAATGTATGATCAGACAGTGGAATGGTGCTGAAGCCCCGGTTCTCAGCCATTTTGTTCCCACGTGTGATCTTTTATTTCCTCCAGCTACACACCTGGTAGAAGTCTTTTAGTCTCTCTTCCGAAAGACACAAACAAAATGGGATGAACGATATTGCCTAAGGCAAAGCTTTGAAACAGCAACCAATGGACCTCGGTTGGCAGTGTAGGGCTCTATGACCCTTATGTTGACAGTGTAGGGCTTTACGACCCCTCTGTTGACAGTGTAGGGCTTTATGACCCCTCTGTTGACAGTGTAGGGCTCTATGACTCCTCTGTTGACAGTGTAGGGCTCTATGACCCCTATGTTGACAGTGTAGGGCTTTATGACCCCTCCGTTGATAGTGTAGGGCTTTATGACCCCTCTGTTGACAGTGTAGAGCTTTATGACCCCTCTGTTGACAGTGTAGAGTTTTATGACCCCTCTGTTGACAGTGTAGAGCTTTATGACCCCTCTGTTGACAGTGTATGACTCTATAACCCTCCATTGACAGTGTAGAGCTTTATGACCCCTCTGTTGACAGTGTAGAGCTTTATGACCCCTCTGTTGACAGTGTAGAGCTTTATGACCCATCTGTTGACAGTGTAGAGCTTTATGACCCCTCTGTTGACAGTGTAGAGCTTTATGACCCCTCTGTTGACAGTGTAGAGCTTTATGACCCCTCTGTTGACAGTGTAGAGCTTTATGACCCATATGTTGACAGTGTAGAGCTTTATGACCCATCTGTTGACAGTGTAGAGCTTTATGACCCCTCTGTTGACAGTGTAGAGCTTTATGACCCCTTTGTTGATAATGTAGGGCTTTATGATCTGTCTGTTGAGGATAGTTCTAGGGCTTTATGACTCTTCTGTTGACAGTGTAAGACTTTATAACCCTCTGTTGATAGTGTAGGGCTCTATGGCCCCTCTGTTGATAGTGTAGGGCTCTATGGCCCCTCTGTTGACAGTGTAGGGCTCTATGGCCCCTCTGTTGACAGTGTAGGGCTCTATAACCCTATGTTGACAGTGTAGGGCTGTGTGACCCCTCTGTTGACAGCGTAGGACCCTGTTACCCCTCTTTTGACAGTGTAGGGCTTTATGACATTCTGTTGGCTGCTAAGACCCTTTACTTTAGATGCATTGCTGAACATTGGGAAACAATTAGTATTTAATTATACTTTGTAATCTAGTTTATTTCAGATACTGTCCATATATATACTTATGTATGTATGTACATCAATAAAATCCATGTAAAAATCATATGTACATGTATGTCAAAATTAATTTTAAAGTATACAAACATACCTGGTACACAGACATTATATATTTTTAAAGATAATAAAAATATATTCATTTAACATGTATAGGATAAGTAAACAAAACAAGTAATATTTAAGTAATGACAAAAAGTGTTAATATAATAGTGACAAGTAAAACATAAATATACACATGTTCGTTAAAATTCCAGGTAAAAATAATTTTACAATGATTTCTATTGGTGTTATAGGGGAAATGTCCCCAAGACTCTCCCTTGCCCTCTTTGGGCTGTGCCAAACAGGGGTGAATGAACTCCGACAATTGGCCTCTCACCCCGGGGTTGCAATCTCATGGATTGTGGAGAAAGACATCAGGTTTGCCGAGAAGATGGCACAAGACCTGCCTCCGCAGTTTGACACAAACATCGTCAAGCCGTCATACGCCCACCTGGTGTATGAAGATCCCAAGTATGTTTTAATTTTAACAAAGGCTGTATGTTAAAATTGAACAGCTGGAAGTGTATCTGAGAAATATATTTTAAGTAATTGTACCAATGTAACAAAACCTACAATATCAGTTGAAAAATATTAACATAGTTTTTAGTAGTTCAGAAGTAGCAATCCACAATAATTTGATAGTTTATTGGTAGCAGGGTGCCTCTTTAAAAGGGGGTTGTCCGATCGTTTTTTATTGTAAAATCATGTTATTCAGTGTAAACTGCATGTGTTCTAACCTACTTACCGTCCAAATATGTTTTAACAAAGCAAAAGACTTGAATTCAACTGTCCAGTGTTTTCAAAAATCACCAAGCTGTCACTCAAATCCTCGAATGACGAGAGAAGATAATTCAGAGGAAGGTCGTGAGCCAGCTAGGACATGATGATGTATCATGTGATGTATATGAAGACATCTTGGTAGTAAAATTTTATATTTGGACCTAGGACCATACTTTTGAAAGCGGTGTGCTGCCTTGTAAACAAAGTGTTTCCTCCCTAAAGATTAAATTTCATAAACAACAAATGGTTCATTAAAACATTTCTGCTGTCAGTATGTTATTTATAATAATATATATAGTTTATAATGTATGGTTTTATGATAAAACCTAATGGAAAAACTCCCTTTATCAAAGATTATATATATTAAAATTGTGCCGCTGCAAATGTATCTGTAAAATATATTTTTAAGTATTTGTAGCAATGTGAAAATATTAACATAAAAAGATTATCATGAGAAGTCTATAGTGAAGTGATGTTGGTGACCCTGTGTTTCAGAGTGGACGCTGTGCTGGTGTGTAGCCCTTACAGCGGGGTGAACTGGGTACGCCGTGCCCTCACACACGGTCAGTGTTTGTGTGACCTACATGTCTAATTATTACACTAAACTAATTATTACATTTAAACTAACTATTAAACATCTAATTAACTTAACAGGTATTCATCTCATTACTGTAATTATTTCATTAACATCATTATTACATTCATTTATTTATTTACTTATTGTATGTGTGTTTATTAGATTTGTCTGGTGTTACATTCATATAATTAATGCATTCATTTCTGTACAACCATATCACAAGTGCTGTCTCTTTCATCAGAGTTATATTAACAAGCCAATACACAACCATCTCCTAGACCCTGTTGCTACCAACACAAGTCATATATCAAGCCAATACACAACCATCTCCTAGATCCTGTCACTACCTACACAAGTCATATAACAAGCCAATACACAACCATCTCCTAGACCCTGTTGCTACTAACACAAGTCATATAACAAGTCAATACACAAACATCTCCTAGATCCTGTCACTACCTACACAAGTCATATAACAAGCCAATACACAACCATCTCCTAGACCCTGTTGCTACCAACACAAGTCATATAACAAGCCAATACACAACCATCTCCTAGACCCTGTAGCTACTAACACAAGTCGTATAACAAGCCAATACACAACCATCTCCTAGACCCTGTTGCTACTAACACAAGTCATATAACAAGCCAATACACAACCATCTCCTAGACCCTGTTGCTACTAACACAAGTCATATAACACGCCAATACACAACCATCTCCTAGACCCTGTTGCTACTAACACAAGTCATATAACAAGCCAATACACAACCATCTCCTAGACCCTGTTGCTACTAACACAAGTCATATAACACGCCAATACACAACCATCTCCTAGACCCTGTTGCTACTAACACAAGTCATATAGCACGCCAATACACAACCATCTCCTATACCCTGTTGCTACTAACACAAGTCATATAACACGCCAATACACAACCATCTCCTAGACCCTGTAGCTACTAACACAAGTCATATAACAAGCCAATACACAACCATCTCCTAGACCCTGTTGCTACTAACACAAGTCATATAACACGCCAATACACAACCATCTCCTAGACCCTGTTGCTACTAACACAAGTCATATAACAGGCCAATACACAACCATTTCCTAGACCATGTTGCTACTAACACAAGTCATATAACAAGCCAATACACAAACATCTCCTAGACCCTGTTGCTACTAACACAAGTCATATAACACGCCAATACACAACCATCTCCTAGACCCTGTTGCTACTAACACAAGTCATATAACAGGCCAATACACAACCATCTCCTAGACCATGTTGCTACTAACACAAGTCATATAACAAGCCAATACACAACCATCTCCTAGACCATGTTGCTACCAACACAAGTCATATAACAAGCCAATACACAACCATCTTCTAGACCATGTTGCTACTAACACAAGTCATATAACAAGCCAATACACAACCATCTCCTAGACCATGTTGCTACTAACACAACTCATATAACAAGCCAATACACAACCATCTCCTAGACCATGTTGCTACCAACACAAGTCATATAACAAGCCAATACACAACCATCTCCTAGACCATGTTACTACCAACACAAGATGTATAACAAACCAATACACAACCATCTCCTAGACCATGTTGCTACCAATACAAGTCATATAACAAGCCAATACACAACCATCTCACAAATCTTGTCTCTATCAACACAAGTCATATAACCAGCCAATATACAACCATCTCCTAGACCCTGTCCCTACCAACACAAGTCATATAACAAGCCAATACACAACCATCTCACAAATCCTGTCTCTATCAACACAAGTCATATAACCAGCCAATACACAACCATCTCCTAGACCCTGTTGCTACCAACACAAGTCATATAACAAGCCAATACACAACCATCTCCTAGACCCTGTTGCTACCAACACAAGTCATATAACAAGCCAATACACAACCATCTCCTAGACCATGTTGCTACCAACACAAGTCATATAACAAGCCAATACACAACCATCTCCTAGACCATGTTGCTACCAACACAAGTCATATAACAAGCCAATACACAACCATCTCCTAGACCCTGTTGCTACCAACACAAGTCATATAACAAGCCAATACACAACCATCTCCTAGACCCTGTTGCTACTAACACAAGTCATATAACAAGCCAATACACAACCATCTCCTAGACCCTGTTGCTACCAACACAAGTCGTATAACAAACCAATACACAACCATCTCCTAGACCATGTTGCTACCAACACAAGTAATATAACAAGCCAATACACAACCATCTCCTAGACCATGTTGCTACTAACACAAATCATATAACAAACCAATACACAACCATCTCCTAGACCCTGTTGCTACTAACACAAATCATATAACAAACCAATACACAACCATCTCCTAGACCATGTTGCCACCAACACAAGTCATATAACTAGCCAATACACAACCATCTCCTAGACCATGTTGCCACCAACACAAGTCATATAACCAGCCAATACACAACCATCTCCTAGACCATGTTGCTACTAACACAACTCATATAACAAGCCAATACACAACCATCTCCTAGACCATGTTGCTACCAACACAAGTAATATAACAAGCCAATACACAACCATCTCCTAGACCATGTTGCTACCAACACAAGACGTATAACAAACCAATACACAACCATCTCCTAGACCATGTTGCTACCAATACAAGTCATATAACAAGCCAATACACAACCATCTCACAAATCCTGTCTCTATCAACACAAGTCATATAACCAGCCAATATACAACCATCTCCTAGACCCTGTCCCTACCAACACAAGTCATATAACAAGCCAATACACAACCATCTCACAAATCCTGTCTCTATCAACACAAGTCATATAACCAGCCAATACACAACCATCTCCTAGACCCTGTTGCTACCAACACAAGTCATATAACAAGCCAATACACAACCATCTTCTAGACCCTGTTGCTACCAACACAAGTCATATAACAAGCCAATACACAACCATCTCCTAGACTATGTTGCTACCAACACAAGTCATATAACAAGCCAATACACAACCATCTCCTAGACCATGTTGCTACCAACACAAGTCATATAACAAGCCAATACACAACCATCTCCTAGACCCTGTTGCTACCAACACAAGTCATATAACAAGCCAATACACAACCATCTCCTAGACCCTGTTGCTACTAACACAAGTCATATAACAAACCAATACACAACCATCTCCTAGACCCTGTTGCTACCAACACAAGTCGTATAACAAACCAATACACAACCATCTCATAGACCCTGTTGCTACCAATACAAGTCATATAACAAGCCAATACACAACCATCTCACAAATCCTGTCTCTATCAACACAAGTCATATAACCAGCCAATATACAACCATCTCCTAGACCCTGTCCCTAACAACACAAGTCATATAACAAGCCAATACACAACCATCTCACAAATCCTGTCTATCAACACAAGTCATATAACCAGCCAATACACAACCATCTCCTAGACCCTGTTGCTACCAACACAAGTCATATAACAAGCCAATACACAACCATCTCCTAGACCCTGTTGCTACCAACACAAGTCATATAACAAGCCAATACACAACCATCTCCTAGACCATGTTGCTACCAACACAAGTCATATAACAAGCCAATACACAACCATCTCCTAGACCATGTTGCTACCAACACAAGTCATATAACAAGCCAATACACAACCATCTCCTAGACCCTGTTGCTACCAATACAAGTCATATAACAAGCCAATACACAACCATCTCACAAATCCTGTCTCTATCAACACAAGTCATAACCAGCCAATATACAACCATCTCCTAGACCCTGTCCCTACCAACACAAGTCATATAACAAGCCAATACACAACCATCTCACAAATCCTGTCTCTATCAACACAAGTCATATAACACGCCAATACACAACCATCTCCTAGACCCTGTTGCTACTAACACAAGTCATATAACACGCCAATACACAACCATCTCCTAGACCCTGTTGCTACTAACACAAGTCATATAACACGCCAATACACAACCATCTCCTAGACCCTGTAGCTACTAACACAAGTCATATAACAAGCCAATACACAACCATCTCCTAGACCCTGTTGCTACTAACACAAGTCATATAACACGCCAATACACAACCATCTCCTAGACCCTGTTGCTACTAACACAAGTCATATAACAGGCCAATACACAACCATTTCCTAGACCATGTTGCTACTAACACAAGTCATATAACAAGCCAATACACAAACATCTCCTAGACCCTGTTGCTACTAACACAAGTCATATAACACGCCAATACACAACCATCTCCTAGACCCTGTTGCTACTAACACAAGTCATATAACAGGCCAATACACAACCATCTCCTAGACCATGTTGCTACTAACACAAGTCATATAACAAGCCAATACACAACCATCTCCTAGACCATGTTGCTACCAACACAAGTCATATAACAAGCCAATACACAACCATCTTCTAGACCATGTTGCTACTAACACAAGTCATATAACAAGCCAATACACAACCATCTCCTAGACCATGTTGCTACTAACACAACTCATATAACAAGCCAATACACAACCATCTCCTAGACCATGTTGCTACCAACACAAGTCATATAACAAGCCAATACACAACCATCTCCTAGACCATGTTGCTACCAACACAAGACGTATAACAAACCAATACACAACCATCTCCAGACCATGTTGCTACCAATACAAGTCATATAACAAGCCAATACACAACCATCTCACAAATCCTGTCTCTATCAACACAAGTCATATAACCAGCCAATATACAACCATCTCCTAGACCCTGTCCCTACCAACACAAGTCATATAACAAGCCAATACACAACCATCTCACAAATCCTGTCTCTATCAACACAAGTCATATAACCAGCCAATACACAACCATCTCCTAGACCCTGTTGCTACCAACACAAGTCATATAACAAGCCAATACACAACCATCTTCTAGACCCTGTTGCTACCAACACAAGTCATATAACAAGCCAATACACAACCATCTCACAAATCCTGTCTCTATCAACACAAGTCATATAACCAGCCAATATACAACCATCTCCTAGATCCTGTCCCTACCAACACAAGTCATATAACAAGCCAATACACAACCATCTCACAAATCCTGTCTCTATCAACACAAGTCATATAACCAGCCAATACACAACCATCTCCTAGACCCTGTTGCTACCAACACAAGTCATATAACAAGCCAATACACAACCATCTTCTAGACCCTGTTGCTACCAACACAAGTCATATAACAAGCCAATACACAACCATCTCCTAGACTATGTTGCTACCAACACAAGTCATATAACAAGCCAATACACAACCATCTCCTAGACCATGTTGCTAACAACACAAGTCATATAACAAGCCAATACACAACCATCTCCTAGACCCTGTTGCTACCAACACAAGTCATATAACAAGCCAATACACAACCATCTCCTAGACCCTGTTGCTACTAACACAAGTCATATAACAAGCCAATACACAACCATCTCCTAGACCCTGTTGCTACCAACACAAGTCGTATAACAAACCAATACACAACCATCTCCTAGACCATGTTGCTACCAACACAAGTAATATAACAAGCCAATACACAACCATCTCCTAGACCATGTTGCTACTAACACAAATCATATAACAAACCAATACACAACCATCTCCTAGACCCTGTTGCTACTAACACAAATCATATAACAAACCAATACACAACCATCTCCTAGACCCTGTTGCTACCAACACAAGTCGTATAACAAACCAATACACAACCATCTCCTAGACCCTGTTGCTACCAATACAAGTCATATAACAAGCCAATACACAACCATCTCACAAATCCTGTCTCTATCAACACAAGTCATATAACCAGCCAATATACAACCATCTCCTAGACCCTGTCCCTACCAACACAAGTCATATAACAAGCCAATACACAACCATCTCACAAATCCTGTCTCTATCAACACAAGTCATATAACCAGCCAATACACAACCATCTCCTAGACCCTGTTGCTACCAACACAAGTCATATAACAAGCCAATACACAACCATCTCCTAGACCCTGTTGCTACCAACACAAGTCATATAACAAGCCAATACACAACCATCACCTAGACCATGTTGCTACCAACACAAGTCATATAACAAGCCAATACACAACCATCTCCTAGACCATGTTGCTACCAACACAAGTCATATAACAAGCCAATACACAACCATCTCCTAGACCCTGTTGCTACCAACACAAGTCATATAACAAGCCAATACACAACCATCTCCTAGACCCTGTTGCTACTAACACAAGTCATATAACAAGCCAATACACAACCATCTCCTAGACCCTGTTGCTACCAACACAAGTCGTATAACAAACCAATACACAACCATCTCCTAGACCATGTTGCTACCAACACAAGTAATATAACAAGCCAATACACAACCATCTCCTAGACCATGTTGCTACTAACACAAATCATATAACAAACCAATACACAACCATCTCCTAGACCCTGTTGCTACTAACACAAATCATATAACAAACCAATACACAACCATCTCCTAGACCATGTTGCCACCAACACAAGTCATATAACTAGCCAATACACAACCATCTCCTAGACCATGTTGCCACCAACACAAGTCATATAACCAGCCAATACACAACCATCTCCTAGACCCTGTGCTACCAACACAAGTCATATAACAAGCCAATACACAACCATCTCTTAAACCATGTCTCTAGTAGCACAAGTCATACAAAAAGCCAATACACAACCATCTCACAAATCCTGTCTCTGTCAACACAAGTCATATAACCAGCCAGTACACAGTCATCTCCTAAACCATGTTTCTATCTTCATAACATAGCAAAAAAATGTATTGCGCAAAAAAGGGTAAAGTTGTTTCAACAAGAAGAGCATGAAGGAATTGTGAAACTTGCAGAGAGTGCAGCCCAAGTAATGTAAATATAAACATAGTAGCTAAGGTGAAGTTTGATGGAGGTCATGCTCATAGTTAACAGTGACGTTAGAGTGTGGATGTGTGTAATATTTCTGCAGGTAAAGGTGTGTTCTGTGAGACGCCCATGCTGTGTCGTGACGTAGGAGCCATCCTCGCTTGTCACGAGATCTCGAAAACCATCGACAAGCCTCTCATGTTCTTTCTCCAGAGGTCAGTCCAAGGTCATCGTTCATCTGATACCTGATTTAAAAGAGATTCAAATGTAACCTAAAAGGGGCAAGATAGATTATGAATCAGTGATGCTCTCGGCATGAATGGAGTAGGCAGAAATATAATTACGTATGTTTCATACACTGGAAATCAGTTCACTAATACATAGTGTGTGTATGTACGTGTGTGTGTGTGCGTGTGTGTGCACGCACGTGTATGTGTGTATGTATATATGAACAGGTGCATGCATGCTGGCATGCCTACACGCACGTGATTGCTTGTTTTATTTACGTTTTGAAGATTACACCAAAGCCATAAATATTATTTTTGTGCAACAAAACCCTTTTTATTTCAAAGGGGACGTGCACAAGTGACAGTGAAAATAAACATAGTCTTTAAACCACGACGTTTTATTTTCAGCCGGTTCGACTCATTTACAAGCAGAGCGAGAGAAATGATCATGAGCGGTGAGATTGGGAAGATAGAATCGGTGAAAACCACGACTTCTTGTAGTGTGCCTCTGTCGCTGTGTGACACCCAAACAACAGGTAAGCCGGGGCTAATGTCCTCACCACTGTCAACATGAGGTTATTTTATCTAGCTCACATTGACCAGACCACAAATTTTCGCAACTGTGCATGTACGAACATGGAATTGTGGGGAGAAGTTTGTCCAGAATGTAAATGTATACAGAGGAATGTGTAGCAAAAATTTTTGGTTTGGATTGTGATTGGACTGGAGATTTGTGTCAAGTATATATTTGTTGCCTGTGCAACACCTAGCTCACTTTGACCGCAGTCATCACAGTTATTCTTGTTACTGTTTGGTTAAATTAAATTTTGCGCTATGCAGATGAACATATTTTTACCCAGGATACTTTGCGTAGAGCCAAAATGAACCGATCTTCGAACAGGTGAATAGAACAACACTTGGAGGGCATCGGTTGTCACCAACAGTGGCATTTCTGGAGAGTTGGTCACAGTAAATTCTCTCACGTAGAAGAAATACCCTCTAAAAATTGTAACATAAAAGACATGCAAGTAAACTCTATATAATCACTATTGTGTTTTCTGAAACACATCAGTAATTATTAGACCAGAGGCCATCGGAAGTGAATGAACAAAAAGAGTTGAGTGGACCACAGCACCTGGGAAAAGTTACTTTAAAATTTAAAAAAAAATTTGTTATATTTATCTATTCAACTACAGTGAAATCAAATGAAATCTATTTGTATGTGATTAATAGGAATGTTAAATTAGTAATTAGAATATATAATCTATATATACAAATATGGCAACTTTAGAGCATTGTAAGTACACTTATTGCTTTCTATACTCGGTCACTGCCTTGGACCATTGGCCTCTGATCTACCAAATGGCAATGCGTTAAAAAACCGCAAAGGTTTTTAGTACTTTTTCAGTTGTCAGTAATTCCCAGGTGATGCCACTGGACGTATGCTATAATCATAATCTGCTGCATGCAATGCCATAATTGAAATTAAACGGTCACGGGAACGAGTTTAAGTTCAAAACACTGCAATGGTGTCAATGGCTGCCCTTGGTTTGTGCTTCATGGGTGGGTGTGGGCACTAGTTAATGTATATGTTATGTCTGTAATTGAATGTTTTTTGTGTGATTACGTTATTGTTTTTATATAAATAAATAACTGAGAAAATGTGCTGTATTAGTATTAACAGCATATCTACTGTAAATTATTTGCATCTGGAAATAAATTCTGATTTATTCATGGAAATACAAACATGTAGAGATACAAAATGGCCGACATTCCTGTTGTCAGACGAGTGCATACTGGGTAGCATTCTGCCCGGATTGGACCAGGTCTGCTGGCTGACACAAGAGGACCCAGTAACGGTCCATGTGCGACAGACCCCACCTCGGTCCTCGACAGACCATGCCTTTAGTTCGGTCCAAGTTGACCTTTGCTTCCCCAGTGGTACCATGGCAACCGTGGATGTCAACAGAGAACGAGCGGCAGATGAAAACCAGTTGGAGGTAGGAATGTCATTTCCTGAATTATGACAACATTTGTGCCAACCGTTGTCGGGCGTGGTAACAAATGAATAGAACATCAGAATCTCAGTCGATAAAACCACAGTTCTGTTCTACTTGCTTGATGTTGATTTTGTTCACTCTGTGTTGTATTAGTTGATCCCCACATGCTGAGACGCTGGTGTTTACATCTGTCTCAGTAGCCCCTAGCAAAATGCCATGATAAACAGGGAAGTCTGGTTGAGCTTTTTATCCAATAATCTTGTTTGATGGATGACAGAAATCCATAAGATCCGCTGTGATTATTAGAGAACATTATAACCGGTCCCTTATACCAGTGCGCATGCGCTACTAGAAATAGAACCATTACACACTCGCATTTCAACCTGTTCAATACTTGTTTAGTTATTGTCATTTCACGCTTTCTCTTTAGTAAAGTGACTGAACAAATGGAACTCTGTTCTTATTTATAACTAAACAACTTGATGGCACCTGTGAACGTTGTGTGTCCGATCGAGGATTGTGACTATACGGCTACGCACGCAGAGGCGGCAGTGGTGGCTGCTATGCTGAGTGTACACGCCACTGTGCACGTCGCAGTCCCCCGGGCGCTGGGCGCGAATGCGAAGATGGAGAAACTCAAGCGTCCTTCCGTAGCACTGGCCGGGACGGGCAAGGCCTGGTCATACTTCATAACCCGCTGGGGTGAGTACAAGACGGGTACTAAACTTGTTGGACCCGACATAGTCGCACAACTACTGGAATGCTGCGAGGAGGAGTTGAGAAAAGACCTCACTCGCGCAGCGGGCAAGAGCCTAATGAGCAGTGACGAAAAAGACGTCCTCACCGCCATGAAGGCACTCGCCGTCCGAGCGGAGAACACTATGGTAGCTCGGGTAGCCCTGTCTAACATGCGGCAGGGACACGAGGAGCCCATCCGGTCGTTCTATGCCCGTATCAAGGGGCAGGCGGACACATGCAAGTACGAGATGAAGTGCGATCAAGTCAACGACTTCACAGAAGAGATTATACGCAATGTGATTGCCCGCGGCATCGCAGACCAAGAGATACAACTTGATCTGCTCGGTGAAAAGAACCAGGACATGCCATTAAAGGACATGATTGAGTATATCGAGGCCAAGGAGTCTGGAAAACGCTCGGCATCGCGTCTACTCGACCCTCAGAACACGGATGCGATCAGCAGCTCGTATCGGCGGGGGAAACAGCAGAACGTCCGCAACAGGGGAGGAGGCAGGCCGGAGAAACCGAAAGCCAAGTCCAAAGGGGTGTGCATCTACTGCGGCGAGGTGGGTCACGGCAAGACGCCCCTGTGGCACACCAGACGCACCGAGTGCCCCGTGTATGGTAAAAAGTGCCAGAAGTGTGGCCGCCAGAATCACCTCGACAAGGCGTGCCTGAGCGGACGACCGACTAAGCCCCCATCTGAGGAGAGAAACGAGCTGTATGACGAGCAAACGACAGCCTTCGTCGAGCTATGCACGGTCACCATGGACAGCGTGGGCGACGAGTTACGCACACTCCCCTTCGCTCACCATCTGTACGATAATATGTGCGATAAATGGACGAAACGCGCGTCCAACCCGCAGCCGTACATCAACCTCACTCTTACCAACGAGCGCGAAGATTACAAAGCGCTGGGTTTTGACCTCCTGAAACGCACCCGTGCAGTATCCCTGCCTGTCATGGCCGACACGGGCTGTCAGAGCTGCCTGATCGGCATTGGAGTCACCCAACAAATGGGCCTGAGTACCAAGGACTTCATACCCGTATCCATGACTATGAAGGCTGCGAACAACAAGGGAATTCGTATTCTCGGAGCTGTGGTGGTCAGATTCGCCGGTAACAGTGGCACTCGGAGATTGGAGACGCGCCAAATCGCGTACGTGACAGACACCTCGGACCGCATATTCCTCTCCCGCGCAGCTTGCGTGGACCTGGGCATGATCTCGGACAAGTTCCCAACACTCGGGGAGGTCAACCTGGCGACCTCTGAATTGTGTGACTGCCCGCGACGTGCAGAGCCGCCGACCAAGCCGACCACACTCCCCATGCCGGCGACCGAGGCTAACAGAGAAACCTTACAGAAACACTTACTCAGAATATACGCTCAGAGCACTTTCAATATGTGCCCGCACCAGCCCTTACCGAGAAAGACTGGCCCGCCGCTACGTCTTATACTCGATGAGGATGCGACGCCGATTGCCTATCACACTCCCATCCCCGTGGCCATACACTGGCAAGACGAGGTAAAAGCAGGCCTTGACCAGGACGTTCGTCTCGGCGTGTTAGAGGAAGTACCCATCGGTACGCCGGTGACATGGTGTCACCGCATGGTAATCTGCGCGAAAAAGAACGGCAAGCCGCGACGCACCATCGACTTCCAGGCCTTGAACAAACATGCGTTCCGCGAAACCCACCACACCCAATCCCCGTTCCACCAGGCGAGACGCATACCTAACGGGAAACGCAAGACCGTATTCGACGCATGGAACGGCTACCACAGTGTCCCTCTACACGAGGACGACCGCCACAAGACGACCTTCATCACTCCATGGGGACGCTACCGGTACCTATCGGCTCCACAAGGGTATATAGCGTCAGGAGATGGTTATACACGACGATACGACGAGATCGTCGCGGACATTGGTGACAAGACCAAGTGCGTGGACGACACGCTACTATGGTCAGATACGATCGAGGAGAGCTACTTCCAGGCGGTCCAATGGCTGGATATATGTGGCCGGAATGGAATCATCCTCAACCCGGAGAAGTTCATCTTCAGCGCACCCACAGCGGACTTTGCAGGCTTCACGATCACCATGACTGACGTGCGACCATGCAGCCGCTACCTGGAGGCGATCCGCGATTTCCCACAACCGCGTAACATCACCGACGTCAGATCGTGGTTCGGGCTGGTCAATCAAGTGGCCTACGCGTTCAGCATGGCCGAACGAATGCATCCGTTCCGGAAGCTCCTGAAAAATGGAGAATGCTTCACGTGGTCCCCGGAGTTAGAGGACATATTCCGCGAGTCGAAGGACGTGATCGTTCAAGAAATCGAGCGCGGCGTCCGCATCTTTGACAAGACCAAGCCTACATGCATCGCCACAGACTGGTCGAAGGAGGGCATTGGATTCTGGCTATTTCAAAAGCACTGCCGATGCTCACCAATCAGACCCTTCTGCTGCAACAACGGGTGGAAAATAACTCTGGTCGGCAGCAGGTTTACACACGCAGCAGAATCCAGATACGCGCCCATAGAGGGCGAGGCCCTCGCAGTTGCGGATGCCTTGGACAAGGCGCGCTACTCGTGCTGGGTTGCGAGAACTTGATCGTAGCGGTAGACCATAAGCCGCTGCTGAAACTCCTTGCGGACAGAGCCCTTGACGACATACCTAACCCCCGCCTCAGGAACCTCAAGGAGAAGACCCTGCGTTATCGCTTCCGCATCACACATGTCCCAGGCATGAAGAACAAGGCGGCAGATGCCATGTCACGTAGGCCGGTCGGCACCGCGCTACCATCACTCATGAACCTACCAGACGACAATGCTGCCATAGTGAACCACCTACCATCCAGCATGCACACCAACGTCCTATCTCTCCTACGCCGAGTCGAACCGGATGACGACGACGACGTCGAGGAGGACAACCTGACATGGTGCGCCGCGGGCCTCGAATCATTGCGATCAGTGACATGGGACCGTGTCAGGGAGGCTACCAGCAGCGACATGGGACCGTGTCAGGGAGGCTACCAGCAGTGACATGGGACCGTGTCAGGGAGGCTACCAGCAGTGACATGGGACCGTGTCAGGGAGGCTACCAGCAGTGACATGGGACCGTGTCAGGGAGGCTACCAGCAGCGACATGCGACCGTGTCAGGGAGGCTACCAGCAGTGACATGGGACCGTATCAGGGAGGCTACCAGCAGTGACATGGGACCGTGTCAGGGAGGCTACCAGCAGCGACGTCGACATGCACACACTGGAGGAAATGGCAACCGACGGCATCCCCGACTCGAAGATCGAGATGCCAGAGACGATTCGCGACTATCACCAGTACCGCGAAAACATGACATCGACAGACGGAGTGATCCTATACAAGGACAGGGTTATCATACCGCCCTCACTCCGCGGTGAGGTACTGAGCACCCTACACGCTGCCCACCAGGGCGTATCGATGATGACCGCCCGTGCAGAATCCTCTGTGTTCTGGCCAGGCATATCGGCCGACATCAGCACCACTCGGAAAAATTGCTATTTACCGCACTTGCTCAAAAGGAGTCCCCGAAAAGTACGTTGAATGAATCCCTCCAGACTTATTGGGCACCGCTAAAATAATTGTGACATTCACTCATTGGATGTGTTTTTAAACAGACACGTTTTGACAAATGTGGGCTGAATCATACAACAGAATACATAAATACTTATTAGAAAAATACAAAACCTTCAGACTGTTCAATTTCAAAACATCCCCATAAATTACAGGTAAGTAGTTCCAGTTGCATATATGAACTACCGGTTTATAAAGCATTTAGTTACCCTCAAAGATGTTTTGTATGTTGTAGGTTTGTGGAACGGAAGGGAAGATCATAGTGAATGCGGGGAAGTCACTTCACACACACAGTTACAACGACCCGTATACATGCAAGGAGATCTGTACGACATCAAGAGACCACCAGAAGACCCCACTCATGGCGGCCATTATACACTTCATGGATGTCATTCAAGGTTTGTATATTGTTTAGTGTTCAAGACATTACCTAAATAAATATTTGTAAGCTCAAAGGGAAGGTGCTCTGCTAATGTGTGACACCATGTAAAACTGTATGGTTAGAGACTATGGCAATGACAGAAAACAACTGATTAGGGTACAGGTTTGCGAAAACAATTGGGTCAAAGGAATTGTGGGAGTGAAAAAAAGTTATAAACGAAGAATGGAGGAACTGAGCGAGGAGGTTGGAGTAAGAGAAAGCTTTAAGAAGAAGCTGGTGAGGAGTCGACTAATGTGGGCAGGGCATGTGGAGAGAATTGGAATAGAATGGTTGGCAAAAAAAGCAGATGCCTGGAGAGTGGAGGGGAAAATGAGGCGAGGAAGACCTAGACTACGATGGGAGGACTGTAAAAAAGAGATTTGGAAGGATTGGGAGAGGAGTGGAGAACGAGAGTGAAAGATAGATAGAGGGGAATGGAGAGGGTTAGGGGAGACAGCAGTGCAAGATCAGTGAGGGAAAAAGAAAACTGAAATCGCAGATCAGAATCAAGGTCACCCTCACCCCTGACAGACCGGGAAACGTGAGGAGAACAACAGCAGATCAGTGTCGAGTTCATTTCCAACAGCACTGCAGTTTTGGAACTTGTAAAGGGTGGTCGCAAGTGTTTGCAAAGTCCCAAGAATGTACAGCATTACATGTTTGGGTGGTGGTTTGGTTGGCATCATGTGTCACAGGAAATAAATTGATACAGTGGTGCCACCAATTGAGTAGAACATGTATTAATGCACATTAATGCCATTGTGGATATTACAACCAGGCAGTATGGTGGGTCATGTCTTGTCAGCCATGTCACGTTAGTTGCATCCAGCGGCTTTTCACTTAGGAAGCCAATTTCGATTGGTCAAAATCTTAATCTTGTGTTACGTATCGGTGGGGTAGGTAGTGGTTTTTTAATCAATACAAAACTACGTTTGTTCATGCTTTATATAGTTTGTGACTCATAAACAACTTTGTTTAGGTAACAAGCTGTCAGCAGCTATACCTATTTGTTGAGACACCCAACTATTTGACATGCGTATTAAATGCAATCAAGACGTATTATAAGGTTATAGCTTGTGAAACAGTTATTCTTGGACACAGTATGTAGTTAGGCATAAACTGCATTTATTATGTAACAAACAGTAATAAATTACCATTTTCTTGACACCTCATACCGCATGTTATATGAAACCAGGATGCATTGTTGAAACTGTTATCGCTTACACACTTATGCCTGTGTCTATTTTCTTCAAGGCAATGACACGTCAAAGATACCAGTCATGGATGTGCTTCGCCTGTCCGTGGTTGCATCAGCGTGTGAACAGTCCCTGCGTAGTGATACATTGGTGAAGGTTGCTCAGAACACACTGCACAAAGACAATCTTCTTGAAATGCCTGTTTGGAAGGACAGACCCGATGTGTACTAAAATAATTCTGTGACGTTCCTAAGTAATATGTGCAATGTGGTATTGGCAGATGTGACACAAGGAGATCGAGGAAGAGTCAGATGAAATTTTTATTTCTTAGTGTTTCATACGGTGAGAGATATATTTTGTTATACTCGCATTCTTCTGTGATAAAATTATTATTTATGTGGCTAGTGCATAGATCCATCCCTGCAAGCCAGGGGTGGTAACTGCGTACACTACCCCTGGCGGATCTCCTATGCATTGTATGGAAGTTAGCTGAATCAAACTCATAATTGACGTCGCCGGTTGCAACTCTGAAGCTGTACAGACACCTGTCAGACGAAGCCCTCGATTTCTTGGAATCGCAATATTACCCATTTGACCATTTTCACGAGCCGCTGAGCAGTATTGTGTATTCAGATAACTACGTCTACTTCCCAAACATTCCACCTGAACTTCCCGGCAAGCGATATTATTGACTAAGCCTATCTTCAGAGTTGCAAGGCGATCTGCCGGGGGTACCGAGACTGATGTAATCAGCAGCGCCCCCTGGTGTGTGAGGATGCATAGATCCACAAAGTATTATCTCTGGCATTTTGTCCAGGAGAGCATTTCACTGTGGAACCATTAATAAATTATGTACCATTAGACAGGGTATGGAAGAATAAATGAGGGTTAACAATACTGTTATGTTATAATCATGTGTGAATTTTGCAGCGAGCTCAAATCTGCGTATTGATGAGCTGGACATTTCTTGGTAGGTCAAAGCATTTATCAAGTGCAGCAAGCATGACTGAATAATAAATTGTGACAGCTTGTGCATGAGCAATTTGTGGACTCTACTGACGATTGACTAGTAACAGTATGTCTTGTGGAGTGCAGTGGTGTAGTGGCTAGAGCTTCCGACTCTTGACCGAGAGAACCCGGGTTCAAATCCTGTGCTGCTGTATCGAACCTTGGGTAAGTTCATTCACTCTGCGTTGCTCCATTTCACTCAGCTGTACGGATGAGTACCTGGCTAAAGACAGTGGTGAATATTTGTGTACGAATTGTGTTCGTGCATTAATTGTAGCATGGCTGAATGCTTCCCAGAGATATTGATATGGTGTTTGATTGAACAGGTATGTCAGGGAGTAAAGTGTAAAGTGCTTTGAGCAATCCTGAGGACTGGATACTGCGCTATATAAGAACCTTACCTTTACTTTAAATGACAGTAATGCAATTTAGGTTGCTTCGGGGAGGGGCATAATTGTTATGTAATGTCTGGGGTTGGGTTCAGTGTAATGTTACTGCACAGGACGGTGTCAAACATCCAAGAAAAAGACATTACATAGTTTTTGAATGGCCCCTGTTCATCAATGGAATGTCCCTGTATAGATATGGGGAGGCTTGTGAAGTTCTGGTAGAGATGTTAATTTGAGACAGGAGAGGGGTGTTCATCACTACTGAACCTATTGGATCACCCCAGAATGTTGATGTCCAAAATCATACGTAATTACTTTAATCTGGCCTCAGCCCCTCCATCCCCCTCTCTCGAACAAATGTTTGTAAACATTGATATGATGATATCAGTATAATTTTATTAACAGTTTTGGTTTGAAGTGTAAAATATCAATGTCCGGCACCAGATGCAGCTGCCACTAACCCGTAAACAAAAGTAATTGTCTGATTTGGTCATCAATGTTCTCAAATTATTTCTAATCCTATCATTGTGTTGGTGTTTACTTCTCTTGCATTGGGGTTAAACTGTCTGTAAACACGCTACGTGGACATGTTCTGTGAATCTTACATAGGCAGCAGTTGTGAAATATATCTGTCATATGTACCAATGACTTACCCAAAACTAAAGATTTTCTTAAATATGGCAGTCATAAGTGTTGGAGATTCCTTACGATCTTATGCATTTTGAATTAGGTATTTTTTATTATGCGATATGGCTTGAATTTAATATATGGCCTATGAATCATCAGTTAGACTTGTCCAAAGAGTGGTTCTCACAAATAGTTTGTGCAATCCGTAGTGCCAATCTCACGAGATCCAATTAGTGAATGTTTCCCAGAGAAGTTGAGAATGTGTTCATTTTAACAGGTCTGCCAGGGAGTAAAGTGTCTAGTGCTTTGAGCAGTGCTGAGGACTGGATACTGCGCTATATATTATGATATCTGAGGATATTTCCAGTCATGAACACTTGAAGATACATACAGTTATGAAGCCTGACAGTATATCCAATCATCAGTGCCACTGGTGGTTTGAGGCCATTTCTTGCTTTCAAAAATATTATAAAGGGGACATTTATTTGGTCAGAGAATTATTTACAGTTTAGAAGCAATGATTATGTGACTTAATACCGGTATATATAGAAAGGCATATATATATATATATATGTAGATAATGTGCAATTGCTCTGTACCAAAGCTATCACTGCATGGAGTCATTTTATTATATATAAAAATTTTAATAGACAAGATCAATTTTGAGTTTTGTTTTGTCAATGCACTTCATCTTCTTGAAATTAGATGCACTGATTCACAACAGGTTGTCAACTGAAATACAGCAATTGTCCATTTCTGTGTAAATTGATGTTGTTGTACTTATGGTTGAGGCCAGCTTATCTGGTATTATTTTAATCATGATGTATTTTATGGTCATTACTGAGTTTGAACAAACTTTATTATTGATGTACTCAATTATACGGTGATATTAAAATGTTGTAATATAATTGGGAGATTTTGTGTTTAATCTGAAGAGCTAAGCCTGGACCCAATCTCAGGCGCAGGACGCCTCTGTATTTCCCTGGGGCCTGGCCCAGAGCGAATGTTGCGACTGAAGAGCAAACAACTAAACAAATCATCAGCAGAGATGTTCTGTCTTCCAAATGTGACCCGCCTCAGCAAAGCAGGTATTAAACTGCAATGTTTTGAAATGGAGTTTTCTTTTTGGATTCCACAGATCATAAGCTTTATAATTATGTCTTACTTGTTGAAGAGCCTTTACTACTTTTTGACGTACTGATATTGCTAAAATTGACGCAAGCTTTAAAAAAATGTTTTGAGAAAAGAGGTCATTTTGAATGAATGAATGAATGCTATATTTTGGAATTGAATAATAACATAAATGAATAACGAAGAATATGCAATATGTACAATTCCTGGTGGGCAGCAGAGCCAAAGCTTTATGCGTGTACAATGGTTTGCAAAATAAGTTGAGTAACTGGTTACTGCCAACCACTGATAATGGGAGACTGATTGTTGCAGATACGCGAGCAATCAATAACTATAAATTGACAATTAATACACTACCATAACTCATACTGTCTATTGTATCTTTAATCTGTGTGTGTGCAAGCATGTGTGCATGCACGACTGTGCGTGTGTGCATGCACGACTGCGTGTGTGCATGCATGTCTGTGTGTGTGCGTAACTGCGTGTGTGTGTGCATGCATGACTGTGTGTGTGCATGCATGCATGACCGTGCGTGTGCAGTTTGCATGTGTGAATGGGCATCGCTGTTTCATTGTGGTTTGTAGGTTTCTTTCGTTATGTGAAAGATGACTGCTTGAAATGCAATGTTCTGTTCTCGTCAGGAGCCACTGAGGCTGTTGATAACAACAGCAGTGATTAGTGTCATGTGACATTGAAAATAACTCGAAAACAAACTGTATTTGTTTATTTTATATATTACAGCACATTTGTCATTTCAACAACTGTACGACTCAACATCATATTAAATAAACAAGATGTTTACATACAATAAGCTGTACACACAATACTTTATACAGTTTCACAAGTAATAGACAGAAAATGGTCTCAACGGTAGTGGACGATATATTAATGTCAACTACACTGTAGTGTTTTATCAGATAACATGGTACAATTATCAAATAATATGTTGATTAACACTGGCAGGTCACTGGTCAAAACACATGACTTAATATGTCTAAACTTGCTCTGAGACGAACACAAAATGTACAAATTATTATGTGACCATACACACATGAACTGTTTCTTGGATACATTAAATCTCACGACAAATTAAACGTTGGTGCTGTCACAGGGCAGCGATTGGGGTGGATTATGAATTTGCTACAACTCGTATAACATTAATTTCTTGAAATTAATATCTTTGGTGGCTCATGGCGATATAGAATTTCCTGGCAAGATGCAGCATCATCACGTGACCATTACAAATACCAATAACAAGTTTCTGTGTGAAAAAACTGGTGGAATAATTCAAAATGGCTGCACATTAAAAATTAGGAAATCGTTGTGACATCATAACATCTGTTACTGTTGCGAAATGTGTGAACATACGAAAATGAACACACGGATAAATACTTGACAGACACTTGACTGAAAGTAAGGTGAATAACTGCAACAGACAGCCAAGTCAAAGTTGTTGCAAGCAGACACTATATGGAACCATGTTTCACTGCTTGCTTCACGTTCGTGGTGTGCATAAAATGCAACCAATTATTATCTACAAAGATGCTATGCTACTAGACATGTGCAACACCATTATGTTAAAATTATGGCATGTAAATCTTGTCTACTGCAAAAGAAAGCAACGCTGCCAGTTCAGTTGATAACAATGTATTAAATGACCAAACATGACGGTTTCCGACCACCAGCTATAACATGGAATTGTACCTCGTTGATTTCTACAGAGCTCCGACAGATACGGAATAAAACCATAACATCACAATTTACACACACTGTACATTTGGAAACACACACTAGAAATTAATTGCTAAACATTAGGATAACCTTGTAAAAATACTGTTCACTGTTGTACTCTGAGCAACTGATGTACAGTGTGCCAACAAAAGACAGGACCTGAAGAACTATCTACTAGTTTGGCTTAACGATTACGAGAGACATGTTGGTGGTTTAACTGCCGCTCACAGAAGCAGTGACATTCAGAGACACACCACAAATGGAGAATCACATATTGACATGATCAGGTCAGAAAACATCTACAAATGCACAGTAATTCCTCCGTTGATAGCTTCTCTCACGACACTGCATTTCGCTGCAACCAGCAAACCCTTTTCATTAAATGTTTCCAATTTAAACAGCTGTCTATCTACACAGGATAGCTACACAACACATACATAAAAATATATGTGAACAAAATTTATGCCCACAATGTAACATTCCATTCAGTAGATAGTGAGTGAGGCTTTCTGCATTTTCAAGTAAAAAATTACAATTATTTTGAGCAACAATAGCAGACAGTTGCAGCATAGTTCACTTCAAAGCAGCAATCTAAAAGAATATCATCCTAGTCACAGCAATACTGCAGCACCTGTACTCAGTACAGGACATCCATATGATACAGCTGTAGCAATTCCTTCATCAGATACACAATCATATCATTAGATATACAAATTCTATCATCAGATACAGATGTTGCTGTTTATTTCTGGTGCCTGTTGCCTTTTATCAATGTTATGTGTCGCTCCTGATGTGCGATGTTTATAAGGAGTGGGGACATAGTTCACAAAATAAAAAAATATGTTAAGCATTATCTGAGGGGGGGTTGGTTGTCACCATGTATTGAAGGGAAAAAAATCACTATGGTGGCACCACCTGGCGAGTGTAGCATATGTCAATTAAAACTTATGCTAATAGCAATTCTGGATCATTTGAATCGCAATTTCCACACCATATACTAGTTGGGGGAGGGCTTCAATCAAAGTTAAGCGGATGTTTTTTACTTTGGGAACTTATGAGACCAGCCCTAACAATGTACGGTAGAAACTCGCTTGATGATCACCTCCGTTATACAGCCACCTCACAATTAAGGTCACTCTACAACAATCCCAAATCATTTCCATATAGAGGAGAGAATAGGAAATTAGTTCCGCCGATATCGTCACCTCGCTATTCAGGTCACTTTCAGCCAGTTACAAGGTGACCTTAATAGTGAGGTCCCACTGAATCATCGATGTCTGAATCTTGCACGTCTTTCCAGTGATGATGTCATCCAACAGAAAGTTCCCTGGCCACCTTATTGATAATGTGCATTGCGCAATATGAAACAGGCTACGGGAGATCACTGATACAGTGGAGGTCACTTGCCCAGTGATGGGGTCAATGGTCACTGTACGAGGTCACCAGCCATAGCAAGAGGTAACCCGAGTGTAGAGATCACAGACTAAAATGGGGCCACTTGCCCAGCAAGCGGGGTCAAAGGTCACGACGAGAGGTCACTGATTGCAGTTGCTGGAGTTCAGCAGGGGTCAAGAGGTCACTGACCCATAGGGACATGTCATTGGTCATCTATACAGAGCCACCTGCACAGCAGGTGTTGTGGTCAAGTCTTGTGTCCAGTCGTGTCATCGGTTTGTGCCGTACACAGCCTGGTTCTCATAGCCTACAAATACGCAACGATAAAGCTGCACTACATGACTCAATGAAGACTGTTGATGAGATATTTAATTATTACTAAAAATTTTAACAAATTCTTGTAGTTTTTCCACAAAGAATCATGTTATTCATGAAAAAAATAATAATATGATTCTTTGAAGAAAAACGTTCAGAAAGTGTTTAAATTAAATGTTATATATTATTATGATTATTAAACGTTTGTTGAGCTGTCACCAGGTGGAAAACCTGCTCAAAGACGCTGAAATTACATATTATAAAAGTAAAAAACAAAATTACATAATTTAACAGTAAAATATGCTACAATTTTTTTAGATATAAAAATACAAGAATAAATGTACACCTGTAATGAGTTAATTAAGAAGGCAGAACAAGTCAGTTTAAAATTACATAATAAATACATAAATTAAATGTCTTCATCATTAAAATTTAATTGCAATGCCACTGCTGTAAACTATACAGTTGCGTGAAGTAAAATGTAGTATAAAGTAAATCTATACCTGGGGCTTAGCCAGAGACCTGTCTGCCTGTCTTCAAGACTGGCCAAGATGGGTAATTACAACTGATAAGACAGGTGGAATTTAGAGGGGGCCAGCCGGCCACTAATAGTTCCAAGTCTAGGGGTGTACATTAATGACTATCATTGGCACAACTGATAGTGAAACATATCGAATGGATCAGATTTGATTAAACAAATGGCTCAAAAGACACTGGTTTGTCATTGAACAAGACTAAACTGGGCAATGATGGCTGTCATTGACGTGACTGGCTTCACTGCAAGTCATTGTTTCTGACTAAGGGCCTGATCTATTGTACTGTCTCAGCCACCCCGGGGACGTACCTGGAGCCCTCTCCTCTCCACCCTCCTCCATCCACCTCTGTCTCTGCCCTAGGAGACTGTCAAAGTCCTCATCCACAGTCCTCACAGGGTACGTCACACCATCACCATAACTGAAAGCGAAAGTAAACAAAATGAAAGGAGTCTAATCTATACTTGAAATGTTGCAGTCAAGAAAACTAAATACAACACACAACTCTGACAATCTCTGCCCAGTACAATATACACACTAAGTGACAGGTCATAAGGTAAGATATGCTTCGTCAATCTGAGAAAAACCCAAACATTTATTTGGTGGGTGAAAGCTTTCATTTTGTTTTGTTTTTTGCATTTTTAGAAGAAAAATATAATTTCTAATAGATATATTTAAAAAAACGTTGCTGCATGTTTTGTATAAAATTGCACGATTTGAAACATAAATATTTGTCTTTGATGTTGATCACTGTGTTCGAGAAAAAAACTATACAACTCACTGAATGTAAAACATTAATTTTACACCATATTCTGTATATATTTCCTAAGGTACTAAATAATCATGCAAAATTTCAATGGATTACCATACTTATAAATTATCCATTACAATGGTAGAAATGTGGACAACTTTAAACTTGTTTTCTCAAAACTTGAATTCTTTCGGTGGGTCGGTCTGTTCAACCATCCTTTGTATATAGATGTATATAGATGATTCTGGTTTCACTGTAAAACTAAAATGTTGCCCTTTTACATAAAGTTCCTAATTCCATGCCAACAAAATGTACCTTATGGTCGGAACAGTCACGACCTGTCACATGTGTTATCATTGCATCTAGGAGTGACGTTCTCTCAAGAGTCATTCTCACATCATAAACACTACTCATCCTATTTTGACTTCATTCTGCATGTATTATGCCCATATGAAAAGAAGTTCATATGATTTTATGAAATAAAAATAATCAATTTGCATGGCAAGTAGATATTCTTAGAAATGCTAACATGGGTAGTCGGGTGGAATATCTCCTGGAAAGTAGAATTAATTTATTTCTTCTTTTTATTCCAGTTGTGCAATGAAGTGGTTTGGCTGAATAAAGAGTAAAAGGTTTGATAAAGATGATGTTTAATATTTGCCTATAAAATAAAAGGTAAGATAATAATTAAAAGTTCACTTTTATCAAAAGTATTATTCTTTATTTAGTCAAACTATGTTGCACAACTTCATGTATTACTAGTGTGAATAAAATCATGGAAATACATGTATCAAATTCTCCATGGGTCATTCCACAAAACGACCTCCATCAGCAGTTTTAGAATTATTTGGTTACCATGGTTACTGTCACAAAAAGTGATTATTAGGTTATATCTAACCTTCATTTTGCATCAACATAACACACTGTAAATATTATCAATAGAGAATGAGCATTTATTAAAATATCACATAAAAGCTGTGTCCTTAATTAACTGAAAGTGTTAGCAGAAAACATGATGTACACCAAAGTGAAAATGAAAGTAATATTTTGACTAATCAAACTGTGATCCCATATATTCAATTAAACCGGCACAGAGGGTTTTATATAATCATTACAGATTGGTAAATTAAACGAAAACATTTTTAAACACTATAGCCAATAACTGATTATCAACGCATGTTTATTTTGTAAAACTGCAACTACATAAATGTGACTACATTTCTCTGCTAAATTTTCATAGTAAATTTGTTGCAATACTTGAATTTTATTAAAAAAATAAATATTTGAAGCTGAGAAGAAGCTCGCCTGTTCTACCTCGAAGGCAGTACTGTAGTCGTTGGAAACTGTAGCTGGGGTATTTCAGGGCAGTCACCCCCCAGGGGTGGGGTTTGCACTGACTCCATGGTGTGGTATGAGCTAGGGGGTGGCTGGGCTACCCTCATGGGGTAAGTCACCCCGTCACCACAGCTGCAAATTAAAAGAAAAAAACCGGGTCAGGTTTGAAGTGCCGAATTCTTTGTTACCGTGCAAAGAAAGTGAAAAAAGTGGGGAGTGGCTACCCCATTCATCCATACCACAGAAGGGTGGACAGTGACACTCCCACCCATGTACTAACAGGTTTCTATTTACACCCCTAAAGGGTACCCCGGAAAAATATTGATATTTACCACCATCTTGAGACACGGGAGAAATGACAGATACAGTACACCTATTTATGAAAAGGTTTTTTTTTCCTTGAAATAACTTGTGTTGTAATCTGACGTGTGCATTCGAAGTGTCACAAATAACTACCTGGTAGTGTTGTAATCTGACGTGTGCATTCGAAGTGTCACAAATAGGAAACACTGTGTTAGTTACAGAGAGAAATCTTGTGCATTTATGATTAGAAAGTGCAAGTGACATTTGCTAATGATTTCATTGGTTGATGTGGTAATTGTGGGACATTCAAGTTTGGAGAGGTTGGAGAGAGAGAGGAAGGGGTGAATCAGGGTAGGGGAGGTGGGGGCGAGGGTTGAGGCAGGGAGGGGAGGTGATCAAACAGGGATACTAATAAAATATCCGTGCAGATTTAGGAGGATGACAAGTAATGAAATCATCCTCAAATCACCTGGTACATGCGGAGTGACACCCCTAGGAGAACTACAGAAAGATGGGAAGTGACTGCCCCCACTGCCCTCAAGCTGGAGTCACATCAACACATTAATAGCGGTGAAGTTACCTGGCTAAACTTCACACAATATGTGACAGGTCACGATGATTCCGACCGTAATGTACATATTTTGCGGTATTGAGTAACGACCATCACGTAAAAGAGCAATATTTCAGTTTACAAGGATGTCAGTGTCGTCCTTGTAAGTTTTTTTGTGAAGTTATATATAGTTGAATTGACCTACCTGAAGAATTCAAGTATTGAGAGAGATGACATCACAGGTATTTACATTTCAAATCAAACACCGTTTAATTCAAAACACACATCAACAACACTTTTTCAATATAATAATTCCAAACTGCTTTATTCAAACTGGTAGTAAATTGTTTATTGTTTCTAAAACTGCAAGAAAATTTAAATCGATACTTTCACCCCTGCAAATATATTCTGGCTTCTACTAAGATTTGTGAAATGTACATTACAGTTCGAACCATTGTGGCCTGTCACAATAAATTTAAATAAACAAAACTGGCCAAAAGAACAAGTTGAGCATAAAAACATAAATAGATATTAAAACAAAATTTTACAAGAGTTATGATAAAATACAGAAGTAGTATAATAACACTGACAGAAAACATGACATGCAAAAAACATTTAAAAGTTAGCAAAAACTAAGTTAGCAAAACTAATGAAAAATGGTTAGTAATCAATACAATATTTCTATCATATGTTGTTGATTTTATTTATTTCAACAGCACTGTCAGTGATATTTACAAATTAAGACATTATTATCAAGTGATAAAATCAGAAGAAAATATCTGTAGGCAAGCCGAGATGGTTTTAATTAATTCTATTTAACCGGTATTTGATTTGATTTCTCCTAAGGCATGATCACAAAATGTTGGGGTAAGAAACCAACGTATTTTAACCTGTGATTTATTATATCATATTTTGACTGACATTGACTTTTGTGCACTTTGGCTACATTGTATCCAACAGATGGCACCAGTCATTTTATTGCAAAACTGCTACATGTACCCAAGGTCAGTAAATATACTATTTTGGGGAGGAAAATACATCAAACTCCATAAAATCAGTGTTGTCTAGTGCCATACAACAATATTTCAAGATCGTCCTTAAGCACACTTTATAATTCTCGCAATCTGATTTCACACATGGGTCAAAACAGGTTCCACACCATGCCACAAACTTAATTCAATATTAACCAAAGTGGAATCGAAAAGGGTGCAAAACTCCAATTCACAATTTTGCGCTACTTAATACCCACTTTACTGTGCCAGGTCAGAAATGTAACTTAAAGTCAGAACCATCATGACGTGCCATATGTGTACCAGGTAGGATGTCTCACCTGGTGAAGACGTGTCACATATGACATGTACACTGTCACACCTGTGGAGAGTGCTAGAGATGACAGTCTCACCTGGTGAAGATGTGTCACATATGACATGTACACTGTCACACCTGTGGAGAGTGCTAGAGATGACAGTCTCACCTGGTGAAGACATGTCATATATGATATGTACACTGTCACACCTGTGCAGAGTGCTAGAGATGAGTATTACCTGGTGAAGACATGTCATATATGACATGTACACTGTCACACCTGTGGAGAGTGCTAGAGATGAGTCTCACCTGGTGAAGGCATGTCATATATGACATGTACACTGTCACACCTGTGGAGAGTGCTAGAGATGAGTCTCACCTGGTGAAGGCATGTCATATATGACATGTACACTGTCACACCTGTGCAGAGTGCTAGAGATGAGTCTCACCTGGTGAAGGCATGTCATATATGACATGTACACTGTCACACCTGTGCAGAGTGCTAGAGATGAGTCTCACCTGGTGAAGGCATGTCATATATGACATGTACACTGTCACACCTGTGCAGAGTGCTAGAGATGAGAGTCTCACCTGGAAAAGATGGGCAGTAGCCACATCTTCTTGTTCTCCCCAAACACTTCGAGGAAGTTGCCCCACTTGCCGAGGCTGAAGCCGTTCTTGTCCGGTCCCCCGCGGAACACAGGCGGGCGGAATGACTCTGGAAAGGGAAAGGGTCTTTCTTCAGTTGCAAGCATAACCTGCCTTTCTGGGGACCGTTTCAATAAGGTGTTGAGCGAAATACGAAAATACATCATTAAATAGAATTCATTTAATTTAAGGTGCGTTTTAAAAATTAATCAAATATTTTGATTATTATTATATTAAGCAATCAATCAATATACATTAAGCAATCAATTTGTATTCATTATTCATTTACCTTATACTTAAAATGCTCTAGTCAAAGACAAATCTAAGTGTATCGTTAAAATAACTATTTTGTAAGTACAACCAACCTACTATATTGTTAATCACTTAATAAATAATTAATTATTATATAATATTTTAATACATTAGTAATTAATGGTCCTTGCATCTCTAAACATCTTAAAAATATGCATATATGTCACCACTACACATGTTCATATAATTATACATGTTCATGTAATTATAATATAATAATAATATAATAATGACTGTATGTACTGGGACACTAAACATAATTAAATTATCAGCTGTCCAAAAACATAGCGTGCACAAAAATAATTCCCAGATTCACTGTCCCAATACTTAGGGACACAAACGAATCCAGATGTCATGCTGTCACCGTTTCATTACCCTGGTGTTAACGTTGTAACTTCACCATGGTTATCTTGTCTGTACATTTTATTTCAAAAACAACAGACATAATAAAGTAGTTATTATTTATTAATTAGAAAACTTTATTGCAACAACAACAGACAATAAAGTAGCCAACTATTAAATTATGGATGTATACAATTGTCGAAAAAGGGCAAGAAGAAGTGCGACACTTATAATTACATCCTCAGCCGTGTAAAATGTTTAGTCTGTCTGGTTCCGGTTTCCCACACTTGTTCAAAGATTATTTACTGAGTGACAGGATGTACTATATTTGATCGCAGTACTGCCCATATCTGCATTATGCCCACCCCCATCTCGACCACATATAGAAACACATTTGTTATTAAAATATAGATAATAAACTTGCAGAAATGCAACAAAACGTCATTTAATCCCCACTGAACTACCTCTGGTATTTACAGGGTGTTGTTCATTACACTGTTAGTAACTAATTTCTTGGTGGATGAATGTCCTACATGCAGATTAAAACGTCAAGATCACGCAAGTTTTATACATTACAGCCAAACATTGGGGGACTGCAACTGGGATTTTAGATGCGTATTGTGACACTTCCTAAATGTATAAAGGCCAGCTGGTAGTTGAGAGAAGGACGAAACATCATTGCTGGTGCTACAGTAATTCACATCACCAAAGTTTGAGTTGTTTACGTCAGAGCAGCTGCGATTGTAATACGTATTATTGATACATTGTGTTTTTATTTATATGTCTGCATCAGTGAAAAAGTGGGCAAGTGCTAGCCAGAAATATAAATAATTGGTGTCCCAATACATAGAGAAAAAATAATTCTATTTACAAAGGTGCCCCAAAACAGACGGTACAGAAAAATAAGATTTTTAGAATGTCCCAAAACATATGGCAATAACGGTGATATGGTGTTCCTATGCGCATTATGGTAATATATTATGTATAGTAAGCAATACATATATTTATATATATATATAAATATATATATATATATACACATACATAAATAATATATATATAATATATATTATATATATATATATATATATATAATATATGCGCGTAACGGCAGCATAGGTCGACCGTTCCATTATGAGAAACAGGATATACAACCTCAGAGAAAACGTCTCAAAATCACCAAAAATATTTGTTTGGGTGCAAATAATTATTGTTATCATTATATGTCTGGGTATACTACGTATACTAACAGTTCAAATTTTGAAATAAAAGATATTGTCTATGCAAACAGGGGTCAAAACTTTATGCAGACCGGCTCTGGTCTGCTTAAAAATGGCGGTCTGCCTATTTGATCGATGTATGCTGCTGTTAGGAGTATATATATATATAATGTATACTTATTATATATATATATATATATAATATATATAAACACATACATAAACAAAAATAATGTTTATTAGCATGTTTTGTGGTTCCCACAGGTTTATCAGGATTAACAAAGAATGTGGATTAGTAAATAAAAGTATGGAATTATGAAGTAATTCAGTGTTTAAATTTGTTCACAATAGTGTATTATGAGATACCATGTAGCTATGGTGACATACCTAGTGTGGAGACATTGCATGACACCAGGTAGCTATGGTGACATATCTAGTGTAGTGACATTGCTTGACACCAGGTAGCTATGGTAGCTATGTGACATACCTAGTGTGGAGACACCAGGTAGTTATGGTGATATACCTAACATAGAGACATTGTGTGACACCAGGTAGCTATGGTGACATACCTAGTGTGGAGACATTGCATGACACCAGGTAGCTGTGGTGACATACTTAGTGTAGTGACATTGCATTTCACATTTATTGCATGGCACCAGGTAGCTATGGTAGTTATGTGACATACCTAGCGTGGAGACACCAGTATGGTGATATACCTAGCATAGAGACATTGTGTGACACCAGGCAGCTATGGTGACATACCTAGTGTGGAGACATTGCATGACACCAGGTAGCTGTGGTGACATACTTAGTGTGGTGACATTGCATGACACCAAGTAGCTACAGTAACATACCTAGTATGGAGACACCTGGTAGCCATGGTGACATACCTAGTGTGGTGACATTGCGAGACACCAGGTAGCTGTGGTGACATACCTAATGTGGAGACACCAGGTAGCCATGGTGACATACATAGCATGGTGACATTGCGAGACACCAGGTAGCTATGATGACGTACCTAGTGTGGAGACACTGCGTGACACCAGGTAGCTATGATGACGTACCTAGTGTGGAGACATTGCGTGACACCAGGTAGCTATGGTAGCCAAACAGGGTGATGATACTGATGGAGAACATGAAGCTGACAAGAGTGAGGAAGACTATCTGGATGCTGCCGGCCGGGGCTTTCGTTGCATGCTTCGACGTGCCTGATATGCTCTAGGGAGAAAAACAAAGAAAACTGATGACAGTGAGAGAGGATGGCCATGATTCACTTGCTCCAGTCACACACACAGCACACATGGACTGGGTGGTATCATCAGTAAATGCAGCAATAGGTGTTTGGTTGAACTGTGGCTACCTGTGACAAGACAAACTTGAACAGATTATCTCAGGACAAACATATTCTGATGACGACAATCTGAAAACTAACAAAACAATGTACACCTGTACAGGAGACGTGGATGGAAGCTTCAGCGGTCTCAATAACTGTCAAATAAACACTTGCACCATGCCATGTCAAATGGTCACTGGAGTAAACACTGCAACACAAGAGGGTGCTTCTAAAGGGAGGGTTTCCAGTTGTTTTTTGTGTGAAATCATGTTATACAGTATAAACTGATCACCCAAATGTTTTAAGGAAGCAGAAACAAAGGCCTGCATCCAACAGTTCAGTGTTTACAAAAATCACTGCATTGTCATTCAAGTTCCTGAAAGGCAAGCTCGGATAATTGCGTGGAAGATGGAGACTCAACAATTGTGGAGCTTCGAATATTAGTAAACTGTCATCATAGCTTCGGACCAGAGGCCACGACTTCAAAAGTGGCATGCTGCTATAAAATAGTTTTCCTCTGAAACGTTAAATTTAAACAACATAAAAAGTTCATTAAAACACCTACAGTCAGTTAATACGCTATACTCTATAACACCGATGGAAACATTTCATCTTCTTCCTTCTCTCCATGTAGCTTTATCATGCTGACGATGCCAAGGGTACATCTATGAGGACATACATGTAAGAACAAGTGGCAGAGGAGAGTGGAAGTAATAATAAAACATAAAGCTCCCACAAGTCCATCTCCAGTTGGTGTCACATGATACAGGTCACGTGACACAAATCATGATTCTTATTGTTTAATGAAACAAGCCACGGAAACCAGAACTTCTGTGCATTAGAACACAGATCATTGGCCACATAAGGAGCCGTTTGTAAAATTTGTGCAAACTGTTTTTTGCTGAAGCAGGGAGATCTCCCAAAGACCAACGTTGAACAACAGCGCTGGTTTTAGCAATGTGTCAAAAAGCTGAACAAAAAGAAACCATAAATTACGCCAGGTGGATTTGACAGTGCTAACCTGGATGCCAGAAGGAAACAGAAAGAGGCAGACCAAAAACAACACCAAAGGAAGAACTGAAGACTGACATTAGGCACAGCAGCAAGGGAAGAACTGAAACCTGCTGGACTGACATTAGGCACAGCAGCAAGGGAAGAACTGAAGCCTGCTGGACTGACATTAGGCACAGCAGCAAGGGAAGAACTGAAGCCTGCTGGACTGACATTAGGCACAGCAGCAAGGGAAGAACGGAAGCCTGCTGGACTGACATTAGGCACAGCAGCAAGGGAAGAACTGAAGCCTGCTGGACTGACATTAGGCACAGCAGCAAGGGAAGAACTGAAGCCTGCTGGACTGACATTAGGCACAGCAGCAAGGGAAGAACGGAAGCCTGCTGGACTGACATTAGGCACAGCAGCAAGGGAAGAACTGAAGACTGCTGGACTGACATTAGGCACAGCAGCAAGGGAAGAACTGAAGACTGCTGGACTGACATTAGGCACAGCAGCAAGGGAAGAACTGAAGCCTGCTGGACTGACATTAGGCACAGCAGCAAGGGAAGAACTGAAGCCTGCTGGACTGACATTAGGCACAGCAGCAAGGGAAGAACTGAAGACTGCTGGACTGACATTAGGCACAGCAGCAAGGGAAGAACTGAAGCCTGCTGGACTGACATTAGGCACAGCAGCAAGGGAAGAACTGAAGACTGCTGGACTGACATTAGGCACAGCAGCAAGGGAAGAACTGAAGACTGCTGGACTGACATTAGGCACAGCAGCAAGGGAAGTGAAAGACAGAGGTATCTGGCAAGATCTTGTGCAAGCCTTGTGTGCCATACCCAGGCATGGATAGGATATTAATTAAATACATAACTAGTTAAGTAAGTAAGAAAGTAAAGATTTAACAGTAGATGACTCTGTCAGATTCCTGGGATGAGATGGCCTGACACAAGGAAAAAGATCAAAGACGGGACAGGAATCAAGGCAGTATTTTTAAATACTCTAATTTAACTAAATTATTTAAGCAAGTGTTGTCTTAACTGTTCTCAACGACAACAGATTTAATAGTTTGCTTATCCAATGAGGGTGGCCTACCGAGCGTGGTTTGGTTGTAGATGACACGCAACACGTGGAAACAGCCGAGAACGACGAGATTAAACGCAAAAATGACCGCCAACATGAACATGGTGGTGATGTCAATTGCGGCACTCTGCAGCAAAGTTCACACAGATTGGAACCACAAATAAGGTAAGAAACACAGCAACAACAGGCCCAGAAATTAAAGTTGCACAAAAGTAGAACAAACTCCCTGAATTCAATGTATAGTCAAGATGCCGTCCATCGCCATGTACCATGCTGCAAGATTTTAATGCCAAGTTTATGAGATGCGAAAGTGGATTGTTCAGTGAAGGTCACATATAAACAGTTAATAACTGTCTTTAATAATCACGGGTACGATGAGCATTACTTAAATGTTTGCATGAGTCGTTTTTCACTAAAACCAAGTTTTAAAACAATTTCTTTGCATTTAAACTGAATGAAATAAATGTTTGAGAAATAGAATATGGGTCTCTATCAAAATTGTTTTCTTTACATATTTATATTACAATGTAAGATACATAGGGCAGCCTGTATATATGAATTAGTACAGTATTCAATTCACTTCCATAAATATGATTTTTTAATGACAAACTACCAAATTAATGTAGATTACGAAGATATTGGATCCACAAAAAACAATTGATAAGTATGCAAGATATTGTTCATGGCTCCAAGATTAAATTTACTTTGGAGCTATAGTTGAAACATGATGCTTCGACCAGTCTACAGCAGATATTGTTCACGCACTGATGTGACGAGGCTCAGATAACCCGAGAACAGAACTGGCACAAGAGGAAAGTAAAGGAGGCCATCTACATCAAACAAAGGGCCCCTACAATGAACTGAGATCAGGGATACCACCTGCCTGCCATCTACAACCAGATCATTCCAGAGCCGCGTCACATGACATCAGTGCGTGAACAAGACCCACTGTAGACGGGTCGAAATGTCATGTTTCAACTACAGCTCCAACGTAAGTTTAATTCTTGCTATTAAGATAGATAAGTATTTTTTATGTTGAATGTCTAGAAACAGAGCCGTAAAACAAGGATCATAAGTGAAAACTGGAAACAAGTGTTGTCTTCAAAAACAGCATTCGCAGTACACCAGCAGCCTAGAATGTGAAATTAGAGGCTGTTAGCAAAATAACAGCCCTAAGTCAACGTTGGAAGCCCAGAAATAACTGTTGTAAATAAATCACATAAGAAACACTTCAAATTATAAACAACACAACTTATTCCATGTTATGTCAGTGCATAGTCACCATATTCAGTTTCTACTTAGTGTAGTTTTTATTTATAACAATAAACGGCAGGGGGAACAACGACCTCAGATACAAGAACAACATTTCTGCTCTACAACAAAGAGATTGTATTTTCAACCAAATAACAACATGACCTCTTAATTTAATTACTTTAAGTTTAATAATAAGTACATTTTTATATGCTACCATAGAGGTTGAACATTACTCATAAGAACGTTTTATAAATTATAAAACATTAAATACAAAAATAATTGATAATTAAATTGCATATAATATATTAATATATATAGGCCTGGACATTCACAGTGATATTATAATTCATTCAAATGAATACACACTATCTCCCTTACCAAACTACATGGCTAGTTTGTTTTTATCAGGTCAAAATTAAATATGTAGAATAAATGCAGTTTTTTCCCAGTGATATTTATCAAGATATAACACCTGATACTAGGCATTGACCAACAACAAAGTATACATACCGACCAAAACTTGACAAAGTACTGAATTGATGTGGCAGCTATGTAGAAACAGTAGACCAGAGCATAGCCCAGAAACAGGATGAAGAACTTGTAGTTTGTGAAGGACACACAGTTATTCACCCTGGAACAGCAGAACAGTTTGCCAGACTAACAAACACTGAATCACACAGTTGAATCTTGCACATATAACCACACAAGTTATGACAATGAAACAGTGGAACTCGTTGAATGTTACCAATATTAACTTGTCTCACCGAAAACAGATATTTGAAAGTTATTGTACGCAGATATATTTTTACTTTGTTCAATTTCTTAACAAGCACCCAAAACATAAGTAATGATTGCCATGTCTCTCACCAATTAACTTAATATCATGTAAAAAGCTGCTAGAAATTGTCGACCAAGGGTAAGTATGTCTTAGTATTTTTACTTCTATGTTTCTCCTTTCGAACTTCTCACCAATATGCTTTGTATATTTAATTTGTACATCTAATTTGTTTGGTTTATTTGAATAAACGCTTGTTACTTTGACTTTGTTGATACAAATGGACATGATATAATCATTAGAATTTTATGTACATTTTCATGTTAATATTTCATTTTGACTTTAACGATAAAATGTCATATCATTAAAACACTGTTGAGTATGTTATTGTTAACGTACGTAACTGCTTCAAGTTGGTGGAGTGTTTGCGCATGTAATGAGCACAGTTCTTACAGAGAGAGAATAAGAATGTCTAAACCTCAGCAAGTGTCATCTATTTTTTAATACAGAATGGAAGTTGTCTGATGAATTTAATGTAACGACCAAAACATCGCAGGAAAAAACTGACCGCGAAATGAGTAAAACGAACACTGATTAGAAGAACTAGGGCTAAATAACTATCAACACAGACAAATTTGAACAGTTGCGTATAGGATACACGTGTGCAAAAGTCAACCAAACACTTACCATGGACAGTGATGGTCCATCTTGAGAATACACCTACAAATCAACACATCAATAGTTAGCGGTAAATGAATTAGATAAAATAGTAAAGGTAAGTTCTTATACAGTGCAGTATCCAGTCCACAGGACAGTTCAATGCACTTTACACTTTACTCCCTGGCAGATCTGTTCAATTGAATAGCATCTAGAATTCTCTGGGAAGGACTAAGCTATGTTGCAATCATTGCGTAAAGACTATTCATAAACAGATATCCATAACTGTCTACCCAGTCACACGTGATACAGCTGAGTGAACTGTAATGTAATAAATAGTTGCTAAGTGATATATCTGGTGATTTCACTGTCAATAAACATGTAAAAGAACAAAGCTGTATTCACAGTTATGAAGTAACACAAATAGCTCATTGACAAATTCAAACATCCAGTTAAAATTCACATTTGACGAACAAAACATGGAAAATAAACAGTGGAAGCAGACCACATGTGTAAATCCAACAATCTCATATACAGTATGGTTGGTTGACCTTAAATGTAGAAGTCTCTTTATTGAGCCCAACAGTGAATATCAAATACCCCCCTAACATTAGTTCCTCTGATAGTTTTATAAGAAACACATGTAGGATATCTTGGAAAGGAAGGCCACGCCTACCCCTAGTCACCTATTTCTTTTTCATCATTCATACTAATATTTTGTTGGTGCACAACAGGTTATGTAGATAAAATTAAACAAGAAACACCCAAAGTGCTAAACACGTCCGAAACAATATAAGTAAGCCAGGAGGCTGTTCACCAAGACAATGAGCTCACAAGGAAAGTCCATCATTAAACAAAATCAGTTATTAAATTTTAGGATTTTTTTTAATGCAAATGGCTGCCGACATATCATCAAGGACATTATTTCACGACACACTATCAAGTGTCTTGGCATTGACAGATATCAGTGTGACACGTATGTATACAGGATCACTCTTAAAGAGCAAAATTAATTTTACACAGCAAAATTGGGCTTGTGAGCCCTTAAAAGGGTTAATGAAATTGTACCCAGGACAATGCAGTTATTTAACAAATTTAAGATGGATAACCTAGTCTATTGTGATGCAATATGTTGATTGCTGAAAGTCTGTTTCCCTTGAAAAATCTCATCTAATAAGATAATAATATTTGTTTTATGTAGCGCCACATCTAAAATAGTACTTTACAGCGATACATAGAAAAAAGTTAAAATATAAAAAATCATATGTTGTTACTATGTAATGGTTGTAATAAAAACAATACTTGTTATACCATAGTTAAAATTATGTATAATATACTGCTATGAAGTAATGATAAACAAAATATAACAAAGACTGATGATATAAACTTACTCATACTCAAACTAGTAGATTCAGACTGTTTATTACCAAGTAACATTAAAAATGTATGAGGAATTCTTGGCGTTGAATATTGACAAATAATAAACAAAGATAAATAAACTAATATAAATGTAGACATCAATAAGTCAAGCTAAAAAGTAAAAGACAAATAAATAACCGGTGAAGCCGCCTCGCAAGTGTTAACTGTGTCTAAAGCAAGTTTTGAACACTTACTTGCCGCACGCTGAACAGTGGTGGGCCCGATCTGGTTTGAGGCATTTACATTTCTCACAGAAACGGATATCTGAAACATTTCAACAGATGACGAGATGAATTGGAATGATCAAGATACCTATCTTGCATGGTGCCTGTAATGTATTTTGAACAAGAATAAAATCTTACTGGTTGAAACGATGCATTCCATGTAGAGATGTTACAACTCTAATACGCAAAATTACAAAAATAGAGTGCATAGAGTATATTCAAGAGAAAGTATTTATATGAAAGGTTTCAGGGCAAAATGCAATAAACGCCATTTTTGAAATTTTGCCCAAACCAGGACTAAACATTTGTTTAAACACATGTTGAGCTAGATATGATAAGCGCCATCCGTCTTTTTTATCAAAATGCGATATATCCACGTTTAGCCAATCAACACCACCATGCCGCACGTACAGCTAAGCAGAGTGATGGCGCACGCTGTATGAATATATAGCTTTTTGATAACAAAATCATTTAAAATCACTAAAATGCGTAACAAATGTGCAACAAATATTTCAGAGTTTGCCCACATTCCTATGTAATTTTGGATTTTAAACATACCATATTCATTTTAATTAGCGTACAGTACGCTTGAAAAATATTTGAGTCCCTATTAAGCATACACCCAAAAGAGCCAAGTTTAAATAAACACATCGTTGCCGGCTGAGTTGGTCATTTGGTGACTTGGATGTTGCAAGAGCAGATTTAACTGCACCTGGCTAATTCCACTCGACGTACAAATGATTACTGTATAAGTAACGGTGTCCTACACAAGCAACGTAATCCACTGTAAGTAATTCAGTTGTATGTTATCTGAAATGTATGTTTAATCACTGACATCAACTTTAAAACTCGAAGTCGCAAACACTGCTGTATCAGGCCATATGTACAGCGCCATCTGGTGGATGTGGCTAACCTGATTTCCAGGGGACCGTTATTTGAGTTAAGTCAATTAAAATGGTCTCAATGCTTGTATCTGAAGATGCATCTACTTCCCCATTCACCGAGATTTCAAACAGCAAGCGGACTACGGTGAGTCCAGTATCGCTCGAAGTGGACGACGACGCCAGCAAACGAATCCGGCATCAATCGCCGGCAAGCAAGCGGGGCACTTGTGTCAAATCCGGACCCATCTCAATTTCGTCGTTATAACTTGAGTTTTGCCTAACTTTGATACCTCAGTGCGTTAGTTCCATCATTCAACATCATCCCGGGCATATTTATATTACAAAAATACGACCTTGTTGTGCTAGACTGCGCCGCTGCGGTCGTGCGTTACTGCATCGCACGCATAAAATTAGTGATATGTTGATGCTGCATATTTACGCCTCAAAAGTGCGCTAAGACGCAATATTCCTAAACGTAAATATGCCTGGGATAATTTTGAATTTATACCCTTGCATTCTTATGGTAACATAATAAGTTTGTGCCCATTTATCAATGTATTGTGTTTCTATTATCCCAGTTATTTTTATTCAATCAAGACAATATTTTTCGAACACTCGATTGCTCCGGTCAGCTGCAACGAAACTGCCTATTGCAAGAGAGTAAATATTAACTGGTCCCTTACTACACAGCTAGCAGTATATTTGCCAGGTGGCACCATTGTCTCGCTGTTTGCGAGTACTAATGGCGTATGCCAAATAACCTTGTCCTAGATGGACACATTCACTTCACATTTAGATCAAACATTGGAATATACTGTGTTTAGTACTATTAATGTAGGTTGCTTAGTGTTACCAGCTATTTATATATTCACATGTGGTCAAGAGGATACAAGAACGCTGCAAAGTCTCCAGATATGTGGGAAACAAATTTATGTAAAAAGATTGTCAAATGTCACAGTAATTTGATTCCTGTTACAAATTACAACGCCTGCTAATTCTGGGTAGAGGAACTGACTGGCTTCCTTTAAGAATATAGTAAAAACTGAGGAATAGGAAGATTTATGTATGCTATGGTTAATCCCTGCCAGTTAAAGGCAGGTAGACTTTTCATTTTTGTATCATAAAATGATGTTATACTGTATAAACTACATATTTTACAACATACCGCCCAAGTGTGTTTTTATAAATTATTTGTTGTTGAAATTTTATATCTTTTTTCCTGAGGAAACAGTTTGGTTACATGACAACACGAAGCCTTCCTTTGCATGGCCTCAGGTCCAACTACTAATGAGATGGATATGTGTATCATGTAATACACCCCGGAATTATCCAAGCTCACTATTCAGAGATTTGCGTGACAGCTCCGCGATTTTTGTAAACACCGAACTGTTGAATTAAAAAAAATTTTCTTCTATGTTAAAACATGTCTGAGCGATACATAGTATTTACTGTATTGTATGATTTTACAATACACATGCATGGATTACCTCCCTTTATATGTGAAGGAAATGCTATAAGCGAGAAAAGGAAAGTGGGGGAACAAAACTTGTAGATTCCTACCTCCTGATGCAGTGCGATTCGACACTGGTAGATCTGCTCCAAGACGGGCAAGTATCGCCCTCTGTTCATCCTCGTTTTGAGCTCTTTCAAATTGGTCTAGGTCACCACTCGATAGGTAGAACTGAAAGAGAAGTATCGACATCAAGTTGACTGGATGTGAGTGAAATGAGGTCTTGGTAATGTAAATTGCCTTTGCGAGTGTGACTTTGTCTGTATATAATGATAATGAAGCTAGCATATGTGTGTATATGTCTGTATGCATCTATGTACTAACGTAGGCTTGTGTAACGTTCAAAATGGCACTTGTCTGTTTGTCTGAGACAAGTGATTTTTGGCCTGGACAAGTAAAATGACTCTACATGGTTATCCGATGGACAAGTGAAAATTTACAGTAAATAGCGACGCGTGCAACATTGCAAACTTTTTATTTGAGGAAATGTAAACGTAAATGAAGTTCGCTAGCAATCGTGTGCGTTGCAATTCTGTTAGTGTGTCGGCGTCTTGTCGTTCCGCAACCAGTGTGTTGTAGGAGTTTAGTGCCTACATTAACAGGGTCATCCGCTACCTGTTATTTGAATAATTATAGTTTTAACCATTATTATGCCTAACCCACGCGGACTCGGCAGTCTTCCATTCCAAGTCATTGAACGTTAGCCAATCCAGATCGGTGACAATTTTCAAAACTTCTAACTGGCTCTCCGGTAAATCTATGGTGGTGGTTGATAAACGGAATATTAATGAAATTTCGGAAGTGTCGTATCTATGTCACATTTATTTTAATCATAAATTACGAGTTTTTGAAGCCGAATTATGCAAGACGCGAGGCTGGGGAGGGGGGTGCCAACCGCGGTTGACATGTTGGCTTCTGCCAACTACGACGGTCTGCATGCGGCAGCAACGTTACAACGTAACTAAATCTATAAATTCCGCCTGGTAAATGTAATTCGGGCACCATTAAAACTGTTTAATCATCATTGAAATGGTAATATAACATTTAGGAAAAATATGCGTTTGTTTGCTGATGATCAATTGAATATTATCTTCATTTGTAAAATACAGAACTTTGTTAATATTGAACTTCATAGAGGTTGAACAAAATAATATCAGATTATATAGTTTATTATGATTTTTGTGACAACATTTCTTGGCTTTGCATTGGTCGTGTTCCTGATGGTTGAGTGGCATCTTCAATGACAAACTGATGCCAAAATTTTACAGCAGTGTTATATAGATATAACATATTAAACATAAACAGTTTTTGCAACATTACAACAAATAACAAGGAAAACAACTGTCTCATTCCTATCAGCAAAATAATTATTTTTTATTAATAAAAGCATTCATATCAGCATCACTAAAATGTTGGTATACATCATGTAACGTGTCTACTTTTAATATTCGTGATGAATAATAATGATAATGGACTGAAAATATAATTTAGCAATTTCAAAATTTGCAGATTAAATCAAATTGTGTCTTTGGTCACTCAGATGTACATGGAACGAAACAGCAGAAACATTGTGTTGTTGTCATAAAAATAAGACAGACTTTTTAACGTTTTTTTTCTGAAGCTTCGAAGTTCGATTCCCCTTGACAACCATTCGGACAAGTTAAAATTAGAAAGTAGATTTCAAAACTAACTTGTCCAGCAGAAAAATTAATATTCTAGCTTGTTTTTATTGCTGATGCATGCAGGTACGCAGATAATACTGAATACGTTAATGTTTTCTTCCAAGATTATTTGTATCACAGGTGCCAAACTATTAGGGATTCGTACACATCCTGTAACGTTGTATATCGTAGCAACACTATACCAACATTAGATGGTTGCAAGGTGGTTTATTGGATTGTTGTATACAGGCTGACCAATCAGCAAGCGACACAAACCCTCAGATAGTCTTTACACATCCTCGCGTGCCAGGGGTCGCTGCTGCTGATTACGCCAGTGCCAGCCAGCAGTACCCCCTGGCTGATCGCTTTGCGAAACTCTGAATTTAAGCTCAGTCTATGAAATCGCTTACTAGATCAGTTGATCTCGGCAGGTCAGGTGGTCATAATAAAGTTTACTTTAACCAACCGTGGCTCGTGTTACATGCAATGTTTAGGAAGTAGAAGCAATTATTCGAATACACAATACTGCTCAGCCGCTCGTGCTAATGGGCGAACGGGTCATTACATATTGGGATTCCCAGAAGTCGTTTATCCGTTTTCAAATTGGGGCGGGTATTTGCGCTGTTCTCATGGGTGATGCAGTCGTGACTGGCGAAGTCAATTACTAGTTTGACTCGGCTAACTTCCGCACTTCGCGTAGGGGATCAGCCAGGGCTAGTTTCGCATGGCAAACAGCCCTGGCTTGTGAGGATGTCTTTACAGTGTTCTTGCCGAACCAGACTTCATGTAAGTCACGAGACAGCCCCACCAACATTTTCTTTATCACACAGTAATTACTTTGTGGTCGCTTTCTTTTCGAAACAATACCTACTAAAAATGTATTGTCTATATTGAACTTCAGAAATTGTTATTCTTTAACACAAGTGGTTTTGGTGATAGATATTTCATTCTTTTAAAAATATAAATAATATGTTGTAATCAGGCATGTTGCATATTGTAATATATGTTTGATTGCAATTATATCCATTGTAATTTGGGCAAGTGTTATAAATATAAGTGACACACTTCTTCTTGGTCTTTTTGACTTCAAAACTGATTTACATTGGTATCAAAATGTATGACGGAGGACAAACAATCAGTGTTTTAAAGTAAAAAAAACAACGGTATCTCAACCCTCTAGCCACAACCAATCACATTAATCGTCCAATTTGCATCAGCACATGTAGCGACCATTGCACTGTAATACCATAAATCAACCATTACAATACCCTGGAAAGAAGAGTGACGCTCTTTTTTTAATTCACAACCATGCATTCGACCAGCAACCATACATGAGTTAGTCCTTGCAATGACAAATTATATACATTTCAGGCCTTTATTTTAGAATCATCAAACTTTTATATACACTTCACTTACTTGTTTTGGTGGTTCGCCGCACTCTGTAAATATGGTCTTCCAGTAAGACCACATGACCATGATATAGAGAGGATGGTAGAGTATCAGAAAGATTACTGCAACAAGACACATGACCATAGTATAGAGAGTGGTAGAGTATCAGAAATAGTACTGCAACAAGATACATGACCATGGTATAGAGAGTGGAAGAGTATCAGAACGATTACTGCAACAAGACACATGACCATGGTATACAGAGTGGTAAAGTATCAGAAATAGTACTGCAACAAGACACACGACTACTGGTATTCATTTGTATAGAATGGTGGAGTATCAGAAAAGTACTGCAACAAGGCAGGTGACATAAAGTGAAATTATTATGTAAGATTTCAGCTATATTTTACTCTTTTTAATTTATAACTTAGAGTTGAAAGTTTACATGAATTCAACGGCTTACTTTATAATTACTAAGAACACTGTTGAACAACATATAAGCAAAATACAGTATTTAGTATCTTTTTCTAATAATCATAAACTGAAGTCATACAACATGGACATTTTGTAACAATCTGACAGCTCTATTTCATTTTTGATTTGATTGATTGTTTATTTCCAAGTGGAAAAATGCATACAAAGATAACTACACGCAATATACAACACATAAACATTTACACATGGAAATGGGGGGAGATAGAAGTGTTGTACTTATTAATTACTTCCCCCAACACGACCTAGGTGTAATGTATGACATTTACCTTGTTGTGGCACATTGTCGATAGTGACTGAAACAAACAAAGTACAATTTTACACGATAAAATTACTTTCAGATTCCTTTAAAAATGCTGGTGTTGACAAGAACAACCGTTTAAAGAAATATGCGAAAGGCTGACAAGTTTTGTGTCAGCTTCCTCAACTTTATTTTATTGCCAACAGAAAAATCATCATGATCAAGTGGCAATATTGTTAAATTACCCAGACATGGTAGATATTTGTCTCAGCCATCGCATTATAACCTGAATAAGATGTGTTGCAGATATTTGTCTCAGTTAAATGTGGCAAGTTATAGCAAATGTGGTCTCTGGTTTTCCTAATAACAAACACATACAATATGTCATTGATTAACCCAACATGGGATATGGTGTACAGTATACAGCCACCTAGGTTGGTTACACATTACCAATTGTCAGCATACAATTATTACAAATAAGATTCTGAGAAACCAATTATAACTTCAAACAGTGTATGACAACGCTTCACAAATGCCTTCAACGATAGTGACAATGTCAGTGTGAGAAAAAATGCTTCCTGTTTGTCTGATCACACTCCAACTGAGTATGAAGCCATAACACATTTTCAGTCACACTCACAGTGTCACACACACACCGACAATAATAAATCAGATGTTATTTAACTTATATCTGGCAACAGGTGCTAGTTATGTGTACACAAAGAAAGTGTGTATTGTTTCATAATATCTGAAGTTATAAACAATTAAAAGTTATCACTGAAGAAGGGCAACATATGATATACAGATAACAAAGTGAATATAAAATTAATAATAATAATTTCTTATCGAACAACACAAACAAAATCACGCCAATCACGACACAAGCCACAACTTCGTGTTGACATTATTTGCACTTTGCAGTGGTATTTGTCTACAGATCGCGCTGTAACTTACACAGACACAGCTGCAAAACATACGCATAATATGACCAAACTAAAACGGCGGTAATAAACAGAACAGGTGTCCATTTTACAATATTAATGCAAACATTTACGGCGAGAGGAGCCATGACTGTAGAATGGAATCTACTTCCGTAGTCTTGGAAAACATCGCGTGACGTCATGAAAATGCCCTAGTATTTTTAAAAACAAATAGTTTGCTTATTTATGGGATGGTACACTTTGGATTATTAAAACATAAAATATAGTGTTAAAGTCGTGTTCAATATAAATTTTTCGATGTTTTAATAACTGCGTTGTTGTCACGTGATTGGTGGATGGCGTTCAATTGGCTGCAGTCAACAACTAGGCAACCTGACCAAAATAAACATAAGAGGTGTCGCTTCTTGTTGCCATGCCTTTTTGACAGACAAGGGCGCTCCATCGTAATTGTTCGATGATTATCGAACTTGTTGCTTCATGTCTCTCTGGGTTGTGCACAGCTAAGAAACCGACACGGAACCTGGATTTCTCTAGCGCGCACCTGTTGGGTGAAAGTTGCAGTCGGGGAAGCCATGGACTAATTGCGGTTTGTCTTGACTTCGCGTGTCAGCGTGATTCGATTATAGTCTATTGTTAATCAATGCGCCGATGATCTAGAAGACTATGGCCCCAGTGTTGGAGCGGTCGGCGGATTCGTTTGATCCGTACAAAGCCAATGCGTACTCAGATGGTAAGGACATCTTCCATCCGGGGGAGGGAGCATGAAGTAAAAATAAATGTATAAAAATAAACTGTTTTAATCAGTTTTAATCTTTTAATTACTTATAGCACTGTAGTCTGTATCTATGAAACATATATCTCGAACAACATATATATTTATTAAGTACTTTAAAACTAAAATCATAGATATATGCAGTGCCTTGCCAACACTGGCACAAACAAAGTCTAACTAAGAGTGACCTCTGTTGTTTTAACTTGCACTCGCACATGATTTTATAAACAGTTACAACCAGCACTGCACATATGCACACCTGGCGCACGCAACAAACACCACACCATCCACGAAGTCGTCAGTAATGACGGTAGTGGATTACCGGAAGAAGAAGAAGAAGAAGAAGAAGTGTTGAATGTATAACTCGATTATAACTTACAGCTAGCTTGCCTCAAACATGATGAAGTTATTTATGCCATAGGCATAGGCAACGGTTCAGTCAGACATGCAGTCTCAACTCGATAATATTTTATTGCAAACAATACGATCGTGTCTGAAATAATGTAATTAAATTATAAAATAGATTCCTTGCAGGCATGGCTTTGTTACTAGCCTGCGAACACATTGACATTCGTTTTAGCAAAAAAAATTATTTTGCGTGGCTATTATATATGCTATTTAAACAGTGTTCATGGGAGGGTCAGAGATAAAACTGACAATGTTAGAATTATTGCATTGAGGAGTGGCAGTTGTCTTGAAAATATCAAGTGCTTACAATGTCCTTTTTGCATATATATAAATAGCACTCTGCCATATGACAATCACAATACAGACATATTATGGTCTGTGCCATCAAACTTTTGTCTGCATTGTCGCATTGTACACTGTGTATTGTATTTCACTCTAACTTCAAAGCGCTTTGCCAGACAGCTTGTAGAACTCACAAAACAAAATATGTCTAGACATGTCTTACAAAGTTTCCCAATTGTCTTGTAAGATACAATAGAATCAATAAATCACATGAGTTAGTTCCTTGTTAATTGTACATGTTTGTTCACCAGACGGTATTCAGCATGTTGAATGCAGGCTAGGATTACAAAGCTCATCAATAACAGTGTAGTTTATTCTGATGTGATCACATGGTCATGCAAGAGGATGTTAAAGTTATACTGTCATAGAGACTGATAGAGTCGATAAGCTGAAAGCTTTTGAAACGCTGGACTGATTATGAACACTATTATCGGCAACCCAAAATGTGAGATATTAAAAATATTTTTATATACTGTGTACACCTGTACTGTTTTTAGGTTCATATTCTAATGTTTGAAATTTGTCATTATGACATAAGATTTTAGTCCAGTAATGCAATTCATATTATTGAAATTTATTTCATTATTTTTAGAAGATTTAACTGTTAAGAATTAAGATTTCTGTCAGCTACAAGCAACAACTTATTACATACACTTCGACAAAGAAGCATCCTACAAGGCAGTGTCTTGGGTCCAGTACTTTTTGTATTTTTTATAAATGACCTGCCTTATGAAATAGAAAGCACTAGTCACCATGATCTTTGCAGACGACCCCAAAGTAACAAACTATAATAAGACCTGAACAAACTTATAGTGACAGGTCAACAAAGTGGCAGCAAAATTCAACAAAGTAAAATACAAAATCCTTCACTTTAGAAGTAAGAACCATATCTACCATAAATCATGAACAACGAGACAATGACAGTCACTGAAGTTGAGAAAGATCTTGGAGTTGAACTAGACCAGGACTACTTTTCAACCCCAAGTGAATAGTGCCACCAACTAATTGACAAGAGTGCTTGGACAGATTAGAAAAACTTTCACATGCTGCATGGACATAGCAAACATTCCAACACTGTTCTAAACAATGGTCTGCCCCCACTTTGTATACAGAAATGTTATCTAGGCACCACATATACAGAGGGACTGCGACAAAATTTAGAAAAAAACATCTAACCTGATGCTACAAAACTAGTGCGATCAGTAAAAGACCAGCCATATGAAGACCATCTGAAGGCACTTAATCTAAATCAAAATGATGCAAGTGTATAACTATGAGATAACAAACAAATCGACCACATGGATGAAACCCTCTTCATTGAGCACCAGAGGACACAGTCAGAAGTTATTCAAAAAAGAACAAATATTGTTTCAATTCCAGAATTGTTGATAACTGGAACTTGCTACCGGAAAACGTTGTTGCCAGCCCATCCCTAAACTGTTTCAAAAACAGACTAGACAAACACTCGGCTAAAGAACACTATCCTACCATAGAGAGAGTTAACTTTATATTATACGACAACACGACAACAGCTAAGTCTGGATTCAGTTGTGCAAAAGGGTTAGATCAGGATGTCAACAGCCAGTAGCCTAATCCAGGTTCCGTACAAGATGGATGATGACAAAGCAGTTTCAAAGTGTTGTATCAGAAGCTGTTAAGGCCTTAAGCCCTTAACAATATGGATAGTCTCTATTAGCAGGATGTTTGCTGCATCAGTTATGAAATTGAAATTGCCAAAACAAATTTCTGGCTTAATTATTAAACAATGTGATGGGCAGTATATCTTAGACATATTTATTCTAGTATTACTAACACTATTTTAACAATTTAGGAACATGCAATGTCGTTTTAATCATGTCCCTCTAGCAAGGTCTCATATATATATATATATATATATATATATATATACGATTATGGTATGTATATATATATATATATGGTAGAAAACTCAACACTTATTTGTTTGAAATTGCTTTCCCACCCACCCTGAACCTTTGGCAGTCCCTTGTTTTAATGATGACTTCTGTGCATCCATATTCATTATTACACCAAATTATCCTTGTTCTGTGCACCTCTGAGCACAGACTCCTGTAGATATGGTAACCATGGTAGTATACTATTTATTCGATGTTTCAGCCGTCAAGTTTGACCTTGAGTTGCCATCGGAGTGTTTTCTTGGTCCCAAGGACAGGGATCAAGAGAGACATGTAGCACAAGATCTCATGAAGTACAACCCCGAGATAAGCATGAAGGTATCGCCCCCAAAGCACTGGGAAGTTGATGTGAAAGGACTCGTGCCCACGCAGAAATGGCTGCAGAACTATGGCCTGAAACGCAACCGCCTCGACATGTTCCACCTTCTGCCTCTACTTGGCTTCAAACACAGTGATGGTAAGTAGGTTACATGTGTAAATAAACTGGATAATACAAAACAGAGTTGTCATAAATTAGCAAAGGTAAGATCCCAGCTTGCAACAGTAAACTCAAATCATGCAACAGAAAACTCCCATCAACTATCAAGCAATAATAAACTCCCATAGTGCAACAGTAAACTCCCATAGTGCAACAGTAAACTCCCATAATACAACGGTAAACTCCCATAATGCAATGGTAAACTCCCATAATGCAATGGTAAACACGCAGAGTGCAATGGTAAACACCCACAGTTAAACCATAAAAAATCCTTGAACAGTCAATACTTTTCTTCTGATGGGTTCCCCTGAAAGTTTGGTGAGTGAGGTACAAGCCATCTAGGAGGAAACATTAACATGCACACACAAATATTTATGCAGTTATGTTGAAGGGTCATTCCATGTGAACGCAACCAAAATTCCTGAAATTTGTTGCCCTCATCTTTTAGATTTTTGAATAAATCAGTTTAGTGAAAGTCTTTGCTAAGGTAAGCAAGAATTCGAAATTTTAGTGTCTAGCTCCAGTAGTTTTCGAGTTATGGCAATTTGAAATTTGGGACAGCGTCTTAAAAATAAATAAAATTATTCACATTTCACAAATTAATATCTCTTGAACTATTTAGCCTGTGTCAATGAAACTTTGTGGAATTGTTCTCTACAATTTATAGATCACATAAATATAATTAGAACATAAATACAGTGTATGGTTAATGTGCACCAAGTTGATAAACATAATGATTTATTCAATAAATCACTCACGAGAGGATTGTCAGACCTTGATTGTGAGCAAAATACACATACCTCAGAATCTAGTTGTACATACAGTAGTCCCTCTCTTCAGCAGATCCTCTGACGAGGGGACACTCACTATGTCGGGACAGTTTGTCAATGTACGGACCGCTTTGTCATATTAATGTCCCTCTGATGAGGGGACACCTTGCGGACAGCGGACAGGATATTTTGGTTATATGTCCCTCCTAAGGCGGACAGTATTTATTAATTCGAAGACTTTTTGCCGAATTTGTTTAGAAAATGGCGGACATACAGCTTGGTGAGTGTCAATGGTAACACCAAGTACACGTGTACCCGTAACAACGAGCTTGTCTTCCTTGCTGTAATCATTGTGTTTGTCCAACTTAGAGTTCTTTTGATTACGCTCTGTAAACTTTAGGCAGAGTGAATGTGGAGGAGGGTATTGTTAATTTTGTGCTGTTATCAATCATGTTTGTGGTGGGTGATGCCATGATGGCTTCCCTGTTCCAGCCTCCAGCCCCAGTCAGGGCTTCGGCTTGGTGTCGCCTTTTCATCTTGTAAATTGCAATTAAGATTCAAAGATATGATGTATAAAAGATTCATCTCAATTGTTTTCAATGTAGCCCAACATTAAGCCTAAACTGAGATGAAATAATAAACAAGCATCATCGGATTATGCTGCGCTACGCCAAACGGCAAATATTACCAGTGCCTGGAAAAGATGAACTGGTTGCCAGCGTATGAAATGGTGGAACGCATTATAAAGTGACGCACAATTGGTGCATTACTGAATCTTTCGAAATTGGGTGAAAAATTAAGTGAGACAACTAACGATTGTACCCGTTACCGTTTTTAATATTTAATTAACGTTCACGTTGTATGTAACTGATTTAAATATTCGGGTGATCATTTCCAGGTTATTATTTTAGCCGGTAGGGGGCAGCCAAAATCGTCAACTTGCGAATTACTTACAAAGTATTTTAGCTAAAGAATATCTAAATAATTCGAGAATGCCAGTTTGTAAAATGTTGTAACGGAGATGTTTTGTTTGTCATTTTTGGTTGAATGCTGCCATACGCGCAGCAAATTCTACTCCAACGCCGGGCCGATAATGTTGCGTAGGCTAGTGGCAGTGAGTGAGTGACCAGTGCGCAGTTGAGGAAAATTTCAGATCGACAGAGGGAGTCGGGCGGATGGTGCCGGGCGGGCGATATGACTTCATGACCAACTGTTTATTTTTTAATACATCACAGTAATAATAAACATATATATATATACCGGTATATATATATATATATATATATATGAATAAAACATTATATATATATATAGTGCTTAATTCCTATCAGTCAATGCATTGACAGATTGCCACATCTTTACCATGCGTCGGTTGTACTGGTCTGAACTTTAGCACTAAGCTGCCTGTCCCTCCGATGAGCGAACACCTGCCATGTCGGGACACTTATGCTTGGATACAGATGTGTCCACTGAAGAGAGGGACTACTGTACAGTGTATATACACATGCAAATGTGCAAATCACAGTAATATGGCAGGTCTGGTTATCTGTACATATGCAAAGATGGTACGTTGTTATATTTCTTAAAAATTGACCAACTTCCGACCCAAAAAAGTCAATGAGACATAGCATGTATTGTCCAAAAACTTTATCTAGGTGTAAGCTTGTCCCTATAACACAAATAACTAATAGTTCTCAATATCTTTCCATGCTTCCTTCACACAAAAATTTGATACTTCTGGGTGCCCCAAATTTTTCAATAAATCACGATTCACGAGAGAGTTTTCAGGCATTGATTGCGAGTTAAATATAGATGCCTTAATTAACTGTTGTAAATATTTTGTATCTATTCATACCAGTGTGTATTATCAGAGCAATATGACATGTCAGACTGTCTTAATTATTAATGTACACACACTCAAAGGTGCTATGTTATAATATATATCTATAAAATTAGCCAACTTCCAACCCAAAAAAGTTAATGTGGGGTAGAAGATATTGTTCTGAAACTTTTACTAGACATAAACCAGTCCTATGACACAAATAACAAGTAACTCTCAATATCCTTCCATGCTTCCTTCTCAAGTGTCTTTTTATGTCTAGTAAAAGTTTAATTATAATATCTTCTACACCACATTGACTTTTTATGGTCGGAAGTTGGCTAATTTTACAGATATATATTATAACATAGCACCTTTGAGTGTGTGTACATTAATAATTAAGACAGTCTGACGTGTCATATTGCTCTGATAATACACACTGGTATGCATAGATACAAAATATTTACAACAGTTAATTAAGGCATCTATATTTAGCTCGCAATCAATGCCTGAAAACCCTCTTGTGAATCGCAAGTGATTTATTGAAAAATTTGGGGCACCCAGAAGTATCCCAATTTTGTTGTGAAGGAAGCATGGAATTATATTAAGAGTTATTAGTTATTTGTGTTATAGTGACAAGCTTACATCTAGAAAAAGTTTTATGACAATACATGCTACGCCTCATTGACTGTTTTGGGTTGGAAGTTGGTAAATTTTTAAGAAATATAACAACATACCATCTTTGCATATGTATAGATTCATAAATAAGACAACCAGACCTGCCATATTACACGGATATGCACACTTACATGTGTATATACCAATTATATACAACTAGTTTCTGAGGTTTATGTATTTTGTTCACAATCAAGGTCTGAAAAACCTTTCGCAAGTGATTTATTGAATAAATCATTATGTTTATCAACTTGGTGCACATTAACCATACACTGTATTTATCTTCTAAGTATATTTATGTTATCTCTACATTGTAGACAACAATTTGGCAAAGTTTCATTGATACAGATTAAATAGTGCAAGAGATATTAACCTGTGAAATATGAATTTAATTTTTAAGAAGCCGTCAGAAAATGTCTAAGTTCCAAATTTCAAAAACTACTGAAGCTAGAACACTAACATTTCGGATTCTTGTTTATCTTTCCAAAGGCTTTCACCAAGCTGGTACATTCAAAAATTGAAGAGATGAGTGCCTCATCCATTGGTTGCGTTCACACGGAATGACCCTGAAGTTAGTGAATAATTAAATCAACAAAATCACGTCATCCATCAAAGTGTGCATGTTGATGGAGCAGTTTTCAACAGCTCTACCAATTAACATCAAGAGTGACATTGTTACAGCTTCACCTAACGACGTCTTGCTCTTAGATACCTGTGGATCATTAATAAAATATATTCCTTTGAGGATTCAGTCTGCCATTTACACGATGATTGTATGTGTATAACTGGGCTTATGCCGTGCATCTGTCTAATGTGAATCCACTGATAACGTATTGAAAGACAGTGTATAATAAGGACCAGATTCTTTTGTTGTTCTACGTGTAAGATACAATAGAATCAATCAGTCACATCAGTTAGTTCCTTGTTAGCTGTACGTGTTTGTCCACCAGACGGTATTCAGCATGTTGAATGCAGGCTAGGATTACAAAGCTCATCAATAACAGTGTATAATTTATTCTGATGTAATCACAAGGTCATGCAACATTATATTAAAGTTACACTGTCATAGAGTAGACAAGCCGAACGCTTTTGAAACACCAGCCTAACAGAACTATTATGAACACCATTATTGGCAACCTAATATGTGAGATATTTAAAATGCTTTGATATACTGTGTACTGTATTTTTGGGGGGTGGATATTTATAATGTTGAAATTCGTCATTATGACATAAGATTTTAATCCAGTAAGGTAATTAATATCATTGAAAACATTTATTCCATTAATTTAAAAGAGGTATTTAAAACACACAAATTGTTTGGAATTGTCCTGTTTCCATCTGTTTTGTAATTTCATAATAAATACTCCAGATAATATGTCATATAAAATATGTTATGTTTACGGGGGTGGGAGGGTCCATGGGCAAGTGTGACAAAGCATTACATGGGGTGGGGTGATATTTGGGTAAACAGTAATATTTAAAAAAAAACTGGTTCATTATGCTGTTGTTATCAGACATGGGATTAATTGTTCAGCAAGTTTTTGGTAAATTTCAACACCATTCCAAAAAAGAACCAGCAATGTACGAGTGTTTGTTATTACTTTTACAGACCTATATCTTACACGATCGAATGAATCAGTACAACAATGCAACGAATATAATAATTATTAACAATGTATGTATCAGAATGGGGGACTTTATCAAAACGAACATAATTTTAGATGGGGTGTACATGCCGGCATTACAAATCATGACATGGTTGTAGGTGGCTCAAGAATGTCTAGTTAGCGTGGCATACTTTATGGATATCCACTAATTTGTACTTATATATTTTGGTTAAGTATTGATAAAGGCTAGGACGGATTGTTTAAAGAGAGATTTGGAGGGATTGGGAAAGGAGTGGAGAATGAGAAAAAAGAGACAGGGAATAGAGGGGGTGGAGGGCGGTGGAGGGGGGGGGGGGGAGTGGAGACAGCAGTGCAAGATCAGAGACAGGGAAGAAAAAAAGAAAAAAAACAGACATCAAGGATTAGTATTAAGGCCAGCCTCACTCCTGAATAGAAAGAAACAAAAGGAGAACAACAACAAAAAGCAAACAGATTTGTGTGTATAAAAGTATTATTAATCCTGCTGTGGTTTGACGTTATGTTTTCAGACTACGATGCGACAATGAAGAAACCGATCTGTTCGCGCTACGGGAACTCGCTCTTTAAGAAGTACTTCCGCTGTGATGGACGTTCCTACTGTGTATGTATCCTCCCCTATGGCAAATAGATTGTATTCACAGGACAAGATGTTCGTATAATTAAACCAAAACAATTCTTTTATTACAAGCACAAAAAGAAAAGCGAATTAAAAAAAACCCGATAAAACAAATAAAAAAACTCCCTTCTACACAAACTTGTAACATAAAATAGATGACAATCTTGACTGGAACACACGTATAATACAGGTAACAGAAATCCATAAGACTCTCAAATGAATCCGTCATATTATTTGTGTCCACTAGTTTGGCATGCACACTCAAAAGGAGCAAACTAAGATTTATTGATTATATCGATGGATTTAGCAGAGCCGACTGCACGCAGATAAACTATTCACATGAGTCACGCTTTGGATACGTGTTGAACTCCTGGTGACTGTTTCATTAAGATTATGAGATCAGAAGAAAATCGATCATTAAGCAGAATCTTATGTTAAATTTACGGAACTTTTCTGAAATGCAAAAAGCTGCTGGTGTATCGCTGAGGATAATATTTCATTGACACACCAGTGAAAGTGTCCCGGTGTTGACAGTTTTTGGTATGCAAGATTACATTAGTGAGCAAAGTAAATTTTAAAGACAAAATTGGGTTTATGAGGTCCTACAAATTCTAGTGAAACAGTCCCCTGCTCTGGTATTCACCACTTGTCAAAATTGGGCTGTATAATATTATATGAAAAAAACTTTGTTCAAACCACATAACCTTAAGGGATATTATGAATAAAATGTTATTATGTTGTTGCTGTGTTGCTCTAAGAGTCTAAAGAGCAGCTGTGCCAGATTGAGGCTCGACTCACTCAAGCTATAACTCTGTTGTAACTGTGTTGCCCTAAAGAGCATTTGTGTCAGATCGAGGCTCGACTCACTCCGGCCATAACTCTGTTGTAACTGTGTTGCTCTAAAGAGCAGCTGTGTCAGATCGAGGCTCGATTCACTCAAGCTATAACTCTGTTGTAACTGTGTTGCCCTAAAGAGCATTTGTGTCAGATCGAGGCTCAACTCACTCAGGCCATAACTCTGTTGTAACTGTGTTGCCCTAAAGAGCATCTGTGTCAGATCGAGGCTCGACTCACTCAGGCCATAACTCTGTTGTAACTGTGTTGCCCTAAAGAGCAGCTGTGCCAGATCGAGGCTTGACTCACTCGGGCCATAACTCTGTTGTAGCTGTGTTGCCCTAAAGAGCAGCTGTGTCAGATCAAGGCTCTACTCACTCAGGCCATAACTCTGTTGTAACTGTGTTGCTCTAAAGAGCAGCTGTGTCAGATCAAAGCTTGACTCACTCAGGCCATAACTCTGTTGTAACTGTGTTGCCCTAAAGAGCAGCTTGTCAGATCAAAGTGTGACTCACTCAGGCTATAACTCTGTTTTAGTTGTGTTGCTCTATAGAGCAGCTGCGTCAAATTGAGGCCTGACTCACTCAGGCCATAACTCTGTTGAAATTGAAATTGTTTTTTATTTGGCATAAATAATACAAAGACAAAGTGCATGTAGTAACAATAAATGCCAGGCGCCAATAAAAACTAAACTAATTGAAGGAACGGGATGCCCTAAATGGTATATAATACTGATATACATGTAATTACAGATGCATATAATAATAACAAAATGTAAAATTAAAATAAATAAAAAATTCTGTAAAACCATTACATGTATGTGTATGTTTACTATGTATACATACTACATATCAACAACTTAGAGTTGTAAATTAAACTAATTAAACATTTTACATTAGGAATTGAAGAAAAGGAGAAGCTGTGTCAGATTGAGTCCTGACTCACTCGGGCCATAACTCAGTTGCAGCTGTGTCAGATTGAAGCGCAACTCACTCAGGCCATAACTCGATTGTAGCTGTGTCAGATTGAAGTGCGACTCACTCAGGCCATAACTCGGTCGTAGCTTTGTTATATTGAAGTGCGACTCACTCGGGCCTTAACTCGATTGTAGCTGTGTCAGAATGAAGCGCGACTCACTCAGGCCATAACTTGGTCATAGCTTTGTCAGATTGAAGCACGGCTCATTCAGGCCATAACTCTGTTGTAGCTGTGTCAGATTGAAGTGCGACTCACTCAGGCCATAACTCTGTTGTAGCTGTGTCAGATTGAAGCGCGACTCACTCAGGCCATAACTGTTGTAGCTTTGTTAGATTGAAGCATGACTCACTCAGGTCATAATTCTGTTGTAACTGTGTCAGATTGAAGCGCGACTCCCTCAGGCCATAACTCGATTGTAGCTTTGTTAGATTGAAGCGTGACTCACTCAGGCCATAATTCTGTTGTAGCTGTGTCAGATTGAAGCACGACTCACTCAGGCCATAACTCAAAGTAGCTTTGTCAGATTCAAGCGTGACTCACTCAGGCCATAACTTGGTTGTAGCTTTGTCAGATTGAAGTGCGACTCACTTAGGCCACAACTCTGTTGTAGCTGTGTTGCTCTAAGGAGCAACTATGTCAGATCGAGGCGCGACTCACTCAGGCCATTACACTCTACAAGCGTCGCCTGGAGTGGCTCACGACTGAGAGTCGCCGGATCTTTGGCGTGATCCAGGAGAAGTGCATCGCCATTGTTCTGGACATCTGCAACATGTCTCCTCAACAGCTTGACCAATACCGCACGGCCCTTGACCGCGTCCTGCAGGAGCAAGTGTCAAGGGTCGCCAAGTTCAACCTCATCCGGTCAGTTGCCATTTATACCAGTTTTTAAAATATTTTTTTATTTTATCATAATGATTGTATTTGGCTACTGCTGTTTTGATGCGTCTCTGAGCAGGTTGTATCCGGATACCTGGTGTTGTACAAATAGAAGTTATCATTATTGTTATTATGACATTTTTCAGTTCCTGCCACAGCAAAGTGGATATAAAGTCGCAAAATTGTGGAATAGATTTTTGTACCATTTTTGGCCATACTGATTATTAGCTTCAAAATAATACCTCATTTGTTGAAATATCTTCAGTAGTTTTTATTTATTCCAAAAATTGAAGCATACCTTAAAAAAAATTTTTTTTTTAGAAACAAGGTAATATTTACTACTATTGACTATAGTCTTTTTTTAATCCATGGGTTCGTAAATGCATGTCAATTATTCATTTTTGATTCTTTGTTCAGGAAAATAAACTTGGCATTGAAAATGATGTTTGCATTTGTGCCAAAATCAAAAAATTGATGGAACAACTTACACAGCTATTTTTGGCTCTTGTCCAGAATAGGCCTGTGTGACTTAATCCTCGGTTCACTGTGGCAGGTGACACACAATATATATGTATTATATATATTGTTTGTGTATATGACAGGGCAAGTGAGGACCTCGCCTCCTACAGTGACCACTGTGTTCCCGTCACGTGCGACAGTTTGGCCGATGCGAGCTCCTGGATGTGGAAACTCGACCGATGTGCACCCGTCTCTCGCACAGCCACCTGTGAGGCAGTCATGAAAGCAGTCGCTGATAAACAGGTGGGTGTTTTCTCCTCCCCCAAATCATTCCTCTGCGTCTGCATTGAAAAGCAACTTAAGCTTCTTGTCATGTGACTCCTGTTGGTTCACGATCCTAGTTAGGGATCATCTCAAAATGTTGGTGTTCAATATCAGACAAAATTACTTTCGTTTGGGGAGGGGGGGTCAGAGGCAGTTTCGTCTGGATTCAGACATCGATATTTTGGACTGATACCATTAATATATTGATATCATCATATCAGTTTTTACAAACATTAAATATCGTTAATATATTGATATCATCATATCAATTTTTACAAACATTCATATCGGGGGGGGGGAGGGGGCTGAGGCCAGATGAAAGTAATTTTGTCTGATATCAGATAATGATGTTCTGAGATGATCAATTATAGGGATAGAGAAACACTTTTAAAAGCATTAAACTACTTGGAGTAGTTTCTGTAGTGTTGCACTTGCGATGCAGTATTGCATTTTTCTAAAATTGTTGTAAGTACTTGTAAAAGTATTGCAGGAACATGTAAAAGTATTGCAGATAATTGAAAAGTATTGCACATACTAGTAAAAAAGGTATTGCAGATACTTGTAAAAGTATTGCAGATACTTGAAAAGTATTGTAGGTACAGTGTACCTGTAAAAGTATTGCGATTTGTTTAATATTGCAAGTTCTTGTAAAAGTACTGTAAGTAGTTGTAAGAGTATTACAAACATGTTCCACTCCATTGTATCTGTATATATTACAGTATTGTAATAATAATAATAGTAATAATAATATTAAAAACACTTGGGGTCAGAAGTATTGTCGTTAAAAAACTATCAGAAAAATAGTTCAAACATATCATTATATTGGGGAAAATTGAAATATTTCTGAAAGCATTTCAGGTACTCACAGTTTTATTGCAAATTGAAAGTCTTTGAAACTGGTACCTAGAAATCAATTTTCTAAAATCAATTTGATTGATTGATTTGAATAGAATTTGTTTGAAAGGGTTTATGGATATAGCTATCTCTATACCAGATTAACAAAAATCATATGAATCAATTGAATAAACATCTGTTTGATTTTCTTAACTCGGAATAAAAAAAAAAATTCAGTTAGATAACTATGATTGGACATACATTGTAATACACAAAGTTGAGTATTGTTGTACTGCAGTATATAGAACTCTGCCGATTGTCCCCTCCCTACATCTGACTTGTCATTCGCAGGTGGAGGCCGTGTACTTGTTCTCGGAGGGTTCAGCCGCAGACGGTGCGCGGCAACTTCTCAAGGAGAAGGTAGGCTGACTGTGGCGGTGGGAAGAAGGGGATAAGGGAGGGAAGACGGGAAATTAAGGTCTGGTGGGGAGACGTAAGGGGGTAGTCAAGTTTAAAGTACGCCAGACATATACGTGACTGCTGCAGCGAACCCGGTATCAAGTCTCACAGGCTTATTCTGCTAGTGAGCTAAAAATAGCCATCTAGGTCACGTCCCATCAGTTTTGTGATTTCGGCAGAAATCCGTACCTTATGATGTCATCTTTCAATGTCCGGTTAATTTTCCTTGACAAATACCATAATACAAAACTAATAAAATACTAAATGATTGGTGGCTTTGGGCATTGTTTTATAGAAAGCTCAATTATTAAACTTACTTATCTCAAAACACCACCTTTTAAAAATGTGCTTCTAAGTTTTAGCAATTAATCAAAAAGTAATGAAGATGTTTCAACAAGGGAGGTATCATTTTAAAGCTTAAAATCCGTGGAATCGAAAAAAGGTATAAAACTCTATTTCATAGTTGTGTGACTGAATACTCACTTTGCTGCGGTAAGTCAGATATATGAATGCATGGTTACGTACCTCTACAATCTATATATTGATATACTACCTTTGGAGTATTGTAATTTCATCCCCTCCCAGGTGCCAAGGTTCACTCGCCTCTTCCTGTCTTCATCCGCTCCCTTGCATCACTCGCCTCTGATTTACCAATTGGCGATGTATGTCGGAAAACACAACAGTTATTTACGTCTATTCACTTTCATGATTTTGATATGTAGGCTTTTCTGGAAGGTCTTTCTTCTACCAGAGAGACTTAAGCTGTGATCAGTTCACCAGATGGCACCAGTGTATACAAGTGATTTGTGGCTAGTTTCGAATACAGTGGAACCTTGCTATTAAGGTCACCCTTGGGTTTTGGCAAAAGTGACCTGAATCATAAGGTGACCTTATTAGCGAGATTATTCTTCCTATTCTTTACAGTTACAGAAATAATTTGGGACTGTCCTAGGGTGACCTTAATTGCGAGGTGGCTGTATTACTGAAGCGACCATAAAACAAAGTTGCACTGTACATGTATTTCACGTAATGAAATAATGACTTGTCCCTGCAGCTGACCGGGTCGCGGGTTCCTGTCCATGTCATCTCGTACAACTGCACAGAGCCATCCACCATCGACTTCCTGAAGGACCTCTCGCGGATGACCGGGGGTCGTTTCCATGCATACGCAGTCATCATGGAGATGGACTCGTACGAGCGCGATGTGGTCAGCCCCAGGACGAACCAGGCTAACATCATCCTGCGCAAGAAGACGTACGGGGGCGTACCTCCAGGGGCGGGAATGAGGGAGGACGTGATGTTGTTGTTTGAGGAACTGGAAGAAGCGAGGAACAACCTCGCACAGATCCAGGCCCTCATTGAGGACTACCCCACTCAACACGCCAAGCTCAGTCCAGGTAACTACCCCACCCAACACACTCAGTCCAGGTAACTATCCTACTCAACACACTAAGTCCAAATAACTACCCCACTCCACACGCCGAGCTCTGTCCAGGTAACTACCCCACTCAACATGCCAAGCTCAGTCCAGGTAACTACCCCATTCAACACGCCAAGCTCAGTCCAGGTAACTACCCCACTCAATACGCCAAGCTCATTCCAGGTAACTACCCCACTCAACACGCTAAGCTCAGTCCAGATAACTACCCCACTCAACACTCCAAGCTTAGTCCAGGTAACTACCCCACTCAACACGCCAAGCTCAGCCCAGGTAGCTACCCCACTCAACATGCCAAGCTCGGCCCAGGTAACTACCACACTCAACACGCCAAGCTCAGTCCAGGTAACTACCCCACTCAACACGCCAAGCTCAGTCCAGGTAACTACCCCACTCAACACGCCAAGCTCAGTCCAGATAACTACCCCACTCAACACTCCAAGCTCAGTCCAGGTAACTACCCCACTCAACACGCCAAGCTCAGCCCAGGTAACTACACCACTCAACACACCAAGCTTAGCCCAGGCAACTACCCCACTCAACACGCCAAGCTCAGTTCTGTGTTGAGAGACTTGGTTGTGTCTCTACAGAGAATGTGCTGAGAGACTCGGTTGTGTCTCTACAGAGACTATGTTGAGAGACTTGGTTGTGTCTCTACAGAGACTGTGTTGAGAGACTTGGTTGTGTCTCTACAGAGACTATGTTGAGAGACTTGGTTGTGTCTCTAGAGAGACTATATTGAGAGACTTGGTTGTGTCTCTAGAGAGACTATGTTGAGAGACTTGGTTGTGTCTCTAGAGAAACTATGTTGAGAGACTTGGTTATGTCTCTACAGAGACTGTGTTGAGAGACTTGGTTTTGTCTCTACAGAGACTGTGTTGACAGACTTGGTTGTGTCTCTACAGAGATTGTGTTGAGAGACTTAGCTGTGTCTCTACAGAGACTATGTTGAGAGACTTGGTTGTGTCTCTAGAGAGACTATGTTGAGAGACTTGGTTGTGTCTCTACAGAGACTGTGTTGAGAGATTTGGTTGTGTCTCTAGAGAGACTATGTTGAGAGACTTGGTTGTGTCTCTAGAGAAACTATGTTGAGAGACTTGGTTATGTCTCTACAGAGACTAAGTTGAGAGACTTGGTTGTGTCTCTACAGAGACTGTGTTGAGAGACTTGGTTTTGTCTCTACAGAGACTGTGTTGACAGACTTGGTTGTGTCTCTACAGAGATTGTGTTGAGAGACTTGGTTGTTTCTCTACAGAGAATGTGCTGAGAAACTCGGTTGTGTCTCTACAGAGACTATGTTGAGAGATTTGGTTGTGTCTCTAGAGAGACTATGTTGAGAGACTTGGTTGTGTCTCTACAGAGACTACGTTGAGAGACTTGGTTGTGTCTCTACAGAGACTACGTTGAGAGACTTGGTTGTGTCTCTAGAGAAACTATGTTGAGAGACTTGGTTATGTCTCTACAGAGACTAAGTTGAGAGACTTGGTTGTGTCTCTACAGAGACTGTGTTGACAGACTTGGTTGTGTCTCTACAGATATTGTGTTGAGAGACTTAGCTGTGTCTCTACAGAGACTGTGTTGAGAAACTTGGTTGTGTCTCTAGAGAGACTACAGGAGATCGAAGACAAGTCTCGCTCTACTGAGACCTACATGAGCTCCAGGGAGTGGCTCGACAAGTTCGGTCTGAAGGCGAAGAAACTCGGCTTCTATGATATCCTGGCTGGTGTTGCTTTCCGCCACCAGGATGGCGTCATCAACATGAAGGTGGCACCCCTGGATCCCAGCCAGCAGACAGATGCGGTAAATACTCAACATTCTAAATAACAAAATTGTCTTATTACTCAACTAGGAAATATGACTCACATCAACATTTCAACCACCCTCTGCGGCCTTCACCGGAAACTGTTCTTCCTCTGGTCGAAACATTGATGTGAGTCGAATTTCCTAGTTGCGTAATAAGAAAATTTCATTATTTAATTATTCTTCTGACTTGATGAACATTTTCATGAACTCAACATACTAACTTTCATTTATATTGTTGTTATTGTTGATAGCCTGGTGCATGAATTCAATAATGAATGTTTTTGAAAAAAGTACACTTTTGTTTTATAAGAACTTTCTCTTGACATAAGTTTTAGACTGCATCATATTAGACCAGGAACGGAGAGCTTATGGCATTGCTGTCAGGGGGACCCATCTCCTAAAATTGCTGTCATTCATCATCTGTACTCAGCAAACACCAGGAGAACATTATATATTGTTTTTAGCTTTGGCATCATTCCCATCAAATATATGTATTTTTGCCAACTTCTAGGGGTGATTTCATGGGCAATCCACCCACAACCTGACAGCAATGCATTTTTGGGATAGTGGGGATGGTTCATTCAATTCCCGGGGTCAAACATTTTGGCGCCGTTTACATAAATAAACATTCTGGGCTCCTGCTGTATATTTCAATCTACAACTTTATGGATATTTCTTGTTTGCAATTAAATCCAGGTCAGTCATCCACAATTCTCATTGTAATTTATTTCACCCATTCTTAAAATGAGGCAGTCTGTTTTTAGTTTATTTATTAATTAATTAATAATAATTAATGTTCTTAATACTAAAATAAACATGTTGAAGGTGTACTGCCCACCAAATTGTGCTTCGAAACAATGTTTTCAATTGAAAAGTTTCCACCCCACAGCAGGTTCAAATGATAAACAAAACATTCAGTTTCAAAACAAACTTCATTAGCAGTAATACTGAGAGAGGCTGAGTTAGCCACAATACCCTTTGATATTTAACAATTTCCCATTTTCCCACGTATAACACAGCAGATTTCTTGGTACAAATTACTGCACTGGCTAATTCCACGTAGAGGAACAGACTGGCTCCCTTTAACGTCTGTGTAATTAGTTAAGAGAACATTATAGTGCAGATTATTTCATGTGACAAATCTAATGTCATGCCACTGTGGGTTATGTGACAATCAGGTGACGATGCAGAAGCTGGTGAATGCCAAGTACTGTGATCAGTTCCCCCATGTGAGATGGAAGGATGGACAAGTGGCCCACGTTCAAGTTACTCCTGAGGTTCATCGCAACTATGAGCAACGCATGAATCTCGCACTTGATGTCATACAACAGAGGTAGGTGGCGCTGCTGTCATGTCAGTCGAATGTGACCCATGCAACACAACATTACGTTTTAAAATTATTGTTTTGTGTATTAGCTTATAATGCTGTTTGTTGTTTTTGAAAACAAAAATTTGATTTGATTTAAGCTAAAGATGTGTTTTTTGATGTAAGAGTAACAGAGATTTTCTTCTTGAGCAACCAAGCAGAACTTGAGCTTATTTAAAAACTTACTGATTTGAAAGTTAATGTTCTGATGGCAAGGATGACACAAGTTCTCAGCTGTCAATCAACCATTTGTGGGTGGGGCTTTTTCTGTCTACTGTTGTATGTGTGGTATGTCATGATTTTGGTGACATGTCGCGTTTTCAGTAACACGTCGTGACTTTGATGACATGTCATGACCTTGGTGACATATTGTGAGTTTTCTGACATGTCGTGACTTTGATAGGATTGACTGGCTGCAGCAGGGAAGTCGTGAACTGTTCGGCACCGTCATCGAGGAACAGATGTACTTCCTTCTCGACACGTCATCGTCGATGGCGCCACACATACAGTTCGTCAAGGACAAGATGTTCGTGCTCATGCAGGTTTGTCACCATTCTTGTCATCTCGTGTCGATAGCGGTCAAACAGCATGAAAGGAGAACTTTTGGTTAGTAATTGCAGCATGGCTTAATGGTTCCCTGAGACGTTAAGTTGGTGTTTGATTGCATGTATCTACTATTAAGAAGATTGTAATGATACATGAGGAACAGACGAGATCATTATAAGGTGAACCTTGGACAAGGTCATTCACTCTACGTTGGTCCAGTTCACTCAGCTGTATGAATGAGTACCTGGCTTAGACAGTAGTGGATATTTGTGTACGAATAATCTTTGTTCATTAATTGCAGCATGGCTGAATCCTTCCCAGAGAAGTCGAGATGGTGTTCAGTTGAACATGTCTGACAGAGTGTAAAGCGCTTTGAGCAGTCCTAAGGACTGGATACTGTGCTTTATAATGATAAGAACTTACCTTTTTACCACCACACTGTGAACCTACATACATTTAACACCTGCGTATAGCAAACAAATATAATTCATGCGATGCTGGTGTGTTTGTTTACAGGAGCAGCTGAGACACAAGCAGAAGTTCAACCTGATAGCGTTTAACAGTCGTGTGGAGTGTTGGAAGGACAGACTGGTGGAAGTGACAGAGAAGACCCTCAACCATGCCTGGCAGTGGCTTAAGCAACTCTCCTGTCACGGCTCCACCAACACCCTGGCCGCCCTGCGCCAGGCTCTGTCCGACTCCCACGCACAGGCCATCTACCTGCTCACAGATGGCCGCCCTGACCAGGTGCAACTGCCTTCTTGAACTCTCTCATTCCAAAAACTGTTGATGTATTTAGCATTGTTTCACCACCAACCTTTGACCAATACAGGGTGTTGGACTTGCGATTTTTACGGTCCATTAGCATCAATTTCCATTAATATATTTCACTCGCTATGCGATGCCACTATAACAATTTATGTTCCCAGTCGAACATCGTCTCGACCAAACCACCCCATGCTCATATATAATGCTTAGCGTATTTCGGGACTTTGTGCAAACTTCTGTGACTCCATTTGATACCACCTCTTTTAATGTTGTTGTTGTTTTAATTATAGTCTTCTCTTTTCCATGCCCTCTTGGTCACCTGCTCTCTTGATAGCTAATAAAATTATTTACATAAATTTTAAACTATATTTGAATTTTTTATGACTAAACTTGTTTAGCAAGCGAGTAATCATCGCAGTGGCTATGATTTTTTTCCGCATTTTTGACAGTCCAGTTTTCTTATAATCAGACAAAATGTTAGCATGAAGGGCACGAATGCAATCTAGTGGTCAGCCCCTGCCCACAAATGCAATATAGTGGTCTGTCCCCAGCTCATCTGTGCAATATAGTGGTCTGATCCCAGCTCATCTGTTCAATATAGTGGTCTGACCCCACCAGTTCAATATATTGGCCTGACACCACCAGTGCAATGTAGTGTTCTGACCCCACCAGTATAGTATAGTGGTCTGACCCCAGGTTTTGTTGCAGCCGCCCAAGTCGATCCTGGCCCAGCTGCAACTGCACCCGAAGATCCCGGTTCACACTATCTCCTTCAACTGTGCTGACAAAGACGCAAATGAGTTCCTGTGTCAGCTCGCGCACGACACCAGGGGGCGCTTCCACTACTACTCTGAGAACGGCATCGACCCTGAAGGCCCGGAACCCTGGGAGGTGAGGGATGGGACAACAGGGCAGGGAGGAAGGGTTAACTTTGTTAACTTTTTAACATTATCCATTAAAGGGAGGCAGTCTGTTCCTCTACACGGAATTTACCAGCGTAATTTGTAAGAAGTCTGTCATGTTGAACGTGGGAAAATGGGACATCGTTGAACATCCAAAAATATTGCGATTAAGTCAGTTTGCATCGGTGATATTGCTAATAAAGCGTAATTTGAAACTGGATGTTTTGTTTAACATTTGAACATGTTCCGGGGGTGTATTTTCCAAATTGCGAACATTATTACGTGCTTATAAAACACAATTTGGCCAGATAATATATCTTCAACATACATATGTAGTTATTATACATTATATTAAAAAAATGAAAAGCTAGGAACAGACTGCCTCCTTTAAATGACTAGTAGATTGTTGTAATTCAGTTAATGCCATTTCTCGGACCTCAGAGTAATGTTAAATGTCAGCCGTGTCGTACTTGTATGTCATGGTCTGTCATCTGGTGTTTTCTCTCATGGCTGTCACCCAGAACCCTGAAGCCAGCTTGATTCAGGACCAGGTATATTATTCATTCTTACCCCTTTCAAAACACACAGTAGAAAATACATATAGACTTTCCTCCCTTCATAAGCACCCTTTTCGTTGTTATGTTAACTTTGTTTCAGCATTTATAAGCACCCTCTTCAGCCATTATCCCACCTTTGTTTCAACCTTTATAGGCACCTCTTCAGCCATTATGCCACCTATGTTTCAACCTTTATAAGCACCCTCTTTAGTTATTATGCCACCTTTGTTTCAACCTTTATAAACACCCTCTTTAGCCATTATGCCACCTTTGTTTCAACCTTTATAAGCACCCTCTTCAGCCATTATGCCACCTTTGTTTCAGCCTTTATAAACACCATCTTTAGTCATTATGCCACCTTTGTTTCAGCCTTTAAAAGCACCCTCTTCAGCCATTATGCCACCTTTGTTTCAACCTTTATAGGCACCTCTTCAGCCATTATGCCACCAATGTTTCAACCTTTATAAGCACCCTCTTTAGTTATTATGCCACCTTTGTTTCAACCTTTATAAACACCCTCTTTAGCCATTATGCCACCTTTGTTTCAACCTTTATAAGCACCCTCTTCAGCCATTATGCCACCTTTGTTTCAGCCTTTATAAACACCATCTTTAGTCATTATGCCACCTTTGTTTCAGCCTTTATAAGCACCCTCTTCAGCCATTATGCCACCTTTGTTTCAACCTTTATAAACACTCTAGCCTTTATGCCACCTTTGTTTCAACCTTTATAAGCACCCTCTTTAGTTATTATGCCACCTTTGTTTCAACCTTTATAAACACCCTCTTTAGCCATTATGCCACCCTTGTTTCAACCTTTATAAACACTCTAGCCATTATGCCACCTTTGTTTCAACCTTTATAAGCACTCTCTTTAGCCATTATGCCACCTTTGTTTCAACCTTTATAAGCACTCTCTTTAGCCATTATGCCACCTTTGTTTCAACCTTTATAAACACCCTCTTTTGCCATTATGCCACCTTTATTTCAACCTTTATAAACACCCTCTTTTGCTATTATGCCACCTTTATTTCAACCTTTATAAGCACTCTCTTTAGCCATAATGCCACCTTTGTTTCAACCTTTATAAGCACTCTCTTTAGCCATAATGCCACCTTTGTTTCAACCTTTATAAGCACTCTCTTTAGCCATAATGCCACCTTTGTTTCAACCTTTATAAACACCCTCTTTTGCCATTATGCCACCTTTATTTCAACCTTTATAAACACCCTCTTTTGCCATTATGCCACCTTTATTTCAACCTTTATAAGCACTCTCTTTAGCCATAATGCCACCTTTGTTTCAACCTTTACAACCACCCTCTTTAGCCATTATGCCACCTGTGCTCCCCTAGGGAGCATCAATTGTAGTAGCTGTGCTACCATTCTTTTCTCCACTATAAATACCCATATGGTGACTACATCACCTTTTTCAGAGTGCAGTATAATTAAGTTATGACACGCCATGAAAAATGCTGACTAAATCCATCAACATATGCAAAAAATGTTGGGTAAGATCTAATATTGTATCAACTAAACTAATTACGTTGTTCCTTATGGTGAGCAGTAGATGAACGGAATCCTGCAAAAATACCCAATTTTTGGAAGGGTAATTTGGTAGTCTAAATGTTTTCATGATGATGTCAAACCAATTGATTACAAAGTCCTAGTTTGATACTATATGCACGAAGCTGCTTTGAACAGTTTTGTGCAATGCTGCAGATGTTTTCCTTTCCTTTACACTTAACGCATGGGAAATGTTTTTGAAATAATAGCGTTTTAATATTTTAATTAATTTAATCTGTGCCTTTGCACAAGTACCCCCCTGGTATTTTACCTGAATAGACAGCATGGTATAAATATTACCAATAAATTAATAAACCTTTTGCACAAGTATTCTACCTGAAAAAAAAAATAATAATAATAAATAATAAATAAATAAATTAATTTGTTGTTGACAGAGCGAAGACATCAGGTTGTTGAAGCTAGAACTGATGACGGGCCAGAGAAATCTCGAGAAGATCGCTTTGCTGCGGGATGAATGTGCGGCATTGTCATGGCGCGCTGATACCAGCAGCGAGAGAAGCACAAGCAGGTTGCTATAGTAACACACTCATAACGAGGCTGTCTGTTCCGTTTTAATGGAATCAGCCTGGGGTGGTAATTATTAGCAACCATAGCTGAATCAGTTGTACTCTGTCCAGTTTGAGGTCAGGGATGTAGGAACGATCTAACTTCAAAGGTATTTGCGGGTGCATACGCAGTAAGTGTCAATTTGAAAATTTCGCAGATGCAACATTCAGATTGCGAACATATTTCCGTGCTTTTTAAATGCATGTACAGTCCAGTGTTTAAACCTGTTTGTTCTCAAAATGTCACTTTTTTAAAAGTTTGCTTTTCTGCAGTAAATAAAAAACTACTGCATATATTTTAACAACCGAGGTAACATTTTAAAGCTTACAATCTGTGGAATGACAAGAAAGTACAAAACTCTATTTAAGTTAGTTAGTACCCACTTGCAAGTTAGTACCCACTTAGCTGTGACTGGTCACATCTGATACTTTACAAATTTGAGAAATAATAATTGTGTTTATCAGGTATTTATAAAATAACCTTAACGTGATGTTGTGTGGTGTTTTTTCGCAGGTGTTGCGAGTCAAGAGCAGGTTCGCAGACGTTCCGCGCTGCCACACCCTCTAGTGACCGCTGCCAGCAACTGTCGGACCGGAATGCCCCAGAGCGCCCGTCGAGCGCCCCAGGATTCAGATTCTGCCCCTCCCCTCAGGCAGTTACCCCTCGCCCTTCAACTGCCCACAGCTTCCGCAACCTACAGTTGACCTCTCGACCCGAGACACTGATGACCTGCAGGTCACCAAATATGACCTCCAGGTCGCTCAATATGACCTCCAGGTCTTCAACCAAGCTCAGACCGTTTTTTGCTGGTAACTAATATTCGCTTTATTAATTAACTCGGATATTTACACTTTTAAAATATTTTGTTTTATAGAATCATGGCATTTGAATATTAGTCTAATTTATAATACCACTGACAAGTTATTCAATTCTGTTTATTTTTATGGGTTTGGTTAACTCGGTTTGGTTAGTTTTATTTTGTAGCTAGTGAGTGGATTATGTTTAAGTTGTAATTAAAATTTAAAAATTATGGTATTTTCATTACTGATATGTTTATCTTGTACTTCAATTTTATACTGATAGTTTTATTTTGATATAATTGATTGGATGAAAGATGTAACTATTGTTGTAAATCACAAACCGTCTGCTAGAGAAATATACACTAATCCCATTACATGGACAAGAAAACCATAATTTAAAAGTAATTGTTTACTATTAATACCTATTGCATAAAGTTACGGACAAACCAGGTTTAGTACTAACTAGTTCAATTGTATATTTTACTTAGCTGCATGAATTTAGATAATAAAATTGTTATCTATCATCAAATTACCATTTGTGCTTCGTGAAGCATGACATGAAAATTGTGCTATTTTCTAGTTACCTTCCTTGCTCTTACAGCGAAAGAAAGACCTCCACCAAAATGTTACGCAGGTAAAGATGGTGGTTTAATACACCTGCTCACTTCACATTATGACATTTTGCATGCAACACTGCATCAAACTGTCATGCAAATACAGAACTGATGCCTTAGCATTTCACATTGTGTTTTTTGCAAAAAGACCGTCAAATATAAAAAGTCATGCTAATAGTTAGTAACAATTATGATTATTTATATGTGCAGATTGCACAATTCTGCTTTAAAATCAGTGCATGCGCAAGTTACATACACAGTGTATGGTGCATTTCAGTTATAAGCTGAGTCTTTAAATTGTATTAGAAACTGATTTATTTTTAATAAACAATCTTGATTGATTAAAATATTTTTGAGTAAGGATTCTTTTATAGACAAGATGCGAAATGTAATTAATGCTTACACATACACGCATGTGTGCTGATGTGTAATTAATGCTTACACACGCATGCTTACACATACACGCATGTGTGCTGATGCATGCGCAGCACTGATTCTTTGTGTTGCAAGAGTGGCATCATTGGTTGTTATTATCTTCTAGCTCGGTCTCTCAGTGGCATCATTGGTTGTTATTATCTTCTAGCTCGGTCTCTCAGTGGCATCATTGGTTGTTATTATCTTCTAGCTCGGTCTCTCAGTGGCATCATTGGTTGTTATTATCTTCTAGCTCAGTCTCTCAGTGGCATCATTGGTTGTTATTATCTTCTAGCTCAGTCTCTCAGTGGCATCATTGGTTGTTATTATCTTCTAGCTCAGTCTCTCAGTGGCATCATTGGTTGTTATTATCTTCTAGCTCAGTCTCTCAGTGGCATCATTGGTTGTTATTATCTTCTAGCTCAGTCTCTCAGTGGCATCATTGGTTGTTATTATCTTCTAGCTCAGTCTCTCCAGGTAGCTACAAGAAAGGAAATGTGCAAACATTATTGAGCACACTCTCTCTCCCTCTCTCCCCCTCCTTCTCTCTCCCTCTCTCTCCCTCTCTCCTCCCCTCTCTTTCTATCTCCCTCTCTCTCTCTCTCCCTCCCTCTCTCTCCCTCCTTCCCTCTTTCCCTCCCCCTCTCTCTCCATCCCTCCCTCCTTTGAAATTAACATTTTATCCTGCTACCACATAATTCCTGAGTGGATGTATGCCATATGTCCTATGAGCACTCTCCCTCCCCCTCTCCCTCTCCCTCTCACCCTCTCTCTCCAACTCTCTCCCCCTCCCTATCTCCCTCTCTCTCTCCCACTATCTCCCCCCTCTCTCTCCCTCACTATCTTTCTATCTCTCGCTCTCCCTCTCTCTCTCTCCCTCTCTATCTTTCTTTCTCTCCCCCTCTCTCTCTCCCTCTCCCTCTCTATCTTTCTATCTCTCCCTCTCTCTACCTCTCCCCACTCTCTCCCTTTATCTCCCTCTCTCTCCCCCTCTCTCTCCCACTCCCTCCCTTTCTCTCTCCCTCTATCTTTCTGTATATCTCTCTCTCTCTCTCTCTCTCCCTCTCTCCATCTCTATCTTTCTATCTCTCTCCCTCTCTCTACCTCTCCCTTTCTCTCCCTCTCTCTCATCCTCTCCCTCTCTCTCTCTCTTCCCCCTCTCTGTCTCTCTCCCTCTCTTTTTTTCTATCTCTTTCCCTCTTTCTCTACCTCTCTCTCTCCCTCCCTCCCTCCCTCCCTCTCTCTCCCCCTCTCTCTCTCCCTCTCTATCTTTCTATCTCTCTCCCTCCCCCCTCTCTCTCTCTCTCTCTCCCATCCCTCCCTCCCTCCTTTAAAATTAACATTTTATCCTGGTACCAGATAATTCCTGAGTGGATGTATGCCCTATACCCAGTGAGACAAATGTAGCCATGTTAGCTACCCGATAACATAAAAATGAATAAAATCCATTGAGAACTTTTATTTTATGATTTTTTCCGATATAAAAATAGGCCGATTCTAACTGCCCGATCACTGCCACTTTTGCTACCAGCGGACACCCGCGGCTCACCCAGACAAACATAGCACTGCCAAGTTGTTGAATTTTCACCTTAAAATGCATCGAAAGTCATTCTAACTATCTGAACTAGTACAATAACCTTATTCATGAATAATGTCAGGCATTTTGTTGAAATATTGACACAGTAACTTGAGTTAATGCGAAGTAAACTTTTAAAGTGAACAATTCTCCGCAACGACGTCCACCATTTTGTTGTTTACTTCAGCTTCGGAGGGCCGGGGGGGGGGGGGCGTCTGAAATGCTTTGTTTCAATTCATTGAACTACCTTAGCCAGCTGGTGTCATTTTTGGCAGATTGGCCAATAACAGAGCTTTCCATTGATACCACCTGTGCAGGGTCTAGACTTTATGAATGGATATGTAAATTCATTACGCTGGGCGTAGTAAAACCACAAAAATTTTGCCGCCGACTTGGTCACATGTTTTGTTGGCTAGGTAGTCACTAGCTGTCAATCAATCTGCTCATGAATAAATATATACCATCTCGAAAAATCGGTCAGCTATCCAACGATACCAAATGTTCGCGTGTCAGTTATCTAGCATGAAAACTAAAAATTTTACTATAAAGGTAGGTACTGTCAGCTGATGGATCGGCCCAGGCCGGTCGCAGGATTAAGAAAGTATAAAATTGGATTACAGATATTAACACCATAGTGATACTAATAGAAACATGACATAGAATATAATAGAATAAATTAGGTTGTATTATTATAATAATAAATAAACCAAAATAAAAGTAGACATCAATTAGTTAACCTAAAAAATATAAGACAAATAATAAATAAATAGAGTTAAAACATAAATCAGTTATGGTAAAAAATGTTGGCAGTGAATTACACATATGTCACAGTATTAATACTTGTCACTGTGTTTGGCTGCAGCCCCGACCAAGACCAGCATCCTGCGGACTCTAGGCTGCCGTAGTTCCCAGGACGTACCTGAGTGGATGTTACCAGAGACCCGCAGACTTTTTGACAAGCAGTGGGCCCGCCAGGAGAGGATCAAACAAGGTGGTCACAGCAGGTCCACTTTACTTTTAAATAAGGCAGTCTCTTCCTAGTTTTTCATTTATTAATTAATATAGTCTTCTTAATCCTTGTCTAACTATGTTGAAGGTATATTGCCTGCCGAATTGTGTTTAGTAAGCCCCTAAGAATGGTCGCAATTTGAAGGTATGACCACGGGAACATGTTCAAATAGTAAACAAAACATACAGTTTCAAAACAAGGTTTATTGGCAATATGGCCAAGTCGGGCTGAATTAACTACTATACCCTTTGATGTTCAATGATGCCAACGATTATCCAACATTCAACACAGCAGACTTCCTGTTACAAATGACTACGCCTGCTAATTCCGGGTAGAACAGAATGAGCAAACTCTCGTCTGAGAGATCCATATTCAAAATATGTAACAGTATCTTTTTTATAATCTGTAATTTAAAGGTATGGCTATAATTTTTTAAACAAATTAATACGTATTTTAGATGTGTTGCCTGTGAAAACGATCAGTTCTACGCGCATTTTAATAACAGATAGCATAGCAACATATGTGGTATGCTTTTGATATGTTGCTTTTGGATTAAGGTTTTTTGCACTAATAATAATAAAACGTCAGTTTATATAGTGCCGATTTATACATTTATAAATCTAAACTAAATTCCATTCACAGGCATTTCAAATACATAAAATGCTAAATATAATGAGTTCAAGTAATTGACAATAAATTGGTTAATAACATGACACATGTATGTGCAGAGTAATAAATAAAAATGTATAAAAAAATTAACTGAATTGTTTAGTTATCAGTTTTCTTGTGATGTTGTGTAACGTATTGTAATGTCTTGTAATCTTGTAATGTTACAGTGAACGTTTGTATGTTTCAGCATCATATGGGGATGGAACGGGAGACTCAACCAAAAGGGGAAGACGAGGACGAAAACTGAGGAAGTCTTCAGTGTAGGAGACCAGTTTTGATCTTTGCCATGTCGTAAAACAACTTACAATCATCCCCTTGGAATTATGTCAGCATTTCCAAAGCTGTTACTAATTTGGAATTTTTTATTTGTTGATTAACAGATAAAATTAAATGAAAATTAGGGCTTAGCATATCTATTAATGTGTTAATGGGTTTTAACTTTAAATTTTACATTATGACATTTTGATAGTATTCAGCAGCTTTCATCATTAAGAGAGAGATAAATTACAATCACCTGTCGTGAATCTCTTTGCTTAGAGTTTAACAGGTGTTATATGTTAGTAATAATAACCCAAAAGTGAGTTTGTAAGATTACGCTTGATGTTGTAAAGTTTACATGTGCTACTGTTGGTTGGTTTTCTTGTCTCGTACAGTTATCCTGATGTCAGTACAATTTTACCGATATCAGCACAATTATCCTGATGTCACTACAATTACCCTGACGTAATTATATATGCATTTTAACCCTTTCCCACACAGTTCTGACAATGGGAAGACCCTGATGTCGTCAGCTAAGTGGTTGTCCACGCATGGTCTGGCTGCCCGCAAACTGACCATCCTTGACGCCTTGGCACCCACATTCATTCCGCATCGTGCCAAATATGTCGCCATCCTCGGCAAGAAAGTGAAGGCGAAAGTGTTTGATGATGTGAGTGATTGGAAAATAAATGCAGGGACAGGCATTTGTTGTAATTAATTACACATAATTTTTGTATACCTTTTATTGGTGTTTTTTGTTTTAAATAAAACAATGTTGTATTGGCCTTGTTACCTTCAGTACTTGCAGTTTGTATGAATACCTGTATTTCAGGTAAAACTAATTTATATATATATATATACATAGTATTACATACATATATAGATATCATATATATGTACATATACATGTATATATATATAATTATATATTCTAAAATATATATTAAAAATATAAATATATTAAAACATAATAACAATAAAAATTAAGGGTAGCCACTACCCGAAAATGGCCATATAATCAATATGCTATATCTCTATTAATACTGAACATATCTTAAATAAAATTGGTATACTAGTTAGATAAATGAATGGTATATGATGTTTGAAATATGGGCTCATTTGCTTGTGTATTATCGTGGCAATGAATGTTTCTAGTAAGACTGATTTTCACATCCTTGAAAATTATTCTGAGCTAACAACTGTACGTGTGATCATGCCTTTGTCAAGACTCATCAGCTAGAATACTCCTTTGTGCAATAAGGTGGTTTTGGGCAAGGATATCTGACTTCACTGACTGTTGTTCGGGTATTAGCCTTTTTCAAGACGCTTTGAAAAATGCTCAAACCTAGTCCCATCTCACAAAAGTCATTGCAGTCAGATTTCCTTGCCCAAAACCACCTTATTGCACAAAGGAGTATTCTAGCTGATGATTCTTGACAACTGCAAGATCACATGTACAGTTGTTAGCTCAGAATAATTTTCAAGGATGCATGCCCCTCTGTCACACTAGAAACGTACATTGCCATGGTAATACACAAGCAACTGAGCCCATATTCCACACATCAAATACTATTCATTTAACTAATCAGTACTCCAAATTTTTGTAAGATACGTTCAGTATTAACAGAGATATCGCCTACGGCCGTTTTCGGGTAGTGGCTACCCTTAAATGAACATGTTGACAACTATGGCGGACTGATATGGATATTATTAAATCAAGGTGGTTTAAAATAGTATTCTTAATATTACAATAAATATTTTGACGATGTACTTCCCACTAAATTACATTTAATAGGTACGAAACAGTGTTTGCATTCCCACAGTTCTGGCTGCAAACTGGGATGGAATACAATGGATTCAGTGAACTTCCTGCTAATAATTACCAGGTAACGAAACTGACAACCTTGCTTTAGTCACCATCTAATAACTTTCTGTTATTCCAGATCCTTCCTATCGCGCATGTGAGCAGCAGTCGGTACACCCTAGTGAACCCCCCGGGTGCTAACCTCAAGGAGTATCGCACCAAGGTCGAGACGGCCATTGAAGGCTTCAACAGGTGAGACAGTGCTGCCCTCTGGCCAGCGTCTCTTTCATTGTCTCCATTACTTACTTTGGTCTGTTTGCTCGCTGGGGGCATAGGCATCAACCATGGTCCTCCATTTTTATCGGTTTGATGCCATTTTCTCAATTTTGCTCCCGATATATTCCATCTGCTTTCTTTCACTTTCCTTGTCTCTCTGCCAGGTGTTTCTCGGCCTTCTTCTCTTCTTTGGGGGTTCCATGTCATTGCTTGTCGTGCGATGTTTGTTGCAGGTTTCCTGAGTGTATGTCCTATCCACTTTTATTGTTCCCATAGATGCCAAGTAATATTGCACAAAAAGCTCTAAATCTACAACTTTTTGTGACATGATGGCGGGAGATGAGTCTCGCACTGTAGCTGCAAGAAGAGAGCATATGACAAAGGATCCCTCTATGGCCAGATAATTTTTCAGTTTGAGGAAATTTTATTGACTGATTTTGATGCATTTTCTATGTTAAATGTTGGTTATGCAATATATTTGGATTCAGTAAGAGAAAATATATGTTTAAACCTTGAAATTTACCCAGTTTATGAAGATTTAAAATCTAGTAAAAACATTTATTGTGAAATATCGATTTTGGCACTAAGGTAATAAACCATGAGGATATCCCAAAAGTATCATCTTACCACTGAAGTGTAGACTTTGAACCTCTGTATTTCCATCACCATGCCTTATCATACAAACTCATTGGTAACACAAATAAACATATTGAAAACATATTTAAATGGACCCATTTGTGGTATAAATTACCTCATTGTTAATATAAATGAACCAGATGATGGTGTAACTGAAGTATGATGTTGTTGTTGCAGACGTCTTGACCGAATAGTATGGGCCGCCCTACCAGACAGTGAGAAGGAACAGTAAGTCTCTCGTTAAGACAGTTCAAATATGTTTGTCATTTTGCGATCATCTCAGAACGTCTCTGTCTGATATCAGACAAAATTACATTTGTTTGGGGAGTTGAGGAGGGTGAGAGGCAGTTTCGGCCATCAGTATTTTAAGCTTCGGCCCGATACTGTTAATATCCGTCTGGGTTTGGGGTGGCTGAGGCCAGACAAAAATAACTCCGTCTGATATCAGACGTCGACATTCTGATCTCTGAAGATGCCAGTGTTTCGATATAGTAGACGAGTTCAAATATAAATTTGTATCTACACACACAGGGACAAACATATACAAGACATATGAAAATCTGTTTTGCTTAACAGGTGTAGCTTTTATGACTTTCGCCATCTGGTGCATTATTTGAGAAATAATAGACCGTTTGTTGATGTCATGAGAGTGATAGCAGTCAGGGGACTGCGTCACTTTAAAAAAAATTTTGCTTTAAAAAAAAAATTGTGCTCCTTAACTGTGATCATGTGTAACGAAAACTGTCAACACCAGGTTGTGCCACTGGGACACTTTCGCTGGTATGTTGCAGAAATAGTGTCCTCAGTGATACGGCGGAAGCTTACCTCATTGTCTTGGTGAAACGGTCCCCAGATAATAAACTGTTATCTGACTGATAACATTTGCATGGCACCAACAAATAATGTGTCATTCCCATTGAATATCATCAAATTAACATTTGCATATATATTGTCACCTCTTACGAACATGCAGTTCTTGTTCTGTAAACATGCAGTTCTTGTGCAACAACACAACAAGTTCGCAGTTCGCCGTAACTTTTATGGCCAGCATATGTACCGTAGCGAAGATTATGTACTTTTGAACTGTTGTTCTAAACATTATCCATGTTTTCTGTGATTATTCTAAGCTATGTAAACCGTCCTTTGATCAGTTGTGGACAAGTTATGAAAGTTCGGCCATTCTCAGAAAACACGCGTAATGTCACGAACAGTCATCATACACCAGTATGAACCTTTAATGCATTTGATATTTAAAAAATAAAAGCGTTACGTTTCCTTCAAGTGGTCATGGACAAACCCCAGAAAGTCTGGCACCCAAGATGCAAAGTGTCTAGGAGAAATTTTATAACACACCTATGGTAACTTGATTATAATTGGGTTGTATTAAAAACGAGTTACTTACATTGTCTATTTATACCATTCATCCCTTGTAGACTGAACAGCGATTGTGCCCTGTCGTTTGCCGAGAACAAAACCCGGCTACTGCAGGCGTTGGAGCGCAGTGATTGGCCAGTCAGTCAGAAGGATGTCGTCCTACTGGAGAATGAGATTAAACAGGGAGAAGCGTACATACAGCAGGCTACAGAACTGGAGAAGGCGGCCCTCGGCAAGGGACCAATCCCTGCGGAAGGAGATGGGGAAACTGGGGACAACTCTGACGGGGGAGCTTCAGAAGAATCCCAGACAAAGGTCGGTGGATCTGACTCTGAGTCTCAACATTCTGACGAGTGAGCAGGCATGGTTCTCTCGTGTCACTGGGTCATTGTTTCATGCATGCTTTCTCCGAGTCTGTCGTTTGTGTAACCGTCAAACTTCGCTGTTAGTTCAGGGTGGTCGCGTAAGTTCGCAGTCACCGAAAATGTAGTGCTGTGTATATGTGGGAAGGTCGTCACCACATATGTTGGGAAAATAATTCGAAACAGTGGCACCACCTATTGGAACATATGTTAATGCACACTGTTGCTATTGTGGATATCAGGCCCAGATGGGTAATGTCTTGACAACAATGTCACGTCTGGCAGTTTTGGGCTATGGTTTTGGAAATCGTTTTGTATCGCACAAAACGTCCCGTGAGAAATACAAATTCTGGTGTATAATAAGGGCTTTTTTATAACAGAATTAACAAACAAATTGATTTTTCTTTAGCATGCAAAGCATCTTTATTAAATATATCGGAAGAATGAAAATGTCTCAACCTTATGTTCCTGATGCGACGAAAATCGAAAGTCGAACACCACATATGGGGATTGGGGATGGTAGTTTGAACCAAAATGCAACACGCTATGTTTTTCTGGACTACAACCTTACAAAATGACCCCTTAGTCGTGTTCTCTCATCTGTATAGTCACATTTAAAAGTACCCCCTCTATTCAGTGTGTTCACTCGTATCGATTCAGAGTGATTTCATGACAAGTTTAACCTATTTACTATCAACCACAATATACCTACTTGCTTGTACAAAGTTTTTTAGTTTTGGTGAAATCATCAGACAAAACTTAGCATTACCTGTGACTGGATAAAAATCACCATAAAAATGGCAAAAGTTGTCTCGCTGTATACACTATAGCGTAAAGCTGTTCAAACTTACAGACCTATATGTCACAGTTAATTATTTCAATGATTTGACTGAAAGTAAACAGTGTTTCATTACAGTGAGGTTTACCATTTCGTTCTTGTTGTAAAATCATGTTAGACTGTATAAAATATATTCTAACATACCGACCACCTAAATATGTTTTAACGGAGCAGAAACAACTTTTGAATTCAACAGTTCAGTGTTTACAAAAATCTGCCATGCTTTCCCTCACATATCCCTCAATAGTGAGCTTGGATAATTTCGAGGAAGGTCGAGCTTCTAATACACCTATGCATCTCATTAGTATTCGGACCTGAGACGCAACCTTCAAAAGCACCATTTTGTTTCCTCCCGAAACTCTTAAATTTCAACAACAACAAATGGGTCATTAAAATACACTTTGGTGGTCAGTATGTCATAAACTTTATAATCGATATAGTTTATAAGAAATAACATGATTTTATGATAAAAACAAACACAAACTCCCTTTAAACTGACTGCATGTATTATTTAGACTGCACACTACTAATATTTACACAGAACCGGATTCTTGATGAGGTCAATTAAAGGAGGAGGGAGATTTGTTTGAATCGGAATTTTTTTTTTTATAACAAATCTATGTTTATACGTTGCATTGCTTTTAATGTATAGGACAAACTTCATTGACATATTCAACAGATATGGTTAACTTGTTGAATTGAGTTATGTGTTTTTTGATGTTGGACATTGGGTGATTGCAAGTATCTATGTTATGCAGTTAAGAATTTAACAAAATCAAAACTGTTGTCATAAATCACTTTATAATTGATTTTTCTTAGGTTGTTAAAGTATATACATGACTAAAATAAAGTTTTAGTTGGAACACCAACGTTGTGTGGCAGTTGTGAGTTTTGTCTTCACATAAATTGTGGCAATTTTAATTTGCCATTTTGTGATGTGAAATGTCCAATTATGGCACATATTATGCAGTAACATGTTGTGTTTGCTAGTAACAAGTATTTCGGACAAATATTGCCAGCTATCTAGTTATACAGCTTTGCAAAAATGACACGTTCTCTGCTGTTTTCCATACATACATGTGTAACTATACAGTGTTAAGTATTCTCAACCTTCACAGTGTTGTCATTCATACACAGTCTGATGTCAGATGTTATGCGTTTTCCTAATGCACATTTAGTTATGCTGGTGCAACACATGTAATTTAACAATAGTTGTCATTAAGATTCCAGTGGAAATGGGCACATCTACAAATTACATATGCAAGGAGAGGAGGGTAATTGTGATTGCATACCTGGGGATTGTAAGGGTCACATGTGACATACACATGGGGGATCGCACTACAGTGTGTGGGAAAGGGGTTGTCATTTTTGTAAGATTATTGCATATGTAATTTATTGGTGTTCCCATAACTTGTGCAATTGTGTGACGTTTCAGTACTGACGTGTTGTTACAATGTCTTAGTTGTGTGTGGCAAACGTCGTGTTTTCACTGTCAATACATTCATATGTTATAATATACATTTTTCCAGAACTATGATTGTAATAAACATAGCAGATTTATTCGTAATTATTTTATACAACAAACTAATAGTTGCCAATTGTCCTGTAGCTCTATTTAAACCCTAAAATGTACTTCCTGCAATGTATTGAGGAAGTGGTAATTAACTTAACTTATCCAAGGGATCACATCATTTTACAGCTGCCATTTTAATTGTATCACATGACGCAGTCACATGATTGGGGCTAGTAAACTGATTGGCTAGATTTGAAAGGTTTATATTGTTTGACTCAGTGTTTGCTTTCTTTTGCATAGCTTTGTGGCATATTTAAAAAGTTCTTAACAGAAAAATGGTTACCCGGTACCTTTGTTTGATTTACTGCAGTGTTTAATATGAAACATGAATATGTTGCTTGTTATTGATACACTAATCTAATTATAATAATAGTTAATTATTTGTTAAATGTTGATTTTACCGTTACTAAATTTTACATAAAAAATATATTTTTTACGTATTTGCTTTTGCAAATCAAAAATGTTTAGTTTATTGTTGTTTTCATCATGCAGTATTACCTTGGCCATTAGCTATAATAAACCATAAATGTAATTGTTTATGTAACACGTTATGTATATAAGCTTAAATGCTTTGCTTGTTGGTGTGATTAATTATCATTGTTGGCATAATAAATGTGAATATATTATATACATATGTCCATATTTTGTTTCAATTTCTTTCTAACGCAGTCATGCTCTCAATCTACTAATGAACTTTTTAATACCAATTAATTAAAGAGAGGATCTGACTTGAAACTCATCAACTGTAGTATTTACAAATGTTGTTGTTCAGGCTAACAATTTAATTTTTACAAGTTATCTGTTGAGGTGATTGTTACTTTCGTCCATGGATAACAATTATCGGTAAAATTGGTGTGATACAAAGCGATGCAGTGGAATGCTCTGCCATTGGTCGTTGACTTTTGGATGCTTAATATGTTGATAATTGGATATTGCCACCACCAAGGAATATTTGTATTAAGTACCATACATCTTATATTGAAAACAATTTACTGTCGTCACTAATTTGTTATGGTAATATTACCAGATAGACTCTCTGTTGTCGCTCAGCCCTTGTTTATTTGCTGTGATCTTAAATTTATTGCAATACACATACCAGATATTGTTGTTATATTTATTGCCATCTCTGTAAAAATTTGTTGCTGCTGGATTGAAATAAAACTGCTGAACATTACTAATGAGTTAGTTCTTTCTACATAATCAGTTACTCTTTGAACTTTCACAAACATTGTGTGTATGAAGACTCCTAGCATAACTATATTTTAAGCTAGACTACATATACATTATATGTTTGCTTTGGATTGTCTTTGGAGAGTTTAATACTCGGTGCTAATCAGCAATTATGTGACTTGCCACAGCTAATCATAAATGCATATATTTTTTAGTTTTTGAATATTTGTCGAAGAAAATAAACTGGCCATTTAAAAATAAGATAAGGTATGCATTTATGTCAACATCACAAAATTGACTGGACATGGCTTAGACAGCTATTTTGGCTCGTGCCATAATAGGCATGTGCCACTTAATATCCAGTTCTCTGTGGCTGGTCTCATGTTTTATTTATTTGCGCCAACGTTTAATACTGAGATTTTAAGAACTGAAGTGGCACCAGCATTGGGTAGTGACACGTCGGTGTAATTGTCATGTCACATGTATGTGTTTTACCTTATTATAACGTAAAGTTGTTTTAGTTCTAGTCGTTTCCAGTGCAGCAAACTGACTAGTTTGTATATATTGTGGTTACAATGTTATGGTCTTACGAGATCTCATTCATCTAGTCAGTCTTTCCGGAACATTATCGCCAAGCCAACCTTTCTGTGCTGGTGAGAGTGGACACTGCCAGGATGCATGTCGCTTCGGTCGATCTTTTATGTCCCAAATTGACATTAACATAATCTCTGTGTCATGAGGGATAAACAGTCCCCAATGTTGAGAACCTGGTTTTTATACCAAATATACCATGTCTGCCCAGTCCGGGTTTTAAATTTGGAGACCTAATATGCCAGGTGGATGTGCTAACCACTGCACTACCGCGCTCTCAATTCATATGTTAATATCAAATTTCACTGCCAGATTATCTTTCTTTAGTGGATAGTGCATGCTTTATTTTGAATTTTTACTTTATTACAATTTGGTTTCAGCTACCATTTCCAAGTTCAGTTTTCCACTCCTTGCCACCACAGTGCAACTCTATTTTCCATTTTATCTGTTACAGCAATTACCAGAGCATTTTTGTACAAAATCAAATGTATTTTCAGCAACATACATGCATTCAAGCACACCCATGCACACCCACAGGCCCACTTAGAAATTCACACACATGCACAAACACACACACATACACACACATACACACGCATGCACAAAGACACACACAAGCAGACATGCAGACATGCAGACATGCATGCACGCATGCACCCTCACACACAGACACACACACACACACACACACACAGTCACACACACACACACACACACACACACACACACACACACACACACACACACACACACACACACACACACACACACACACACACACACACACACACACACACACACACACACACAGTCACACACTCACAGACACACACACACACACACACATACACCACACATACACAAACACACACACACACACACACACATACACACACACACACACCACACATACACACACACACACACACACACACACACATACACCACACACACACACACACACACACACACACACACACACACCACACACCACACATACACCCACACACACACACACACCACACATACACAAACACATACCTCAGAATAAACATTGGTCTAACTTAACTTGTTGAGAACAATAGTAAGTTGGAAACAACATGAGTTATGAATTATATAAATAGTACAAATTAACTAATGGCATAATCAAACAAGCATATATATGTATGCAAGTAGGTATGTATATAATGTTAAGTTTTTCTTTTTTAAGCTTTCTAGACGCTTTGCATCTTGGGTGCCACACTTTCTGGGGTTTATTTATACCTCATGGAAAGAAAAGCAGTACTTTTATTTTTTCAAAATTCTCCATGGATTAAAGGTTCATACCTGATGTTGGATGAATATTCGCAACATTATCCATGTTTTCTTCGATTGTTTTGAATTACATAAACCATCGACCAATCAGATGTTTTACGTAACTTGCAACATTTGCAAAAAACGTTCAAATTTATAAATCTTTTTTTAAACATCAAGCAACACCACACAAAACTTTAGGAAATCATCTTCTACTTCTTTGTGTACATAGTGCCCTGTGGCACATACTGTCAAACGAAGGAATGGATCGCTTTATTACCTATCTAAACTTGAACACAATCACAAGGAGACCCTTACGTGAATTGTACCAAGTTATCCCATATTTGCTAGTATAGAAAATAATACTTCTACATTGATATGATACTTAGTGATTCTGGTGTCCTGTTTCTCTGATTTGGGGTCCCTGAACATTACAGGCACTATTATTATTTAAAAAGTCTGTTCATATTTTTCCTGAGTAAATGATTTGCAAAAATCTACTTTGGAAAATATTGATGGACAAACTTAACTTATGGCTCATCGAGGTCAACTGGGTAATAAAATGCAAATGAAAGACAGAGAGCATTGTGGGAAGTCATGCCAGAGGCTGGACTGGTCTTCACAACTGAAAACTACCTCCACTACAGAAGAGGGGTGACAATAGACCAATGGATGCAATGCGAACTCAGCCTGAGGATGTGACAACACCAAAGAAGAAAATAATTGTAATACCTTGAAAAATGTATCAAAACATGTTTCTGCTGTTGCTTTGTTCATACATGACAGGCCACAATGGTTTGGACCATAACGTACATTTATGCAAGCACCAACACAAGTCATGAATAGTGATGAAAGAAGGCCAAATGAATGACGTTTATTAAGAGATTAAGTTAGAGAGAGAAATGTGGGCTCTACATCCCAAGGCCAGGCCTGTGACTGAGCCCATACTAGTCTCCTGTCCCTCAGGTTGACAGAGCCCACATTTCGGCATATACAACATTAGCAGTATTGTTATAGATATATACAACCTCATTACTACTGTAATCACAGTAGACCTTAGGCACCGTACCGTACTAACCAAGCACACCATTCATTCACCTAACTATAATCCCAACTACCTGCTGAAGACTTACATTGTATCAAGATTTAGCCTAAACCTATAAGTGGGGCCATTACGCCCCACTTGCTAAAATCACCGGTGGAAGAGAAGCGAGCTGTCTCTGCGTTAAAACCCCGTGAACACATTGTCCACCTGCACTAAGAAAACGGGGAAAGCTTTGAGATATGCTATCAACCCCTCTTCCACCAATGATGTACATGGTAGTCCCTAACGCTATCAAAAATTTGGGAGGGATGGGAGGGCCAAAATTTGTTGAAGCGACCACTCCGTCTGCTTTCACAAAACGAAGTGACCAAGAGCTCGTTGTAATCTGTGACTGCGCGCCACTACCGCGCGGTGATTGGCTCCTTGCGCCAGAGACAACGAGGTAATTAGCATAATAATTAGCATCAGACATTAGGCCAATCATCACTTGTCTTGCGTTGTTGCCAGCACAAAAACCCATATGCAGCACGGTGCCGTGGCCGCATATTCCCATTTCCCCAAACTGAAGAAAATTTTAAGCCAAAGCACATTTACAGGGGAGAAACTATTATTTTTTGTTTGTTTACATGTTTACAAACAATAAACAATATATATACTATTGGTTTGAATAATGCAGTTTGGAATTATTATCTTGAAAAACTGTTTTTGATGTATATCTTGAATTGATAGGCACATGATTTGAAATGTATATACCTTATTTTGATGTCGTCCATCTCAAAACTTGAATTTTTCAGGTGGGTCAATTCAGCCACCCATAACTTAAATAAATTGGTATTATTGTAAAATTATATTGTAATGTACCTTAATGTCTGAACAGTCATGACTCGCCACAATTACGTGTTTCAGTTAGATGTCAATCTATCTACTGGTTCTACATTAACGTATGAAATTAAGACAATGCGACAAGCAACAACACGTTGTATTTGATTACCTGTATCATAGTGATCAAGTAAGATATGTTGGGTAACTGATAATTAAATGATGCATTTAGTCCTCTGGTTTTCTAGCAGTGTGTATAATTAATACTTCACTTCATCTCGTTATTTCACACTTCATACATGATTTATGAATTTTAAAGTGGACATTTGCACTTCACCAGCAGTTTACCAATGAAATAACGTAAATTTCTGCCCTGTGTCAGGATGTGACGCCACGAGGAAGAAAGAAACCTAAGGCACAAAGAAAGAACAAGAGGTCACCAGAAGTCCTGAAAGGTCAAAAGGTCATCGCGAGAAATAAAACTGATGGTTTCTATTATTCAGGTAAGTGCAGGGAATTTTTGTTGACAAATACATTGAAGTGTGTCTCAAACAGGCCACAATGTAAGCATGTATGCATGCATGCATGCATGCATGTGTGCACGCATGCACACACACGCACGCACCCACACACAAACGCACGCACACACTGGACAGCTTGGAATCATTATAGGTGATCTGTTTTGAAATTAAATGTTTAACCAAACATTCATCCATTATTACATTCTGATAGGTAAACCTGTGTTTTTGTGATGTTGTTGAATTGTTGAATTATATTTGCATAGAGTCCCTAAGCTTGGTTTCGTGAAGAACAAAACATGGATCAGCCTATTAGGACTGTATTTTCCGTGCTTAATTTATAGAAGGTGTAAAATGTTGATTAATTATGGTGTAGGGTGCAGTGGCATAGTGTCTAGAGCATCGAACTCTCAATCGAGAGATTCTCAGTTTGAATCCGCTTGCAGCCATTTCAAACGTGGGGCAGGTTTGTTCATTCCACAATACTCGTGTTCACTCAACTCTATGAAAACGAGAACCTGGCTGTAGACAGCAGTGGATATTTGTGTGCAAATAATTTTCTTGCAGTAATTGTGGCGTGGCTGAATGCTCCCCAGAGACATTACGATGGTGTTCGATTCAACAGGTCTGCGAGGGAGTGAATGTGATGCAGTGTGAGCTGTCGTAAGGATTGCATGCATACAGCGCAGTATATAACGACTTGTAATAACAATAGAAACACATAGGCCATCAGGAAGGTGCCTAAGTAAAGTAACAAAGTACAGGTGAGTTCTTATATAAAGCCATATCCAGTCCTCAAGACTGCTCAAAGCGCTTTACACTTTACTCCCTGGCAGACCTGTTCAATCGAACATCATCTCGACTTCTCTGGGAAGCATCCAGCCATGCTGCAGTTAATGCGTGTAGATTATTCATACACAAATATCCACCACTGTCTATAACCAGGTACTCATTCGTACAGCTGAGTGAACTGGAGTAATGTAGAGTGAACGACACTTACCCAAGGTTCGACACCGCGGCACAGGATTCAAACTTGGGCTCTAGCCACGGCACCACAGCCCTCCTAAGTCTCCTCGGCTGTTTCAGGGAGCATTATACGGTGCTCTGATTCCCGCCATGCCCTCGTAGTCTTCAACGAAATCGGCCAACAGACAATCCCAACAAGGTTTGTCATCCCCATTGGTGGCGCCATCTCGCGGCCGCCGATACATGTAAGTAAGAGTTGTATCAATCAAAGCTTCTCTTCTATGGTTTCTCTGGCTATGTAATTTGTTTGTTATTAATAAAGTAATTGTTATAAATTGCACTCTTGCTGTATGAAATAGATCCAAGTAATTAAAGTTGAATCTCAGTACAGGTGTATAATGCTTTTTGATGTACAGGCAAACTGACTTACACAGTATGTAATATCTATTGACAAATTAAAAAAGACAGGTTTTGTTGGTATGACATTTCATGTTGTCTGTATGAGTTGAAAAAAAATGTTTGCTTAAAAAGAGCAACTTTGAAATCCGTTTTCTGGCCTGTACTATTAGATGTGGTCGTGGTTTTAAGGAACAGTTTGACAGTCCCGAAGTCTTGCCCAAGACCCATCACGTTCCTTATAGCGAAAGTCCACTGTTGTTTTTCTGTGTTGTTTCATTATATAACATTAGTAATTGTGGAGGCAAAATGCAACAAAACTTTGTCATCGTTAATATTTACATTTGATCCTCATGTTTACTTTTATTATCTTACGTAATAAATGCATTGTAAGTCTGTAATAAATTTACAGGGTAAACCATTTAGAACACTATCCACTGATGCGCATGTTTTTATTTTAAACACCCACAATTGAATTTTTAGATATGTTGTGTCTAAATAAATTTGATGTGATGATTTAATAAAAAAGTTTCCAGGAGAAGAAATATAACTTTTTTCATATAATAAAATATGATAAAGTATAACATTAATGACCCAAGTACCTATGTTAAATACAGTAAATTTGTATATATAGTAGTACACTGAAGCAGTTTATAAATTAAATCATAGTTATGATCAACACATTTCTGTACATGAACATTATATTTGGGAAACTTTGTTTTATGATCAGTGATGTGATGATGTTCGAGAAAACTGTAGGTTTTGATATTTGTGATGACACACCTAAATGTGACTGTGGGGTCAATTTCAGGACAGTGACTATGTCCTCGCGAAGGTGATCAATCAGGACTCAGGACTCGAATGTTACGTCCCGGGAATTGTCACCACAATGCCACACTGTACCCGCGTCCAGGCCAAATTCTACACCGTGACAATGTACACAGGTCAAGAGGTGAGGGTCAATAGGTCAAGAAAGCACAAGAAGGGGTTTGGGCAACTGGTCAGACATGTTGTTTTGCTTTGGTTCAAAAAATGCATTTTTGACATTTTGTATAGGTTTGTAAAAGTCCGTGTAAATTATACCACACTGTATAAATCAGAATACAAATTCATATTAAATCCATTTACCATATTCGTTATATTAAACATACATGTTGTAATAAATGTACACCCCCCTTTTTAGCAGCGTCTGACACTGTGACAGTGATCTCAATGCCAAACGCTGCTAAAAGGTGTTGACACTGTGACAACAATCTCAATGCCAACCTTGACTGATGATGCCATCATTGTCATTTAATTTCAACCAGTGTCACACTAGATTCAAAGATCAGTGATGAAAAAATATCGAAAGGTCCACCTAACTCATCAGACTTTACAGTGTTCTGGTGTCCTTTTGTTCATATATATATAGATGCATAAATCGCTTGCCAGTCATGTCTGCTGAAATGGTTTTAGCCAGGAAACCCAAGAACCAAAGAAAATGGGTGTAAACCCTTGTACGCCTATTGGAATGCATCTTTGACATATTTTACAGTAAGCTTAACAATTAATAATAATTGTTAAGCTTACTGTACGCTTAATAGAATGAATACGGTAAATCCATTATATGGATGCAGGAATATAATGAAATAAATAAAAGCCCATTAAAGCGAGTGTGTCAGTTCTTTTACCTGGAATCAGCCATCGGTGGTAATTATTAGCAGGAAGGTTGCCGAATTAGTTGCACTTTGACCCAATTTGTGGTTAAAGCGTGTGAGAACCGTCAAAGTTTAAAGGCGTTTGCAAGTAGGATTGCCTAATTCCAATAAAAATGAGGAATACAGGGCCTCATGTTTGTTGGTGTTAATTGTTTCCTGTGTCCTTGCAGGCTCACTTCTTGAGGTCCTTCTTGGTGAAGATCAGCAAACTGAGGTACACATTCCTCGTGAGGTACATCGCAGATGTGTCAGGGAAAGAAGAGGATAAATACCCAGAGTAAGTCACACTTTGTTTATATCTGTACAGTGTGTGTGTGTGTGTGTGTGTGTGTGTGTGTGTGTGTGTGTGTGTGTGTGTGTGTGTGTGTGTGTGTGTGTGTGTGTGTGTGTGTGTGTGTGTGTGTGTGTTACACCCACCCACTGATACTAATTATGAAATCTGAAATGACAACAACCGGTTATCTTTTCCAGCTCTGTCAGTACAGAGAGTCCTCGGGAGTCTGAATCAGAGTCGCCAAAGACGGATGAAAAAAGTATTCTCGAACTATGGAAACATCGACTGGAGAAACTGAGGCGTAAACACAGACACCAACAACATGTGAGAATGTCTCGAGACCTGGGCACGGTTTCACTAACACAACGAGCCCATTAGAAAAATCCACCACTAATAAAAATCCGTCGTTAAACGTAAGGAGTGTTTTCAAAATGCAAAAAGCTGTTGCTGTATCACAGAGGAGACTATTTCCATGACACACTGGTGAACGAGTCTCGGTGGTGCTTCCTGGTGTTCACAGTTCTCAACATACAAGGAGCGGAATTCATTTTAAAGAACAAAATCAGGTTTATGAGCTCATAAGTTTGTGAACTGTTGCCCTGGTCACTTTTTGGGTTAATATCTTAAAACTATTACGTGTATATTTCCTTAGATGGGTTAATTAAGGTAAAGGTAAATTCATTACATAGTGTGGATACACTTCTTAAGGCGGCTCAAAGCGCTTTAAACTTTACTCCCTGGCCAACTTGTTCAATTGAAAACCATCTCATCTTTTCTGGGAAGCATTCTGCCATTCTGCAATTACTGCACAAATACTATACACAAATATTCACTGTCTGTGTATAGCCTGCTGTTCATTTATGCAAGCAACAACCCGGAGACAAATATAGATATGAAAAAGGCCAAATGGATGACATTTGTTTATTATGAGAAAGAGCGAACTGATATAATTACCAGTAACTTTTCATTCAAATACAACTGATGAAAACCTTTTAAAAATCATGGCAAACCTTTAATAATAATGTTAGTTTACATATAGAATGTACCAGTAGCATGCAGTTAATTGATAGCACTTTGTGATGGACGCATAAGTTCATAACTTCCCAAAATATGTTAAACATTACATGGAGGATGTTTGGTTGTCGTCATATATCATGGGAAAAATATATTACACCTAGCAAATGAAACATGTTACTATAATATAGCCGCTAGTAGCAATTTTGGTTCATAAAAATAAAAAATTCTACAGCATGTATTAGAGGTGAGGGGTTAAACCAGAGCCAAGCACTTAATGGTTTTTGGACCGTCTCTAACATGCTGTCTCTTCTGGTCTTTTGTAGAAGTTGCGAAAAATGGCGAGGGAACTGGAAAAGGTGAAACTGGAACTTGAGACGACTCGTGAGAAAGCAGGAGACGACTCAAATCATCAGCAGCTGCTGCAGATAATACTTGCTGAAATCGGTCAAAAAGACGTAAGTTGTACTGCACGTATACAGCTATAGACAGCTAGTTGAACATTTGTGACAATGAATTTGTCATTTTGTCAACTTTTTAGGTGAACGTTCATGAATTAAGATGCCTAAAAGAAATTATGCCGATAAGGAACAAAATGTATAATGATAGTAGCGGTTTGACTGCATTTAAAAACAAAACTGACAAATATCTCATATGACGCATCCGTAGATGGATTCTTGATAAGCTCATGGCTTCATTTCTTCCTTTTATAGTATTTGATACTTTATTAATGGACTAGTATACATACACGCACGCATGCACGCACACACACCACACACGCCACACACGCACCACACGCACCACACGCACCACACGCACAACACACGCACCACACACACACCAAACATACACACACACACACACACACACACACACCAAACACGCACACACACACACACCAAACACGCACACACACACACCAAACACGCACACTCACGCACACGCTTCACAACACGCACACACCAGACACCGCAAACGCACACACACCACCCACGCATGCACCACATGCACCACACGCACCACGCGCACCACACACGCACCACACACGCACCAAACATGCACACACACACACGCACACGCACACACACAAACACACACATCAAACACGCACACACACGCACATGCAAGTCAAGTCTACCTTCTATGTCTCTGAGAGTGGTCACATGTAATTTTACGTCACCAGTGTGAAGAACCAAGTTTCTACACCAAAGATATCATGCCTGGTGCAGAACCCTGGCACATAGAGCCAATGTGTTGGGCACTGCACTACCATGTCTCTTTCTTGATCATGTAGCATCTGAGGTTTTGCTTTATGCCAATCTTGTTCAGTCTTGTTGAATTATATTTGCAGAAGACACAAAATGGAGAGGCAGACTCGGCCAGAGACGAGAAACAAAGTGAGTCCCACATTCGTCTTAATATTGCGTTTTTTGGGATCATCTCAGAATGTTGATGTCCGATATCAGACAAAATTACTTTCATCTGGCCTCAGCCCCTCCACCCCATCCTCAGATAAAATGTGTAAACATTGATTTGATGATATCAATATATTAACAGTATTGATTGGAAGCATAAAATATATCCCTTAGTTTGCAAGTTTGTGAGAATAATTGGGGTCGGAAAAAATTACCAGAAAAAAGAAGGAGGATAAATAGCCTGAATGAAGCACTTTCAGTTGTCCAATCAGAGAGTCAACATGTGTCACATGGTACAGTGGAACCTCATTATTAAGGTCACCCACGAGACTGGGCAAAAGTGACCTGAATAGTGAGGTGACCATATTAACGAGACCAGTTTCGTATCTTTGCACTTTGGATGTCCTAGGATGGCCTTAGATGCAAGATGTCTGTATTGTTGAGGTGTCTGTAAAGTGAGGTTGAACTGTAGTAGTTATGTATTTGAAACAAAATCATTAGATCTTGTTAAATGTCACCAGCAACATCCGACAAAATACATAAAGACTATAAAACAGTCCATCTAAGTAAGCTATTTTTTTTTTAAATCACCATCACCATTGCAAATAACATTGTCCGCCATTGTGTCTATCAAAGATTTTTGCAGTCAGTTATAAAAAAAACGCAAAAATCTTGAACAGATTCCATTAAGCGATAATCCATGATTACTATTGGGGTCAGACCACGTTAGATTTTATATACCGTTTCCTTCATTTCCTGCAGTTTCTCTAACAATCTTCTTGAAAATTTCACAGCATATTTAACCTCCCTTGACAGAAATACTGTGGAAAATTCGTGAAACTCTCATACCTCATTTTTCAGAAAAATCCACCCAAACCTGATACCCCTCAATTTTGCCCCAATCTGGTGACAGATTTTGAAATATTGGTGCATTCTACAAAATAGCCACTGTGCAAAATGTTGGATGTAGCCAATGCCGAAAATCAGGCCTGTCATAATGTACCACCACAGACCAGATGGCCAGAAATTCGTAATGAAATGGTTATTTATTATAAAGCATTTATAGAGCACCGTGTGTCCAGATGGCAAATCTGCTCAAAGGCGCTGACAATCGTAGAGTATAAATAAAATACATTAAATGACCTAAAACATATTAAATAGAAATATTAAATAGAAAGGTAAACGAATATGATTTAAAAGTAGCATATAAAAATTACATAAAATGTCAGTTACATAAACCTGAATAAAAATAAATATATATATTTACAAGTGTATATATTATACATGAATTAAATGAATTATCCGTTTAAATACCTAAAATAAATGTGCTTATATTAAATAAATACATATAATATGCTAATTTAAAAAAATAATTAATAAATAACTGCAACCTAAGTACATAACCGAATGTCAATATTGCACAAATATCACTGATGCGGACTGCAAAGTTAAACGTTTTCCTGTTACAGCGAACGGCCAGGAGGATGGTTTTTTCTTGAGTGATCTGCCGCCAATGACTTCAGGGGAGGAAGTCTTGGCCCGGTGGTCAGATGACGGCTGGTACTACAGAGGTGTGTGTCGGTCTCTGTAAAGTGGAACCACTGCAGTTGTCAACCAATGAATTGTTTAAATGGTTTAGTAACATTAGAAACTTAGTGTTGAAGTAACCTAATCGTATATCAGCTTACTGCAACAAGCAGCTACGGCACCATTACCGATTACGAAACATTCTTCACGATAGATCTTTATAAATTAAAAATAATTGACCTGGTAGAGGCTTTTGTTAGCGTTGCACGTTAACTTCTTCAGTACCTATGACGCATGATGTACACGTGAGGTAGAAACCCACATCATAGATTGGGACTGAGTGAAAGCAGTAGACAAAGAATCCAGCCAAAGAATCGGACACATGAAAGAACCCTGTGGATCAGAAAGATCTGAACACAAAATCAGTAGAGACAAGGGAAATTAAAATCTAGCTCACGTGTATGATGACGTCGTTCGGGATCATAGACACTGAAGAAGTCGGAGAGGAACACTAATGAAAACCTCTATCAGGTAAACTTCATTTGCATATACGTCAAAATGAAATTTTTGAAGTTATTACCTTTACAGCATTCTGACCTTTTAAAACTCACACACACAGTGGTGCCCTCTGGAGGAGATTAGTTCACCATTCAGATATCTCAGGTGGGAGAACTGTCTGCAACGAAAACACAGCAAATCACTTACATGTATAAGTAAATAACTGGCATGTTTCTTTAAACATACTGCCAATTGGTAGACCAGAGGCCAATGGGCCAAGGAAGTGTGTGAATATTGAAAGAGACAAATGGACCTCGATGCCTTGAAGGAGATGAAGTTACAATGATCCAGAGGTAACGTATTAATATATATATATTATATATATATAAATATATATTATACTTATATCCATAAATATGTACTTATAGCAGCTACTTCATCTTATGCAGGAGGGTAGATTTCTGTATTGCGCTTAGCTGACTCGGTGCCATTGCCTAATGTTAGTGTAAGTCTATTTGCACTGTATACGGTATGTAATGTGACTGTTGAGTATCCGATGTTGTGTTTGTGTCAGGCACAGTGCGACAGGACTGTAATGATGGCAGTTACCTGGTGGAAGACAGTTCCGGTTGCTTTGAGAAGATTGGGCGCGAAGACATCATCGCTGACAGTGACGACGCCCACATTGTCATTGAGGTTTGTCAAAACATCTTCTCTTCTCTATCCCATAATCAGGTGGATGCTGGGGCCTCACTACTGACTTTCTGACAGCTCCCACCATTTCTCTCGATTCTCTGGAAGGTGCCGAAGATCCTGGATGCTATCATCCCACCTCTTCCTCTTTATGCCTCTCTCTCTTCCTCCCTCCTGGCACAGTGCCTTGCAGGGTGGGTTTTGCTAGCCCGGTTGATCTTGTAATTGACCAAACCACTTTAGCTTCTGTTCCTTGACTAATGTCAGGAGGTCGTTAAAGAGTCCAATGACTTGCTTGATTCTGTTGTCGTCTTCTTTGTTGGTGATACTATAACTATACAGATGGCTCCATCACATGACTTATATTGCCTAGCAACGAAGTCAGTCAAGCTTACAAAATGGCCACTATACAATTAGGCAGTCGGACATTCTGTTGTATTTTTTGTTGAAATTCTGGCACCAAATGTTTTTCTTTGTCACAAAATGTATATATTGTTGGTAAGGCAGAGCTTGACGGATGTCTGAAGTACAATTATGATTGTGTTGTCAGTCAGTATTTTCCCCTAGCTTTGAATATGTGACCATCTGAATTAAAATTTAATATACATTCTCCATTACAAAATGTAATAATAATCCCGAATGATGAATCTCATCTTATGAATCACCTACTCCAGCCCCTGCCCTCAGGGAAGCGCCTCAGCTCAGTATATGCCAGAACAGAAAGATATAAAAGAACATTCCTACATAATGCCATTTCCCTATACAACAGTCAGTGAGCCGATAATCTTGCCTTTTTCGAAACTTCGATCACTCATTCACTCATCACTCACACTCCGCATCTTCCGTCCATCCACCGTCATCAGTCTCTGAAATATTTTTCTATAAGAGCATGTTGTAGAAAGAATTCTTCCCTAGAATCAATGAAGATTGTGTTATGTTATGTATTTTTTTCACAAAGACCATTAGAAACAGTATTCTTTTGATGTTATTATTTCCTAATAAGTAATAAAATATATCTTCAATAACAAACGAGATATTCTTCAGAGCTTATCCCACAAGTCAAAAATATGTCACATATGCAGTAATTTCTTTAGATGTTCTCAAACAGTTAATCATCTTCATATTTTTGCATGACATCCACCAAAATAGTTTCTAATTTAAATCAATGGTAACAATTAAAAACTTAAATTAATCAAAGTTATGTTTTAAAAATATTCTACAATGTTGATACTTCCCCTGTTGCAGCCAGAAGACACTGTTGTAGCCCTGCATCCCAGCTACAGCTTCAGCTATGCTCCTGCGGTCGTGCTTAGTGTCGCCCCTGACCACTGGGTCGAAGTGCGTTGCTATGACGGCAACGAAGCCAAACTTCCCCGAGATGAGGTTTTCCGCATTCCTACAGAAAAATTTAATTCCGACGTTTCATACATCGAGGTCAACGAACAGGATTGGGTCGGCCAAGCTGTGGTAGCCAGAAATAACGAATCCGGAACATTCCATCTCGGTAGGTAGCTGCAAAAGTAATAGGCTTTTCAGAATAACATTTGTGTTTGTGAGTAGTACTTATTGTAAATTCTAGCAACATAAATCTAACTATAATCTTGCTGGCGCATGCACTTATGTGTGGGAGGGTACATCAGCATTTTCCTCCTAGGGGATTAAGGAAAAATAACGCTTTTATTTTGACGTTAGTTAAGGGTTCTTACTGGTTTGAATGTTCATATCATAAGGACATAAATCAGTTGTTCATAATGTTATGCATATTTTTTGCGATTGTTTGGAACCACTGGTCAGTTAGGGATGATTTATGTAACTTGCGTTAACACTTCAAAATTGGCATCACAAAAACATCATTGACAAATACTCCTGGAAACCATCTTCTGCATCAGTATGTGTATAGTACCTTCCAGAGGATGGGCATTTTATTGGTATGTTCAAAAGCAAAATTGACAAATATCTCCAGAGGATGGGCATTTTATGAGTATGTTTAAAAGCAAAATCGACAGGTATCTCAGTAATCCAAGTTTGAAACAAACAAAATGGGTGGATTGAAGATACCACGGTAAGCCAAAGGTTTCTTTGGCCAATTCCCTTCTGAAGACCGTTTCACTAAGATATTGAACTCGTAGGGAAAGTCCATCATTAAACAGAATCCGTTGTTAAATTTAAGGAACTTTTTCAAAATGCCAACATATCACAGGAGACTATTTCCATGACACACTGGCAGAAGTGTTCCAGTGGCTTATGAATGTTAGTAAAATGCTTTTGCTCTGGATGACAATCTTGTTCAATCTTGTTGAATGATTTATGCTTATGTATATAGAGTTTCTACCTGTCATTAAACGGAGGCAGTTTGTTCCTAGTTTTTCATTGATTTAATTAATATAATGTTTTTAATACTATACTAACTGTGTTGAAGGTATACTGCCTGCCAAATTGTGTTTAGTAAGCCCTGTAGCAACGTTCATAATTAGGAAGATATTTTATATTTATTGGCAATATGGCCGAATCAGACTGTGTTAACTGCTGTACATACCATTTAATTTTCAAAGATGTCCCATTTTCCCGGATTCAACACAATAGACTTCCTGTTATATATTATTGTGGTCGCAAATTCTGAGTAGAGGAACCGACTTTAAAGTCCCCCGTCATGTGTGTGTAGGAGTGATTCGAGAGCGGATTGGCAATGGTCGCCAGTATGAGGTGGAGTGGGCAGATGGAACACGCAGTGTCCAGGACTCTACGTTCATCTTTGGACCCTTCACCAAGTGTCATCCCATCTCTGAGGGGGATAGAGTGCTGGCCATTGCTGACCAGGACAGTCTCGTCTACCTGCCTGGCAAGGTGGTCACAGATGGACAGAAGAGATCGGTCATCAAGTTCTGTGATGGATCAGTGTATGTATATAAAACTATATATCGTAAAGCGCAGTTTGGCTGTATGTATGTATGTATGTATGTATGTATGTATGTATGTATGTAAATACAGGCTGTCTGTCTGTCTGAATATGTTTCCATCAGTTTCGCATATGTGGGGCTGACATTTCCATTGGGCAGTTTGTAGATTTATAATTTTTTTTTTATGTTGCCCCCCAGGATCAGGGGGCCTGTTTGGATGGGAGTTTTGGGGAGGCTCTACCTGAAGTAGTAAGCAGGGAATTTGTTTATCTGTCATCGTAGAGTTAATAATGATATTAAAAATATCAGTGGTTATATCCAGAATATTTTCCAAATTATTGCAGTTTGTAAATGAGCTACTTTGAAATCAGTCTTACTACGACTGAACTTCAGTTTTGCTGTTCTTCCTAGACACATTTCATCTTGTTCGCCAAATTTTATGGCATCCATCAATAATTCCTTCATAGAATTACCCATCATGGGCTGTTTGCAGACCTCTGTGCATTTTCTGTGATCCTGAGTTAATTATGTTGTCAACTTAGCCTAACATGATATATTCCTTCGAGAGGTTACAGTTTGTTATGACAAACTGCCTGCCGGTATTCCTAAATGAAATGTTTTCATTAAAGCGTTTGCTACATACGATGTATGGGTTTAGAATAAATCCATGAGATGGCGCCACTAGATAATGACCTCGCAGATAATACGTTTGACGGATATTTGACACAACATGATGAAAACACACCGTGTGACAACTGCGTTGAGTCATTCAGCCAGTTGTTGCATGCAGAGATCGATGCAGCTGTGTACTGCGGGAATCTGGGTAATCAACTTGGGCAATTTAATAAAATAACAAAGATATGAAACTGTCCCTGATGGGATGAGATAGGGAGATAGTTGGGAGACGGAGGCTTGGCTGCAATAGCCAGCCACACTGTCTACATCAGATCAGTTGTATATGATATAGTGCTTGAGGCACTCTGTAGATGGTGGCTTTGTAGTGCTTGGGGAATTCTATTGCTTGGTGCAATGTAGTGCTTGGTGCATTCTATTGCTTGGTGTATTGTTGTGCTTAGGGAATTATATTGCTTGGTGCAATGTAGTGCTTGGGGAATTCTATTGCTTGGTGCAATGCAGTATTTGTGCATTTTATTGCTTGGTGTATCATAGTGCTGGGTGCATTGTAGTGCTTGGTGCATTCTATTGCTTAGTGCATTGTAGTGCATGCTTGGTGCATTATATTGCTGGTGGTTGCATAGTGCTTGGTGCATTCTATTGGTTGGTGTATTATAGTGCTTAATGCATTGTAATACTTGGTGCATTCTATTACTTGGTGCATTGTAGTGCTTGGTTCATGCTATTACTTGGTGCATTGTAGTGCTTGGTTCATTCTATTACTTCCATTCTATTGCTTGGTACATTATCTAGCTTGGTACATTGTAGTGCTTGGTGCATTCTATTGTTTGGTGTATTGTAGTGCTTGATGCATTTTATTTCTGGTGGCTTTGGAGTGCTTGGTACATTCTATTGTCTGGTGCATGCTATTGCTTGGTGTCATATAGTGCTTGATACATTCTGTTTGTTTTGTGCATTGTAGTGCTTGGTGCATTCTGTTGTTTTGTGCATTGTAGTGCTTGGGGCATTCTAGCTGTTGTTTGTCACTGTGTAGTACTTCATTATGTTGCCTGATGCACTATAGTGCTTTGTGCATTTTCTTGCCAGTTACACTTTAGTACATGGTGCACTACATTGTTATTTGCACTGTAGTGCTTAGTGCATTCTACTGCTAATTGCAACATAGTGCTTAGTGCATTTTTATGCATCTTTCACAATAGTGCTTCATTGTATTTTTATTTGCACTGAAGTGCATGGTGCATTATAGAGCTTTGTGCATTAGAGCTGTCACAAAACTTGAAATTTTTGGGTGGGTCAATTCATCGAGGCATAACTTCACAACAAATCGACCTACACAGATGACGCTGATGTCACTGTAGGACTGAAGCATTGCTCTTTAATACGATGCACACAACTCCATTCCACCAAAATGTACATTCAAGTCTGAACCATCGCGACCCATTGCATACCGTATTCATTCTGTTAAGCGTATTGTACACAATACTACACATAACAACTATTTGAGACATAAAAACATGTCAAAGTTTGCATTCCAGTACACCCATTTTCTTTGGCTCCTGGGTAAAACCATCTCCGCAGTCATGACTGGCAAGAGATTTACGCATCCACATATATGAGCAAAAGGACACCAGAACACTGTAAAGTCTGATCATTTAGGTGGGCCTTACAATATCTTTTTCATAACTGAGCTTAGAATGTAGTGTAATATTGATAAAAATGAAATTATAATGATGGATTCAACAGTCAAGGTTGGCACTGGAAATCGCTGTCACTGTGTCAGATGCTGCTAAAATGGTGTGTATGCTAATTAGGGCATGTACGCTTAGTAGAATGAAAATGGTATGTGAGAATTACGTTAAAATAACCAACTAGTTGTTGTGTGTTTCAGGTCACAGCAGGTGGATCCTGTCCGTTGTTTCTGGCTCTCCCACGATTACTACGACAACATTGTGTCCTACTACAAGACCAAACAAGACTAGAGATAAATCAGAGGACCGAAAAGACTTTTCATAAAAAACAAGCTTATCATTTACTTATGTACCGAAACTAACCGCTAAGGTTATTAAATCGAACACTTATGTTAATCAAGAATGCAAATTGATGTTTACGAAGTTCTGCTGCAGTGGACGTCATAAACAAATTCAGCAATGTGTGGTTGAACTTTCTGCATAATAGTAGAGCATCAGTTTGGGTACATGCACTGTGTATGTATTTGTTTATAATAGATATGGTTGTGTACATAAACAGGCCCTTGAACAAGACATACTATCTCACTGATGTGTCATACGTCACAATTGTCACATCTTTCTGTTTAATTAAAACCCTTTATTGGACATTATCACCCTGAGGTAATATTTTTAGTTTTACGCCGTGTGCATGGTTTATATGCCCTATTTGAAAAAATAAAACAAAATCAGTGCTGCTATACCAAGTTAGCGTGTACAGATATTTGTTTCATATTTTACTGCATATGGTTTTGTTGAATACAATATCGATCATAACATAGATAGTAACTATTTTTTGTGTGTGGAAAAGTTGAAATCATTCATCCAATAAAGGGTTATAAAAAAATGCATGCAAGCATATCTTCTTAATTGTGTATGAGGTGAGGACTGATGCACATGCATTCATATAAACAGGCCTCCATATGGAGACAGTGTAGGGGGCCATCCATAAAGTCATGCTCTTTGTGGACATTTTATATACTCCTATACCCCTTGTCATACTTTGTAATGCTGGCATTCCCCCATAAGATTATGGTCATTTTTACAAAGAGCCCCTCCTAATATGCATATAATCATATTATCTAAAATAATTATTATATTTGTTGCATGTCAATTGTTTACATGTAAAAAATTACTGTCAGAGTAATAAAAAAACTATATTATATTGCTGGTTCTTAGTTGGAATGCTGCTGAAATCTGCAAAATAAGTCTCAACAATTAATGCTATCTGTCTCAACGAACCAATATTTAAAAAAATGTTATATAATGCTTACTCAGAGACCCCCTTTACATGTACTTAACTTACAACACTTCATCATGCTTGCCCATAGACTCCTCATCCCGCTAAACGCGACATATTTTTTGGATGACCTTTAACAGTATGCATATACTGTGCTTACGTATGGATTTATGGAAACATTGTGGTGAAATTTGCATAAAAGGCGCATACTATAAAAGAGTTTTGTGGTGGCACTAAATGCTGTGTTTAAAGGTCTGATAGTTTTTATAACACAATTAATGTTATACAATACAAACTATGTATTTTGTAACATATTGACCATACAAATGTTTTTTTACATTTAACGAACCACACACTTGTTCATATAATGTGACTGTTATGTTGGCAATGTTTTAATTCAAATATCATGTTTACCCTTTGCATACTCATTGGCAAGGTCGATATTCATGAACAACAAATTATATGTTAATTTGGAGGCATTGTAAGTAAATCTTCTCCTTGCTTCTTTCTAAGTTCATCCATTTCCTAGGACCAATCACCTGTGTAAATAACTCTAAATAACTACGTTTGTGTTTTTAATTCATCACCAATTGGTAGATCAGAGGACTAGTCACCTATGACCTACCAATTGGCGATTAATTAAAAAGCACAAAAGCAGTTATTTACAGTTATTGACTTTATTCTGTGAACAACATGAAAATTCATGGGAAAGAGTTCAAAATGCTGTAACGGTGATAACTTCTCCCTTTGGTCTGTTGCTCCCGGCTGGGTGTGAGCTGGTATGTAACATTTCTGGCTCATTGAAACATATTTAGACAGCCATGTTGAATGAAATAGGTCTGGTTTATGCTATGGAACAAGATTGTTTTTTTTTTATAAAAATGTTCAGATTTGTATTAAGATTTGTTGTATGGACTGTTTAAAATTGAAACATGTTGCAGAAATGGTGTGGTTTGTGGAGTTGCACCTATATAGCAAGGTTCCAGTCTTAATATATGAAAATATTTGCGTAATACACATATGGGAGGGGGTCGTGGGGAGTGGGTTATGACAAGTTGGAAGTTGGCCCATAAAAACAGGTGGGAAATGGGAGGTTGAGACCCACCCCACAACCCCTCATACTTGTATGAATTGTATTTATGTATCTATAAGAAATGGTCTCATAAGTTAAAAAAGTCAAAAAAGGGATGCGTTTAGTGTTGGTTCACCCCCCCCCCCCCCCACCAATACATGGCGTAGGAATCACACTTTTTATGATCCAAACTTGTTATTAGCATCAGTTTGTATCAAGACATAAAAACTCACTAGGTGGTGCCACTAGCAATATATTTCCCATGAGGCATGTAATGCTTAACATATTTTGGGATTTTGCGAACTTATGCAGTAAATTGTAGTAGTATGCAAATTAATTATTTTAAACATCCAATACGTGAATTTACCTTGTAGAGGCTTTCGTCGACGTGACACACCAACTTTTTCAGTACACGTGGCGAATGTCTCTACACGGTAAATTCACGTATTGAATATGTTTAAAAGAACTAATTTGCATAGAAATGAACTATTCTGAAGAATGTTATGCAATTGAAGTAATAATTCTACTAACATCACATAATAAAAGTATTAAACTTTGTATTTAATTTAAAACACAAAACATCTAATTATTGCTTTATTAGTTTACTGAGGATGTTTATTTGTAACACGTGTATTTGCCAAAACCCACTTGTCAAGTATTTAACTCCCAAATATTTTACCCCAATATTTCTGTATTCACTTTCATGAAATTACAGGTAGTTTGGTTGTCTCTTGAACCTGCCAGGTTAGTAATTACCTTGGGTTATACACAATTAAACATGATTGTTATATGGCACATTTAGTTATGTCTAAATAAAGATGTACAGTCTATATAATAATAAATTAATATTGCTTGTATTATGAACATTAATTTAATTGGTAGGCTAATATTTATTTTATTTTTATATTTGTACTTACACAAAATCCCAACAGCATATACCTTATAAAATACAAGTACCTATTCCTTTTACATATAAGTACTTAATTTGGAATAGCAAAAAACACAAAATAATTTACAGCTGAAATGGATTTAAAATGCCAAGTGTGTTTAAGTACTTTTTAAGCACTTTTCTAGGAATAGACCATGTGCCTTTTATAAAAGTACCTTAATGACGTGTTGGATGTATCAATGTTAATTAATTATCTGCAAACATATGACTAATTCTTGTGAATTAAATTAGCAATTCATTTTGCACAAGTGTAAACCTTTACATCAACGGAGGTACTAAGCTGACTCGAACCAATTAATTATTTAAACAGTGACCAATTACTTCAGCATATATAGGCACCCACAGCCAGGCCCAAGGTGGGCATTGCAGTTCTATTTTGTGTGATTGACGGCAATGTTAGACCAATGAAGCTGAGGGTTTGAATTCCCATTGTCAAAAAATGTGTTTTCAGCAGAAATTTTCTTATAATGTTTCCAGTTTAAACATTTATTTAATCATGCATATTTCACATATGTCATAAAGATTTTTTTAAAGTAATACCACTACAATCTATTTTAAGATGGATTTGCTTAAAATGGGAATTGTTGTATTACATTTTTCATGTTGTTTGTACACAGGTAACAAATAATTTTAAACCACAGCAACCGAAGAGTAATAGTAATTAATACTTCTGCTGCTACACTGATTTCTTACAAAAGTTAGCAGGTTTTATATATTATTATATCTCTGCCCATGTATGTTTTGTAGACAGGTAGATGATTAACCAACCTGGTTTAAAAATTAAAATTCATAACTATGATTTTAAATTCTGTGTAAAGCCTATATATGTTTTTTCATCAGTTAACCAGCATGGTTGCCATTCCAATCACGAGATGCCGACGAAAAAATGGATTTATGCGGCTTTACGTAAAATTCAAGTCAAAGTTATGGATTTAAATGTAAAAACATGGCATGTCAGTAAATGAGTGTACTTGAAAAATGTGCCTGCACTTAAAGTACACTTGAAACTACCAGTGCTGCTATCTGGCACAGACGGCAGTGAACTTGAAACAACTTGCTAAAAAAGGCTTTGGCATGTGAAACCACAGTGCTCAATATCCGCTTGCTGTTTGTGTAATGGATTAACTCAGTGTATCATAATTCAAGCAGAAATGTAGCCATTGCCCTGCCAAGGATTGTGATAATAGACATGCTCATAAATATTTCCACTTTATTCAACATGCCACCTTTTCTTGACTGAAATCTGTATTTTTGACCTGAAATTCTGTACGGTAAAGCTGTATCAAGTTTTTACTTAGTTAACCAACATAGGTTATAGCATTCTTATTCTGACGGGGTGTTGCCATCTCCCACTGTGTTAAATGTACCTTAATCAAACATAAACACCAACATTTTGTGGGAGATCAACCTAGAATTAAAAGTATTAGCTTCTCGACTGCTATTAGTTTGAATGTTTGGTGTACAATTTGACCATTTCGTGGGCACAATTTTCAAATTGCCAATCATGCTTTGGGCTTAAATAAATGCAATTTGCCATTCCATAAACATGTTTATTCTCGTTAATAATAATTATTATATTTTAAAAATGAGGAACACCGCCTTGCTTTAATGATTACTTGGTAATATGTCACAATTGTATGCAGAATGTCATTCTGGCCTTGCATCACTGAGCAACATGGTGCAGCTCCAATGCAGAGTGTAAGGGTGAAGACTAAATAACTAGTGACATCGGACACCCTAAAAACAATCGTGCAAGCAGTCGAACAACTTGAAACAGTATGTCTGTCGTCAACTGCAAAAACTTTACAAATGGCAGCTGTTGCAACTGGCAGCTGTATAAATAGCACTGCTTTCTTCTTCCAAGAGGGCAAATAACCGGATACACGTACCAAGGAAAGAAAACTCAGAGAAGCCTAATTAATAATCAAAAAATTAGATGGTTGGGAGAAGTTATAAGACCTCATAAAACCATAACATTGTAACCACAATATGTACAGACTAGTCAGTTAATAGAACGTTGCCAAGTGCTGCAAACAACTAGAACAAACACAAGAACAAATAGAAAAATGTCTTAAGAAATGGAATCACTGTCACGCTTTTTATAGCCATCTGGCCATCATATTGTATAATCCAAAATTAGTAGTTTTTTATATTACTAATTTTCTTCAAAACGGTTTCATAATTGTTGTTGGTGAAAAAGGAATTAAAATCTAACCAAAAAAGCATTTATGTAGTAAATTTGTTGATGGGAAATATGTCGATGGCAGATTGTTATTCATTTTAGGTTGCTCACAATGTCATTTCTTCAACTGCCTTTTTTGAAATTCTCAGAACAAATGGCAATTTTTCCCAGAATTTGCAATGAGGCAGTTACTTGAAATGGCAGCTATGCTATGTCAAACTATTTTTGTTATAATGCAATTGTTAAATTTTATTCTAGATGATGGTGTACTGACCAATTTGGTTTCAGTTATACACCTGTAATAATAATAATCTTTATTTTATATAACGCCATATCCATAACGTTCATAACGTTTAACATAAAACTAAAATATAAATAGTAAAATTAAACATATTTAAATATAAAAATAACCAAATTAAGATAGTAATGCTGTGTAAACATCAGTAGATTAAAAAGAAAACAAATCTCATGGTAAAGTTAGTACTTAAAATGTTCTTTTGGCTGTTAAAAAGATAAAAATATGAATAACTTAGAATAAAAATGTTTCTGTGGTATGTTAGTTGAAATGCTCCACATTGATGTTGCGGTATATATATTGCATTGAATAACATCTACGTATTTGGTTTTTTTCCAAAAAGATCCTTGTATCAACTACATACTTTGCACAAATAAAGTGTACCAGCATAGATACTAAGATACAACATGTAGTGAGGCAGTAATCATGTGTGGCATCTACTGATTGCCCCACAGTATTAGCTGGGCAAAACATCATTAGCTGATTAAACATCATGAAACAAATCCATTGCAAACTCATGACACACAATGATAATTTAATTCAGTGTGCCTAGCATCGGTCTCTTGTTGAAAGACCAGGTGCAATACTTTAATAATGAAATACCATATTTAGTACTTAGTCCAATAATAGTCAGTCTCTCAGAAGGACCAGTTTCTGTGATTGATACACCAGTGGCAGAGCAATGATTACTTGTAGAAATATACCTTGTTTCTAAAGCCTTCTCTTGGTCCACTAGTATCAGGGGCAGATTCAGAGAGGGTATTCTGGGGGGGGGGGCAAATTCAATTGTACCCCCCTTGAGGCTCACCAAAAATACCAATGTTGAGCCTTAAAAAACCTCCAATGCACCCATTTGAGGCTAGCAAAAATGGGGGCACATTCCAAAGGTCTAGGGAGGACACATCATGCTTGCATGGGCACATTCCAAAGGTCTAGAGAGCACATGCCCCCAGGCCCCCTGAATCCACCTATGAGTATCAATGAACTTGGAATTAACCCATCTAATATATTAATTATATGTTTCCCGACTTGTTGTGCACGATAATGCATCAGATAGGCTTGTCATGCTTAATGAAGAATAATTACCACGTTTAGATTAATATGAATGTCTCAATGATTAATTAGGTGTCAATCTGTAACACCAATGTATATCGACTTCTAAATAATACTTATTATAATGTGTAATATGTATACTTGTAACTGTATAGTAGAAAGATAATTTTTTTAAAGATAATAGTTTATCTGATTTAAATATTTATAATATTGATGTTTTAAAACCAATTCTAATGGCACTGCCGATTTAAAATCCAGGCAAACACATTCTGTGCGAATTGTTGTCGGCAACGACAAACGCGGGAACTGTTTTGCGCGACGCGCTCTACATTAGGGTTGTTATTGTATATGTTTTGGTGATGAATACGCTGAACTCATTGCCTCCGTCATGCGTATGACTGCACGACTGCACTGATAAATGCGAGAACCGTTTTGCCCGACCTGTTCTATATCCGGGCTGTTATAGTAGAGCTTCTTGGCGATGGACCCGTTGAACGCATCGACGCGGTCACGCGTCTCTGACAGCGGAACCCGACAGCGGACACTCTGTTGATGGTCGCGAGTTCGCCGCGAAGCCAAGTGCGATGATCGTTTGTCACTCGACTCGGCTTCGATGTGTGAATAATTTCGATATTGCTCTGGACGATGGTACGTATTGAAGTTCGACGATTGCATGTGCATTATCTGGAAATCAAATGTTCACAAATCAAGGATATTTGCACTGTTTTGTTTACGTGAAACCCGCTCGAATTACTGACATATCGCTCACTTGTAGAACTACGTTCGCTGTGCAGTTTTTGTCTTTTTGAGGTGGACCGCCGATAACTACATCGCGGTAAACCGAGATCGTTTAATATTTAAACGGGAAACAGTTAACAGTGACAGTCCTCGGTGATAAATAGCTATGTCACAAGTTGTCTGCACAGAATATAAGAGGTGCTTATACAGTTTTAAAGCCTCCACGTTTGGTCCCTTCCATATAATAAGGCTGCGGAGCTGCCTAAGCCTGCTAAGGCTAAGGCTAGGCTAAGCCTAAACCTTTAGCCTTTTTTTAGTTTAGGTAAACCCATATAGCTGTAGCCTGTAAGGGTTTGTTTTTGTTGTGGTGTGTTTTCCTGCCTCTGGCCCTTTCCATGGGCTTGAACCTGAGGCTAGACCTACTAACTCAATCCTGTAGCAGGCGTAGGCATTGCCATTGCCATTGCCATTGAGTGCGTATACCCCTCCTCCCACTAAGTCTAAGACAGATCTCAATCTGTTTTCACATATATAATTACAATATATTACCGTACAATATATTTACAATTAATAAATTATATATCCATTACATTATATTTGTTTGAATAAATAAAATTTAGAAACATCATTATATAATGACCATAATTTTTGTGGCGAATAAATAATTACTACAAAAATGAAAATTATTTACAAACAGTGCATTATAGTATAACATGATTTTGTTTATATTACTTCGTGAAAACATAAACAAAAAAGTTTAAAGAAAATCAAAGGTTTGCATGCTGTCAGGATTGAACCGGCGTCGCCCGATTGTAAAATAAACGACAAGAAACCAACGCGCCTACCCACTGAGCTAGCGGGACCAGCGGAAACTCTGACTGATTTAAGTTGTTATGATAAATTGTACAACTCCTTCATATATCGATATTCTAATGATATTATGAGATTATACACATTACTTTATGTAGCTGGATACAATATCTGTTTGCTATGTATGTTTATTGGTGTAGATTATCTCCCGTTGGTTGCATTCGATATAATTATTCTGAAAACGAGCCCAAGCTCGGTGAAACCTAGCCGACTTGTAGGCCCATTCGCATTCGTTGTTTTGAATAAAATTTGATTCATGTGGAACCGTAAGATAACTGCTTGTTCCTCTATGATGACTATTGTTTGTATTACGTCGGAATATTGCACAATAACTCGTTCTGACGCTCGTTTCGACCCAAAAGCTATACTTGTAAACATGCTCTGAATGCATGGAAAGGGTCGGCCTGATGCGAGTATGAGTCATGTGACGTCACATCTCGGCATCCCGAAAAGCGCGCCAAAAATATGCATATTTGAAAATGTCCGGATGCACAGCATAAAATGTGGAATTTCTAATTCATTGAATTTTTTTGGCTTGGTTGATGTGGAAATACAGTGCCAAACTGTCTTCAGTGCCTCAGTCACCATATTCCGCAATGCCGGGAATCACAGTCACGGTACATGGAGTACACAAGCTGTTACTCAGACTGAAGCCCAGCAAAGCGCCTGGTCCTGATGCAATCCCAAACAAAATTCTAACGGAGACAGCTGATGAAATTGCACCTTGCCTGGCTAGAATATTCCAACAATCCATCAACACAGGTCCCCCTTGACTGGAAACATGCTAATATATCAGCAGTGTTCAAGAAGGGTGACAAATCAGTCGTGGCAAACTATAGGCCAGTATCTCTCACATCAGTATGCTGCAAACTATTTAAACATATTATCTACAGCAACATAATGGGCCATCTGGACTCTAATAACATCATCGTAGAGTACCAGCACGGTTCAGGAATAAACATTCATGTGAGACACAATTAATTGGTGCCACTGAAGACATTACAAAGAATATTGATAACAGCCACCAAACTGACCTCTTAATACTGGACTTTTCTGAGGCCTTTGACACCGTGCCCCATGCACGCCTTATGAGAAAACTCCAGTATTACGGGGTTAGTGATGGAGTCACCAACTGGATTTCAAATTGGCTTATTGACAGAAAGCAGAAGTAGTAGTAGATGGGGAGTCGGCAAAAGAAGTGACAGTCGAGTGTGGGGTACCACAGGGCACTGTACTGGGCCCACTTCTTTTTTTATTATATATGTCAATGATATAGGAAAGGGCGTCACCTCTAACATCCGGCTTTTTGCCGACAATTGTATTTTATACAGGTGTATCAGTAACAATAATGATGCAGAAACCCTCCAGTCCGACCATGGTGGACTGTTCTGCAACTTGGCAGATGCATTTTAATATCAATAAATGCTCAGTTATGTACATCACCAAGAAGAGAACTGTCCACCGGTCTCAGTATACCATCAATGGAGACAGCCTGGGAACTGTACACCATCACCTGTACCTAGGTGTGGAGTTCTCTGATGACCTCAGATGGAACATTCACATATCCCACCTATCTAGCAAATCGTGTATCAGGTTTTATTAAGAGAAATCTGTGTAAATGCTCAGAGAAAACTAAACAGTTGGCTTACTTTACACTAGTTCGTCCTAACCTCGAATACGCGAGCGCTCCTTGGGACCCATACACCAACAAAATATTAACGAACTTGAGAAAATACAGCGACGAGCAGCGAGATTTGTAATGGGTAACAACAGTCGGGAAAGCAGCGTAACATTAATGTTGAAAACACTCAAGTGGGAGTCCCTAGAATGCCGCCTAGCAATGTTCTATAAATCTCTACACCGAGAAATAGCCCTTCCTTTGCCGAGCCACCTTGTTCACTCAGTTAACAACACTCGTGGCCACAGTGAACGATTTAGTCAGGTGCCGGCCATGGCTCAGGTTTATGCCAACAGCTTTTTTAATAGAACATTAAAGAACTGGAACGGACTAACCGAAACAGTTGTGTCTGCAGCCACGGTGGATACTTTTAAATCTCGGCTGGGCAGACAACTCTAAAATTCCCTTTGTTTTGGCGTAATGACCTTATGGTTTTTGCTAATTATTATATAGACATGTGACTTTGTTGGTGGTCGTTACATGACAGCAGTTCCAAGAAGATCGCAAGAAGGTCGTACCCAGTGTTTCTGTTGATCTCTGAGAAAAACACAAAGTGCAGAAAAACAGACCAGCCACACACCGAACATCCCTTTACTGTATGTGTGCAACCTATCAAAGAAACTCACCAACATCTTCTGGGAACATGAAATGAGAACATACCACAAACCATACAATACTATAAGATCTATAGTGGTGAACACCAAGGACAAAAACCCCAAGAACAACATGTGTGGAGTGATATACATGAAATAGCATGTCCGGACTGCCAGCAGACCTACGTAGGTGAAACCAGCAGAGCTCTGGGAGCCCGACTTAAAGAACATAATAACACCAGGGCCCCACTCACAGCAGTACGCGAACATAGAGCGAATGAGGGCCACAACATCACGGCCAAAGATGCAACAGTGCTTGCCAGAGAAAACAACTTCTGGCGAAGGAAAATCAGTGAAGCAATAAAGATCAGAGAGTAGACCAGCCATCAACAGAGACACTGGGTACAACATTCCCAACATGACAGCAGTTCTTCTTGGAACTGCTGTCATGTGATGACCACCAACAGAGTCACATGGTGACCGAGAGTGAGCAGCCCAATGCTGATGAGGGTGTTATGAGAACACCAAAAGCTTTGTAAGAGACATCAAGGATTCGGAAAAGTAACTATACTTCCGACACAAAAGTTGTTATAGATCTAAACATGTTGTTATGCATTTATAAGTAAACTTGATATAATTGTTATTAATTCACAATCACTGATGCAGTGTTTGCAACAGAACTCTTATTTATGGACAGTATATAAGTTCCCTATTTAGACACTAGAGTATTTCCTGCACTCTTGACTTTCACACTGATGGAATGCTTATGATGAAAGTACATTTTAATGAACAACTGCTGCAGTGGGACTAATTGGGCCTCTTAGAGCTTGTCATGTTTCGCCCACTAAACAACACTAAGCAGTCTAGAACAACACTAAGCAGTCTAGACTAGGTAGGGCTGAATCGTAAAACACTAATGATGGCCAGTCATAAAGGACCAGAGAACATCTTACACCATTGACAATGTTATTGGAGGTTACAATCTCCAAATGGTCAAAGACATTCACATGTCAAGAGTTCAACAATTTGTTATCCGTGTGTACTATACTGTATGGCCAGCCTTTATCAGATTAATTTTTAAACATACTCACACTGCTAACATCAATAAAAGATCTGTATTTAGATGATTTGATACATTTAAGAGCTAGAGTTTTCATTACCCGAGGGCACCATTCTGATTACACCAGATGTAGCATAAACATAAGCTTTCAGACCTTGAAGACATTGTCATCACATATGGTTGTGACATATCATTCAGTATACATCATTTAGTTGGTGGAGTCTCCTGAAAGCCAGTGTCACCCTATCCAATCTAGTTGAGATAAGTGATACCCTGGGCAGAGTATCTGCTGTATCCTCTTACATTGTTAGTATTGTTACAACACAATGCACACAGTTGAGGGAACCATTATGCTGTCTTGTTTGAAAGCCCTCTTTCACATGATTGATACTGGTTGAATTTAACTGACTTTTAAACCAAGACTGTCTTTTCCTCCTAAAATTAATACTAGAGTAGAAAATAAGGAAAGATAAGGGACAAAAAGTAACAGACCAAAAGTAATGTTTAGATTATATAAATTTATATTATTATTATTTTATACATTATAAAAGTACTATTGCGTTGAAATGTTGTGTTTCAAAGGTATGTAACTATACACTTAGTGTACAGTATATGCATATATATATATATATATAGATTTATAACAATTACAACATTCAATTTCAGAAAATGTTTGAGAACAGAGAAAGAATGGCTTTTTGAAGGATGTGAACACTGGTGAAAAGTAGACAAGTGCTGAGAAAGAATGACAATTTACGATCTTGAAATTCTGTCAAAAGTTATTAAAACGTGTTTCATGTTCCGGGTGTTATTTTATATGTTATTTATTTCTTGGCATTGTTATTTTCTTTCCGATTACCAACCTCTTGCTACATGGAACCAAGAATTTGATTGACCTGTGGATACCAATGAAAATGGTCTCATCCTTTATGAAATGATATGATAAACCATCATATATGTGTACCCTACTACCATGTACATAACACAAAAAAAGCTGCCAAACCCCCAGTGAGAACAGTTTTCTATGAAAGCTGCTGTTGTTTTGAGGCCGCCCCCGACTGTATTCTGATGTTGAGCTCTGTTTACATTTACAACGTGGGTGAACACTGTAAGTTAGACATGTCCCTGTTACAGGGTTACCTGATCTATCTAGTCAGTTTTACGGGTGTTTTTATGTGTAGATGCATGTTTGACTGCTTTCATCTCACAGAAAAGAAACTGCTGACGTAATTGATTATGACAGATTGTTTGTGCAAGTTTAGCATGCCAGAAGTACATGTCAGTAAATTTGCCAATTTTAGTGTGGATCCTCTCCACAATAAAACATGTAGAGCTTTATAATATGTACAGGGTAATATGTACACAACAATTTAAAGATTGCAACGGAAATCTCTGCTGTATCAAATTTGCATGAAACATGTTTATTTTGTTTAATTAGCTAGACAAATGCATCAACATTTAATCATAATGTGAGTATATGCTTACAAACCATTTGCTGTAAAATTTACCATGTGTAATAAATAAATATATTATATGTATTATTCATGATTGCAAAGTTGTGTCTTTGTGCATTCCAGTTTTTCGTAATATTTTAATATTAATGTTTGATTTATGAAGCTGAAAACGAGCTCCCTCAAATCATCACCATTATAGCTCTGTGAAGTGTGAAATGATTCCATCCCGCACCTTTCAGTTGTGGAAAGAATGCAGAAAGATTGGAAAGACTTCATTTATAATAGAAGCTGATGCAACATAGAGAATTGTTAAGATAAATACCCATAAGCGCTGTATTGAACACCATAGGTGACTGATCACTGATAACATTTATGTTCTTCTCTAATCAGATGTTTTTGTATCTTTCAAAATGCTATATCCGTTGACGGTTACCTACTCGGAACATTCCACTGTGATTGACTCTAGTTTCTAGTAGTTACACAGTCGGTGAGATATGAATAAAATGCTTACATGGTGTACAGAGATATGATGAATGTTGTATTACTATTATCATGCAGGCTATTTATTTGTACTGTGGCAAGGTTTCTGACCACCCTGATCAGTGCGTTCAGTGGACGCAACCTGTATGATCAATAATAACGCTTCTTTCCTGTTATTACCTTTAACCTTCTGTCTAAGGGGACGGTTCAATGTGTCCAGTTAGCTGGCGAACTGATATTCGTAATAATTATTAACCTCTGTCTCCTCGTGTATAATTGAAACCAACAATCCAGCAACAAAACTTGTTTTTTGTATGTTTTCCTAGTGGAATTATCAATGTGATTGTGTTTCCTATATCGATGCAGAACTGACTGGAAAATTACTACCAGGTATTGCCATTTTATTTTTTTATTTTATGGGTGCAATGCGGTAAAATCCAACATACCCCAAAGAAACAAGAATATTTGTATCATATTTTGTGGTGCAGATATTGACTCCTAGACTTTAGAAAACGTCTATGTGCTCCAATTGCAAATAAATCGCTGCCACTGATTCCAACTGTAGAGAGTGTGCCAACCATTTCAGGGGTAGATTATAAGGAAAAAAATCTGGTAACCCAGACAGATTACCAACATATAGAATTCAGTAATCCATCTAGAAATCTGATTATCCATCACATTCATGTAAAATGAAAAATACATGTGCTCAGTGGACTCATACGGCCCATCTGTTTTGATTATACCCGCGTGCCCAAACTGGCCTGAGTTACATATCACAATGTCTTTGCCTGGCGATATTTTGTGTTGGGCCACCACCATCTGCAATTTTGTCTTTGATTTTGTGGCAGCTGTCTTTAGTAATGTTTGTGTATTAGATTTGTGCTCAATGAATTCATAGGAGATGATGTATACTGCAGAGGTAACTGATGGAATTAATTGCAATTGACAGTCACACCTTCCATGCAGTCCTAGGCTGAGTTGCTAAATAAACAATGCTATTCATCACACATGTTTAATCAAATTTGTTTTAGGGAACTACAAAGTGGATTTAATATAGACATGTTCTTGGAGTAATGGAATAGCGTTAAAATCGACCCCAATTTTCCAACATATAATGGTAATCCGGCCGGATCCCCGTAACAACAAGTCTGGTAATCCATTACAAAATCTGGGGTGCTCGGAGTATTTCCACGGTGAACAGTTGCCATCCCAAAATTATTCAAAACATCAATGTTTGACACCAGAAAAAAATTTGTTTTATTAGGAGAGAGTTTGTTAACAGCTGAATATGAGTGGTGTGTGATTGCTACAATATATAAACAACATTTCCATGGATTAAATCACCTTGTTTTTATTATATTATATCAGACTATGTTGAGATGGCCTCTGTAGAACCTGATGTCGCCTTATTGGTCTTTGGTGTAGTTTCATTTCAACTGGAAATAAAATCTGGTTAATTAGTACAATTCTCAGAAGACATGCAGTTCACTTTTTAATAATGTTTGATGACTGAGTACATTCATGTTTTAGCATATCCCAGCATGTTGAGTGAATTAGCTTGACATATCCCATGGATGGCACAAAGCAATCCTTCAGCTTCCCGGGAAACAGAATTAGAAATAAGAAAACATTGATTTGTTTGTCCCAATAAACAAACTAGTTATTACAAATGTTAATCATTTCTACAGAATCTTACATTTACATAGGTACAGTTTTCTTCAGGAGAGTAAAATGGAAATGGTCACCTAAAAAGTTTACACAATACTGATGAGCACTCAATGCCAATTAAAGATGTTTATGGGACAGAAAACTAACAGCAAATTTTTCTTACTTTGAAACATTGATTCATGATACAAACATGTTTTCTTAATAATAATGATCATTATTATATAATAATATTAGTAACTTTATTTATGCACACAAAAATCCAAAGTAAAGCTCTCTTCAGTAGTGTTTACAAAACTAAAATGTTAAAATATACATATTAATACAAAATTAAATATTGCTAAAATGTCAGCTAAAGTATTACATTTTACTGATCAGATGAGCATTTGTAGAGAGAAAGATACAGCTTAATAATGGAAAAGATACATGTATCTGGAGAAAGGTACACAAAGATAAAAAATATATATATACATCTGCCAGGTTTTCTTTTGTCATTCTCCCTGAAGACAGTAAAACAAGGAGATAATCGGTGTAGCTCTTTAACCGCCCAGCTGTGGCAAGGAGTTGACTTTATCACACTGCTTGGTATTCATGAGAGAGGTACACAGGGCTCTCTCTGGCGCCAGCTCTGTTGTATCCTCATTGCATACAGGCTGCACATAGCATTCAACCACAATACACAGTGGGTCGGTGGTTGTTAGGGTCTACAGTATCATAGCAGTTCACTGACAGACTGTCTTGTATCTCGGCACAGATGCAGGGACACGATGCACCTATTTATGCATGTATCCCATTGCTCCCTGGCATTCCCATTAATTCTTGCGTATGTGCTAGGTAAGTGCTCGGCCTGTCCAAGATAATGGTATGCTGTTGTGGATTGTTTTCCCCTGCAAGAATCTATTACAAGGTGATGGGACCCTGTTATCTTTCTGGGTTTTCCGTAGTTGGTTGTTGGTAGACACATGGAAGCGGCATGAGTAGTTGGAAGGATGTTGGGTGACTTAAGAATGAAGAAAAAACGTGAAAATTAGAGCAGTTGGGGCGGACTGCAATGAGCAGGACACAGACAGAGAATAATAATACATTTATTTGTTAATATAGTGCATATCTTTGCTAGTTCAAAGCATGGAATAAACAACAAATTATACCCATATATATATATATATATATAAATCTGTATGTAATAAACAATTGAAATAACATCCGATTCTTTGTAAATTCAATTATTAAATTACCTAACAAGTTATAATAAATTATGATTCTAAAGGTAAAGTTCATCTTTAAAGATCAGAGCTTGAGAATGAATGAGGAGAGAAACGTTAGAGGATGGAGATGGAGAAGAGTAAGACCAAGGTCAAGATGAAGAGGCAATGGCAGGGATGAACAGCAGAGAATGGGAGGGACCGTTCCAGAGGGCGAAACAATGATGTGACCCCCTCACAAGGTGTTAGGGGAGAATACAGAAGAAAAAGGTAGACAAATTAAGTGTCTCTAATTTTGAGATGGTGCCCTAAACTTTCCTATTAGATGCCATCTGAAAGGCAGCGAAACTACGCTAAGATAAAAAGATCTACTGAAGTCACTGCGTGATACGTGGAGATTCATCACTGCTGACATCACACAAGAGGTGGCATTTTGATGATGATGAACTTACATTATGCATTTTTTCTCTTTGAAAAATTGTAGTTGAACATGGATGTCGTACAGCCATATTTGTGTGCAGATTGAAATGGTTGGGTCGAAACATTCACAGTCAGTGACTATAATTTTGTTATGAAAAGCCACTGTAATATTCTAGATGCTGTATGATGGGGAGAAAGAATGAGAGGCATTGATAAACAATTTTCAGCAAATTGTCAAAATAATAAATATAAAAATATTTTGGTTTTCGAAAGATTCAAAGGGCACACACCTGTATTTGCATGCAGCAATTAAACTTAGTAACATTCATTGTCATAAGTGGAAAAATTAACAGTAAAAGATTTCCATTTAAAACATGTTGGATCCATTGTATTTAGTTCAACAGGTGATTTTGCCAACAAGTATAAAAAGAAAAAAGTCTGTTTTCATTATCAATTTATCAATGATTTAATATGTACGTGGTAATTAGCAATGTATACATTAATCTTTGGAATGTTCCATCAAATGGGCTTGTCTGTTTAAAAATGAGGTCTGTTCTGTTGCCTGGTATCAGTCAAGGTGGTCATTTTAATTATTGGCAGGAAGTTCACTGAACAAGTTGTCTGAAATGTGAGAATGTTGCCAATAAGCTGAACATTATCGTTGCAGCTATACTATTCGGTGTCCGCTATTTTTTTGTTATTATTACTGATATATTATCAATAGAATATGTTCATAATCTGAATATTTTGTTTACCATTTGGTAAAAAATTTCAAATTATGAACACTGTTTTAGGCTTATTAAATGGCGAGCAGTGTATTCAACATTACTATGTTTAAAAATAACATCGACATATACCTCAGAAGGGCAGGATACATGTAAATAAAAGGGTTGGACTCTCAATAAACCAAAGGGCTTCCTTGTCCACCTGCCCTAGAGTTAATTCTCTGGGTAGCAATCTTGTTAAATCTTATTAAACAAATTTATTCTAGTATTAAGAATATCACGTAATAAAACGGAGGAACAGGTAGCCTTAGCGTGTCCTTTTACTAAGTTTTAGAACTAATTTATATAATTCTTCGTTCTGTGTGTTAAATGCAGGTGTATTTATTACATGTGGGTATGCTCAGCAGCCAGCAGTGGCATGGGCATTGGTCTCATCTTGGTCTTCCCTGCAAAGTGATGCTAATTTTATGGTGAGCCATTGATCTACTCCAGGCTCAATGGTCATATAGAATTCCATTTCATTGCCTGCAGCTTGGCCTGGGCCAGTGGGAGATTTGATCCTCCAGTCCCCTATAACATTATCCTTGATCTCTTCCAGTCCCTGCTGATGTCACTAATCATAGGCAATGTAGGTGGCTCATTGTATCTGCTTCCATGAATTCTGTTTGCAGAATGCCATGTCCTACAGATTTCCCATAATATTATTTGCAACATGGATTTGTTTAATGTTGGAAGGAATGCACGGGTCTGATTTAATATGGATTTGTTTCAGTTATAGTAATATAGAAAAGGTGATAAAGTACCAGTATTTAAGATTTCTTGTATTCGTCAGACAATTGTGTATTTGAATGAAAAATATGTTGTAATAGTTTGTGTGAATAGTTTAATTAATATCGACAGTCATTTTAATAAAATGCATAAGTTTATTTAAATGGTGAAAAGAAATGACTTTAGTCATTGCATGTGCTAACTTTCCAACGCCAGGCCAACATTAAGCCGTCAACCCGGTAAATTATTTGGTAAGTCTGGTTTTGACAGGGCAAGGAAAGTTGACAGCTTCAGCACAGAAACACCTGCATAATCATATCATGCATTTGTGAAGATTAAAATTTTGAGAATCACTTGAATTGATTCGGTATCCAGAATTAAATCATTTTGGCTGATGACTTTATCAAGACAAGATACAAAAAGTACACTGTGACCATGAACTCTGGGTCAGAATTGATGGGAAATGGTTACAGCGCTCTGCATCTATGACTGTGAGATGATTTAGATTCGAGTATGCTGCATTGCAACTATTTCTGCCACAAGGGACGTAGTGGTCCAGGCTGGTAACATCGATCTTTATTAAATTTACCACCTCTGTGACAGGCCGTTTCATTCTCACTCATATATAGTAACAGAAGTTGATCTACCGGTAGTTATGATGTCCTCGCTATCACTATTTACAATGTATGTTTAAAAACTAACACTATGCATTCTTTTATTAAACTGACTGTGCATTTTACACATACCCAGTACTACGTATTTGAATATCAACAATCCTGATTCATAAGGTGCTAAAGAAATTGAGGAAGAAGCAACTTTTATGACCATTCACAGAAGTGCAAAGTGCTATTGCACAACAAATGGTTAATCTACCATATTTATGACACGAAGGCATTAGATAAAGTTCTAGTGCCTGCTCCTGGCAGAATGCTTGACTTTTAGGGTATATTTACTGAATTTCAGTGCACTTTCGTGTGCATTTTCTACATGTGAAATGTTGGTTTTGCAGGATTTTCTATTATAAATGAATCAATAAAATTTATTAATTTTAAAATTGTGGTTTGGTAGTAGATTTTAATATATATATATATATATATATAAATAAATAAATCCCTGGTCATGTACTTTGAATCTAGAAAGTCAAAACTTTCTAAAGAAATGACATTAGGAGGAAAGAAGTTAAACTTTGCCACCTCTTGTAAATATCTTGGACATGTCATTTCTAATAACTTGTCTGATGAGTCTGACATGCAAGCCAAAGTGAGACTTTTGGATGCCAAGAGTAATATGTTATGTCAAAAATTCCACTTTTGTTCAACTGCTGTAAAAAAAATAAGCTATTTACAGCGTATTTTGGTAATATCTATATGTGTGCGTTATGTGGGTGTGTGGGTGAACTTTAGAAAAGTGAATTTTCAACAATTCGTTGTTGCACATAACAACTCTTTCAGGATATTGAACAATTTGCCCATGAGATGTAGCGCTAGCCACATGTTTGCTACAGCTAATGTCAGCTCGGGTAAATGTGTAATCAAAAAGGCTATCTTTAGCCTAATAAATAGGATTGACATGTCTTTGAATCCCATTATTTATAGCATTAAAACTAGCGACATTTATTGTACTTCGAAACTGCGGCACCAGTGGGTCCGGGATTTATATAATTTTTAAACATGTTGTTTTTATCGATGTATTTATATATTTATTTACATACTTTTATTGATGTACTTGTATATATGGACATGATGATTGTCTGAAATAAATACATTATTATTATATATATATATTTGGTAAATGCGGTAGGTTGATCGATTCAATAAAAATGTAACAAACAGAAGTTGTATCACCAAACATGTACACTTAGCGTACATTCATCAAATGCGGAACCCACTCTTAACAGCTACCCATTATTAAAATGTAATAAACTTGTAAAGACAATACCCAGCCTCAGTCAATCACTTCAGTGTGATTAGTGTAAACAGAGTGTGTGTTTAAAACAGCGCTGCCCAGCAAATTATCCGCCAGGCAATATTGTATATCGTGCGTGCATCGAAACTTGGACTACCGGTAACTGTGAGACCTGAAACTCCTCCCATTCTCATTAAATGTGTAGGAGTTGTATTGATGTATGATTCAAAGTCAAAGGCACTAGTACGCTGGACATTGTACCGAGGCAGACGTTATTGGGAAGCATTAAGCGAACATGAAATTGAAATCAAGATACTTGAGGTTATGGTCAAATGTGAGTATGAATCTGTGAAATTTGTGAGATGGCACCTTTACTGTATGATGGTTAAAATGTTAACTTCATAATTATGTCATTATTATTCATTAAAATATGTCTTACTTAGATGTTGGCACTCACAATTTCACGTGTAAAATTTACTACAGGTAAAACAGACAATCAGATCAAAACCCTTCACATTTTACCCCCTTAAGAGACAAAATCCCTGTGGACACCCCTGTTGGGTAAATATGAACAGGAAGTTGTCATGCATGCACAATTTTGTGCTTGTTTTAAAACCGCACATAAATCTGTTTATAATTGTAGTTTAAACACTAATGCTACATTATGGAACACTTCTAAGGGGTATTATTACCTAAGTGGATAAACATTTAAGATACTACAGTGTATTAACTGTAAGACATGACATTCAAGTGTGTTGGTGCTTGATATATATATATATATATATATGAAGAAAAGATCAGATAAAGGATTATATAAATGCAACTATTTGGTTGATATTTATTTCTCAGACGTGTTAACACATTGAATTAACTTTAGCAAGTATATCATTACGCTGTAACAAATATTTAAACCACCGGTAATTTAATACGTCAATATTTTTGTCCGAATGTCTCGTTGACATTGGCAACTCGGGTGGCACCGAGTGCTTGCCTGTCATGTGACTATCTCTGATTGCGAGCACGCTGCGAATCGGGCGAGTATTATTGATGCTGCGGCTGCAGCTTGTTGCCATAGCAGTGAAGTGATGTGGCAGAAACCTGGCTCTGCACGGATGGCAGCGTCACTGTCACTGCCTGGTTACAATGATCAATACTCTCAGAGCAATGATCTCTTGTTGGCAGTAGACACATAGGACACACAAGGAAGGATTTATGTGTGAGCCACTATTAAAATGCCCCCTGCCATAATTATATGTAAGCTGGCGAGTTGGCTGCATGGTAGTGTAGAAATGGTGACAGGTGCAAAACTTAAACCACAAATAAAGGTCGCGGCCTTATGGCGGTAACGGAACTGTTAAGAATACCGTTGCTTTTAGCAGGAGTGAATGAGTCACGCTATAGTTTATGTGCTAACAACGGGAGGTGTGAATGTGGTTGCTGTATCATCATGCCCTGCAGTAGAGAGAGATCAGATGAAGCATGCCTTGATTGGCAGCCACAAGCAGGTGTGTTGTTATGCACATTGCGCTTCATAGACGCATAGAGCACCGACTGGAGTAATCTCATGTCTGTCCGGGTTGTCACTGACAATTGCCATGGAAAGTTAACCTGCACTTGACTGGCACAGCAAGGATTTACCAGTGAGACATGCTCATTTGGGAAGTGTGTCTGTGGTTGTGATTGCAAGGATTGCGTGATCGTTCAAGCGTGACATGTCCGGCCACGTGTGACGACAAGAGAATTAACATAATAGACTACATAGTCACCTACTGGAAACCTACAGTGATGTATGAAGGAGTGTCAGTACAAGGGAACATTGTAATTGTGCATTGTTTGGGCAGTACTTGGTGACACAGTCAGTGCTGGTGGCTGAATGACATGACAATCAGCAACAGGAGTAACACAGCCGGTGGATATAGGATCGGTACAAGTCACAGTCTGGTCATGTATGCAGGGTCCCAGCGACCAGGTAACTATTGGCCAGTTACCAGTTTGGTCGACTGTGGTTTGGTGTTTCATATGAAAACACTGTCTTGGTGATGGTGCCATCCTTGCAAACCAAGATCTGTCACATCACTACAAAGCTATGGCAACAAACCAAAAGGTAATTGTCTCTTTCTGTGACGTTATGTTTGTGTTCTTCCAGTAATGTCCACCTGTCAATCATTATTGTCATAGTGGGTTGAGTTCTTTAGGGGTAGAATTGTGAATCTGTGACAGGTTACGCTATTATCCCCTGGGTAACTTGTGGGATTTTTTACTTCCCCTTGTATAGGAAGGACCAACAACTTAGAATCTCTTCCAAAAACACCAGCAATATGGGGTGAATTAAGTCGCCTAAGCTTTACAACTGTAACAGCAGCAACATTTTTTGACTCCTGGTTCCTGTTACTTCAACACTAGGCCTCAGTTGACTGACACTGGGGTGCTCTAATCATGGAGTCAATGCACCCTACTTTGATTTGTTCTCACATAATCAGGTTTTACAGTTTCTATTTCAGGATCTAATGACAATGTTATGAACTGTGGTAATTGAGACATTACCATGTATGGCATGTGAGTCAACATTGGCTTGTCCCAAGGTTCATTTGATGCGTATAATTTTCTTTTATGTGCATTGAGGTGTGTCTCTTGTAATATAAGCCAGAGAGCAAGTTGCATTCTGCCTTAACAAAGCTATCTAATAACACTCATTTGGAGTGCAACAGTTTACTAAATACCATAGATCTAGCAGCCAGCGTATACACGTTTTCTGTAAGACAAGGTCATAGAGAAGATAGCTTATTTCGGGTCTGACAGCAAATAAATATGATTATATGATAAACAGACTCAAGTCTTGTGCAGTGTGTGTGATAATCTGTGATCCAATACAGATCATTATTTTACGTGTCAAGTGAGATTATAAATTATTCTGACCATTCACAAATTGCAGTTGAATTTAGTGCAGGTACCTTTGCAAAATGATTACATGATGTTCAGTTTATTCTGAAACAGACATAAATTAAAAATCTGTAAATATAGAACTTAGCAGTTATAGGATTGACATGTCTTTGAATATATATTGAACATTAAGCTACAAAATTATGTATATAGTGCACCACTTGTTTTTATCCGCGCTTTTGTTTGTTTTTTGTTGGTTTTCATTGTTTTTTCTTTCTCTAATTTGAACAACCTTCTACACAATTTTTTCTCTTTTTGTTCGACTGCCCTGACGTTACGCACTGCACAAATCCCAGTTTAGCTGTGAACAGCTGTAAAGGGATTACTACATCAAGAATCAAGAATTAATAACATGCTTTAAAATAGGAAAAAATACAAACAAGCAAAATAATGACAACTAATTATTTATCTTCAAAATAGAAGTTACACTTACAAATAATGGGCATTTCCAAGGTAACTGGTTAACCTCCCAAAATATTGTATAACACAGCATAAATTTATGCATGTAGCATGACTTAGAATACGTAACCTATAAATATCATGTCCAAATCATGGCAGGCCATTCGTAAAAAAGTAAGTAATAATATTATTACTGGTTAACCTGTTATAAGTACCGATATCTTCCCTATATTTATCGATCCTTACATTTATTTCAAAATAAATTTGCCGTAATTCCCTTGTGAATCTACGCATTTTCTGAAGACATAATTGTTGTTTGTTGGCTAAATGATGATGACCTAGACTGCTGACCCACAATGAAATTACCTTTAGGGTTAGGTCAGAGTTGACCACTGGCCCAGTCACTGTGTGTGGACAAAGTTTGTAGGTCATTCTTGGTCACATCATCTAAATCATGTCATTGAGATGAAGACATGATTACATGCTTGGACATGACAATTCAGGGTACAATTTAACCTACATAATGAACTTATAAGGAAAATCCACCATTAAACGAAATCCATTGTTAAATTAAAGGTGCATTTTAACAATGCAAATCACCGATGTTGCCAGATTACAGAGGACACTATTTTCGTGACACTGGTGAAGATATCCCAGTGACGCACCCTGGTGTTGACAGTTTTCAATGTACAAGATCACCGTTAAAGAATGAAATTAGTTGTAAAGAGCAAATGGCTTATGAGCTCATAAGACTGTCAGTGAAACGAGCCCATGGTGACCTAACTGCATCCAGTGTGTAAGATGGTCATGCAGGGTAATTTGTAAGTCTGTCATTGCATCCACAATGTGTACACATTGAGTCTTAAGGGATTGTCTCATAAATTTTCAACATATAAAAATGTGTTCCATTTTGTATTCAATTTACCCCCCCCCCACCACCACCAATTATGGTGTGAGAATTAAGAGCAACCTAAAATAGCTTCTTAGACCACAGCTGGCAGGATTCAATTGATGTCACAGTGTTGCAAAGACATTATCCAGTTAAACCTAAAATAGAGCAACTGCATCAATTTACCCCCCCTCCCCCCTATGATATGTGATGACCACTTACTCATACATAACGATCTACATTCTTGGGAATGAGTAATAAAGTTAAAACAAAGCTAAAACCAGTTAATATCACTAACAACTAACTTGTTAGCCATGTATAACATATTTCAGTATTGTTTGAAATAACTTTTGTTTAATGTAAATTATATTAAATGTTCAACTTTACAAATAACTGTTTGCCCAAGTGCTGGCTCCAAGCTTGGAACAGATTACATCCAGTATAATTTGACTGATTGATTCTGTGTGAACTAATGACAAACTCAGAAGGAAATAAGGTATATATAGTATAGCACTTGACAAACTAACTGAGGAAACACATTACTTCATAGCAGTAGAAAAAAGAACTAGTGGCCTGCAGCCCTAGTTAGACACTCTTGTGAGATGATAGTGTCGAAAGATGTGGCCCAGGGTGCATCTGGATGAACAACAAACACATGTAGGTGGGGACAGGCCACTATTTTACTTCCACCTTTCCAGTACTTTCAGATGGTGCCCCTTTTTTAGGTCATGTACGCTTAATAGAACGAATACGGTATGCGTAACCTGCCCTTTTCAAATGTCTCAATTTTATTTTAAAATATATATTCAAGGATGTCCTGTACCCTAAAAACAGTGTTCATTATTAAAACACAAGACATATATAGATATATTTATTATTATTAATAAACAATGTTTTCAGGGTACAGGACATTCTTGAATATATATTTTAAAATAAAATTGACATATTTGAAAAGGGCAGGTTACACATACCGTATTAAGCGTACATGCCCTAATTAGCATACCCCCTTTTTAGCAGCATCCGACACCGTGACAGTGATCTCCAACGCCAGTCTTGACTGTTGAATCCTCCGTTGCTATTTATTTCTACCAATGTCACACTAGATTCACAGCTCAGTGATGAAAAGAAACAAATCAAAAGGTCCACCTAAATTATCAGACTTTACAATGTTCTGATGCATCCTTTGTTTAAATGTAGATGCATAAATCACTTGCCAGTCGCTACTGCTGAGATGGCTGTACTCAGGAACCCCAGGAACCAATCCCTGTACACTTATTGGAACATAACATTTGACATATTTTCTCATCTCAAATATTTGTTGAGTGTAGTGTATGATTAGTAGGATAGGTACAATGTGTAGCTGACAAATTGTAAGTGATAGGCTTCCTTCACCATTCGCCATCTGGAGGTCGTGGCTTTGGGTGACAGGCTTCTTAAATCACCCTTGATACAGTTCAGCAGGTAGAGCCCCCCTTGACTTGCAGGTCAAAGGTTAGACTTCAGAGAGAAGGTGGCCCACCCAATGTGCTGAGGGTACATCTGAAACAAGAATCTTAATAGACTCCATATTTGACAACTCTTATCAAGTTGCTTGACTCAGCATGCCACTCCTGTAGACTTGATTTACAGGTATGCACAAGATCCTACCACCAACAGTCACACAGCACTAGCCAACAATCAGTCAGACATTTAAGTACGTGCAGACTGCAGAGCATAGCTGTATCTTCAGCTATGACTATCTCTGTAAAACACCTATTTTCTATCATGTTAAAACATCTTTTCCACTAGGCCATATAATTCCCATTAGAAACATTTAAACACCAAATTTTCTTGAAGCAAACATTTTCTAAAAATGTGTACCAACTCCGAATTGCAGGCTCATTATTATAGTAGTTTTTACTAATACAAATTTTCAGACCAAGATAGTCCATAGTGATCTATGCGTAGGTCTATATACATGTCATGGAATAAAAATACAGGTAAATACATGCACACATGCATGCACGCACGCACGCACGCACGCACGCACGCACGCACGCACGCACGCACGCACGCACGCATGCATGCACGCATGCATGCATGCACTTACTCACACGCACGCACTCACACACAACACACACACACACAGAAATGTCATGCTTTAAAAGTATTAACAATAACTATTAATATGCACAAGTCATGCAAATTTAAATAATTAATTATAATCAATGACGCAAAAAATCTATAATACATACAACAAATAAAAAAATATTTAGATATGCATTAAATGTACAGATAAAATGTCAGCCAGGAACCTGGAAGTGAAATACTGACTCTCCTTCTGGGGTAATGACCCTGGTAAGTGTTACACATGTGTGGGTTGAGAGCATGGATTCCTGTAAGACTGAAAATTACCATATGGCCATGTTGATATGAGTCCATTACTGCCCCATTGTTACGTGGGCCTGAGAAAGGTAGACACCAGCAGGTCTGTTCTACTTGTCATGCCTGGTGCCCCAGGGTGGGTCCGTTCACCTCACACATCTCTCAAAGTTGACTGCAGAGTAAAGATCACTGGCATATCGAGCTCAAAGGTATTGTCTGAGTCATTCTGAGTGAAACGTTTTTTAATTTGAACATAACAAATCACCCTGTCACAAATGATTACCTGTTTTCAACCCGAGTTACCTGTGTATGATGATACCATGCAGGTGCACATTTAAATGTATTATTATCTATGATTGTTTGTACAGGAAATGTATCTATTCATTACCGTTACTATAAAAAGTAAGAACTTCTAAGAACTCTGAACCAATAATCTAATCTCTCGTACCCGATTTGTCAATGTCAAATGATTTTGAAAAGTTATCTACACATTTTTTGTTACAATGCACAGTTGAAACCCAGTCCTTTTTCAGTTATAAAAAGTCCCTTTTCAGTAACATGTGGGTAGTTTTATTGTGATTTTTTCTTATACCAGGTGAATGGTAGGTGAATAAAGCAACAGTGATTTTGAGATGGTATCCACATTCAAGCATTTTGCGGCTGTAAAAAAGCAGGGAAATTAGTACATTTGTAAACAATGACTCTTGTGCATTGTGTTATGCCTTGCTTGGCAGCATAATTATGCATTTAAGTGTCGTCATTGAGTGATGGGAGGATTCCCAGTGTACAAAGACAGCATCTGGCTGTGTAGGCAACACACAATAAGAAGCATCTTCCATGTTGATTTTCACGTAATGATGTAGGATTTGACAAAAACACCACTGCAGGTTGGTGACTGGATAACCGGGAAAGTGTGTAAGCTTGATTAAAACCGTGTCATAATTTTGCACAGAGTGTAGAGTTTACTGGCTTATAGTTTTAACAATGGTTTCATTTGGAAAATCAATAGTAGCCTGTTAGGTCCATGTGTGGTTCTTGCGATAAACACTGTATTGTTAAAGGGACATTGTCCATTGTGCTCTGTTCCTTGTTTAGTCATAATAATTAATATAATGTTATTAAATCTAAAATAAATAATTTGAAGGTTATAATACTGCACACCATAAATTGCATTTAACATGCCCATAGTGACGTGCATAATTTGAATTTTTACCCTACGAAAAGTAAGCAAAATAATCAGGTTATAAAGTGAACAAATCTGTTGGCAGCCACAAACCACTTTGATATTCAGCACTGTTGCGCCCACATTCAAGACATAGAATTCAGTCAACTTTCTGGTAATAATTACTTGCTGATTCTGGGTAACTTAACAGACAACTCACCTTTAATACAAGTACTAGGACCACAGTGGACATTAGTGGACAGTGATGGGCAGTACTGGACAGGAGTAGACAGTAGTGGACATATCTCCATGAAAATACAATTATTAATTACTTAAAAGTAAATATGAAAGAAAGTTTTTAGATTAAAAAAAAAAACGAGTCGTAGATAAAATTGGCACATCTGGGCAGATGTCACATTCGTAGTTCTCACGCAATGCACACCTGATTTGTGACATCAGAACCAGCTGTGTAGAAGAAATATCTGTCACAGGTGCAGACTCATAATTTACCTGCAAAATACTCAGTTGTATGGAAATGCTAATGTGTTAAGACAGTTGGTGTGCAGCTTGAATAATGTTTTATGGGCACTGAATAGAAGGGTTGTTTGCCAGATACAAGTAGAATGACACATTAAAAGTTATGTGAATTCAATTGTCATATTATATTGCTGTGTTAACATAATTTTCACAGCAGTGTTTTTGCGTGAAGGACGTTCAAATTAGAAACTGAGTTTGTGTCTGATTCAGTCTGTGTTAGCGTGGTTGATGAAATCTGATACACACTGTATTTATGGTACTTAATATTAAATATATCCATAGCTGCTGAATTGTCCATAATCTGATTGATGATCTTCAATTTTACAGTTTATTAATACATTTACTGCATATGCCGAGTTATCAAGATCTGTGAAATGATATTGCAGCTTTGTAGTGCAAATAGTTCGATAGGTGTAGTAATTTTAGCAGAAATTGTTAGTTTTATGCTCAAGCTGTTGGTGTGTATAGAAATCACAGGTCTGTTCTTGGTGAGTTTTATGGTCCAACAACCATGGCATTTTGTGTGACAGCTAACTACACATGAGACAGAAATTATACGCCATGTGAGAAATGATAGGAAAAACGTGTTTGTATGTAGTACCTATGTACACAACTAGATGGAATGATTACTTGCCTCGCATCAGGGGTGCTGCTTGCCAACAAAATCATAGAATTATTACTGATTTATTAAATTGCGACCCACCCTCTATTGTACACAAGTCAGCCGTATACTCTAGACACTTTTAGTGAACTTTGTATGCACACGTTGTACAACACCTACTTTTTGTGTGACTTTGTGATTTTATTTCCCGATACCAACCACACTTACATATGGTTGGATTTTTCACATATTGAGTCTATTATTGAAATTTTTCCCCAAAATGGTTTATACAAAATTTGCAGCAATAAAAGTAGCAAGACTAATTGCTGTTTTCATACACAACAGACTTGTTGATAAACTAACAGTAGTGCAATGTTAAAAAAATTATGTTTGCATAAGTAATTGCTAATGCAATGCTTTCAAGGGCGCCAGTTGGGAAATGAGTAAGGTTTCTCCCTGGCTGCAATGGCTAAGCACAGTTAATGGGTTATCCTAATTCGTGGATGGAGCCACTACTGGCCATGCCTCAACCTGGGAATATTAACTAAGTAGGCAGTCATAATGCGGATTTATTCCTAGCCATGTACCTAGGTTGCATCTTCCCCAGGTTAGCCAGTAGTCGACTGTCTACTGAGGGTCAGGAAGGCATGGAATCTAGTCTTGTTTATTACGTCCTCATATTCTGTGCCTGGAGTGACCAGCCAGCTGCTATCGATGGTGATGTATTTGGTCTGTTATATTATTAATAATAAACCTCCACAGCATCTAAGTCTTCAGAAACCTGAGGTCAAACGTGCAGCAAACTGGAATTGTTATGGGTTATATGTGATAAGGCATGATTGGTCAGACTGTAAGGTTAATTTTGGCAGCATGTAGTTATGGGCATTAGTTAAACTTAAAGGGGAACATTTAAGTTTTACAATGATACCACTTAACAATGGCATCCGTGTACAGCAATTGGTTGCAAAATTGTGGGTGGTTAAACTCAAAAAAATTAAAAATTTTAGACAGACACATCACATACCATTCAATGTGCATAAATTAAAACCCGTTTTGTGATAATAATTCCAGATTGCATTATTAAAACTTATAGTAAATAAATTGTTTATTGTTACTAAAAATGCAAAAAACAAACATTGGTACTTTCATGCCAGAGAATGTATTTTAGCTTTTACACAGTCGTATGAAATCTACCTATTGGTCTGATCAAACCAATGCAGCCTGTCACATCTCATGAGGATTGACTAGCAAAGGTCATTATCAGGGCAAAGCACCATGAGGATTTATGGCAGAGATACAATTTTGAATAAATGTGTCTTTAGTGTTTTCGTGGAAGGTAGCCATATTGACATATGATTTTATGATGATGGAGAGTTTGTTCCGGATTCTAAGTCCCCAAAAACATGCTTACCAAGGTTAAGCATTTAAGCTTAGTTCTAAGAACTTACAAGTGTAATCGTATAATTACAAAGTACCTAATACAACTCACTATCCACTAAAACATATTCCCAAACATCACAAGGTTCTAGGGGTCTTTAGTTTTACAGTTTAAGTATAGCTAAAGCATGATCAAGTGTATAATTATGTGGTTGTGGAACACTGGATGCTAGTAATGTGAACGTAATAATTATCGTGTATATTTCATGTCATCTTCTGTGTTGTTGGCCCATTATTGGCTAATTAACGGCACAAATAAATTCTGTTTCGGTGTGGCATTCCACCGAGCATAACATTATAGGAATGTATATATATATCTTAACTGAAGTTTTAAGAAAAAAATATTGGCACAGAGTTTTGCAAATCTCGTGTCTACAAATTTCCCATCACATGAATACATTGCGACAGTGTATCCAATAGACATGATCCGTGTCTATTTGTCCATGATATTGTCAACAATCGAAACACTATTTGCAAGATTCTTGAAAGGAGAGCAGTTCTGGTTGCTTTATTTGTTTAATTAAATACTGTCTATAATAAAAAGGTTTACAAACACTTAACAATTCCAAGTTTCCACATATCGTGTAGTGAGCCATCTTGAATAGAATTATGTCTTGCTAACAAACATAATTAATGCCCCATCATGCATGTGCATGTGATGTAACATTAAACAGAACCAGCTGTTTATTTTGTACATCATTGAGTTACTCCCTTTCTCTGTGATGGCCACTTTATGTTCCAAGAGTTATAACAAGTGTGGGAACTGGAAGTAGTAGAACTTTCATTCTTCTTCTGCTGTACTTACTTTGGTATAAATTAATTATAAATAATATTTTGGTGGCTCCTAAGACACTGACTGTAATACCTTAATAGGAGTGTCATTGACCCCTTTTACACTAACTACATGGCACTTATGTATATATATATATATATATAAGTATGCAAACTTATTGTGTACATGTCCACTAATTGTGTATATGTATATATATATATTATCCGTACTGTATACTGGAGTAAAAATAAACTTTCTTGTTCTTTCTCGGTTGATGCACTGACTATGTGGAATTCGCTCCCTATTAGCAGTAAGTCTGTAGGTAATATAATAACATTTTGGGACACCTATAGACCCACGTTTCCTTGTTATTATCCTTAGCTCTTCAGCGGAACCATTCTTGTGTTGACAATTTGATATTGTAAACCATTTGAGACTTCCGTTTTTGAAGGGTTTCTGTGCATTATTCCAAAGTAATCACAGTGCATGCTTATTGGGAAACACGCCAACAACAATAGTTAGAGTGTTAGTCACTAGATGTTGTACTTGTAATGACATTGTCCGAGAATTGCCTATAGAAATAAACAATCTCCAGAACCTAATAATCTGTGCCAAAGTAGAAGTATTCTGTAATAGATTCAGTCAACGTATATAGTCGGAGATGATAAATAAATAAATAAAAGTACTTATATAGCGCCCACTCAATTAAAATTGCCCTCGGGCGCTTTACATACATGCACACGTATATAATAGTATATTACATAAAAAGAAATGCTAATTAAGAAATAAATATGTAAAAAATATAACATTAACTTAAATATAGTTACTAAAAAAGAGAGATCATTAAAAAAGCGTTTACATAAATTAAGACATTTATAAAAACTACTAGAAATACATTCATTTATACAAGAAGAATAATCATAAATATGTTAAGAAACTAATAAAACAAAAAATACATTTATCAATAGAAATACATAAAATGTCCTAGTCGGTGAATCATAAAAACGCTTGTTTAAATAGGTGAGTCTTCAAAAGTATGATGCCATCAATCACTGGATGTCTTCGGATGCTGTGTGTTCTCGACACCCTAAACATCTACAAATATAGTTATTTTTCTGTACTGTGTGTTTTTGGACAGAATTATTTTGTGTGTATCCGAAACACATACAGTCCTTAATTACTATGAATTTCGACAAGTTCTCTATACTTTCGAGCACAAAAAGGTATTTTTTTTTGTGTTGTATGTTTCTGGACAGCTGAGAATTGAATAAATTTTAAGTGTCTGCGGACACACAGTCGTTACGTGAGTTTTTATTTCGACACTACTACTACTAGTAGTTTTTATGATGCATTCTGCCGCTGAAATGCTCCTTTTCGATAAAATACACCTGCCTTTAGGAAACATGGCCACTGCTGTAGTTTGAGTCACCTGTATCTCGTGTTGGGAATACTGTCTGTGGGAGTATTTGTTATTGTATCTTCAGCTGTTTGTTTCAGAATGACGGTAGTGAAGGCGCTACCACGAAATCTAAGCGAAGATCCTTCCTACTCGCTCCACAAATCAAAGCTGCTGCGTCTCAGAAAGCGCTACCTGGTGCCAATCAGAAGAAACGGCAAAAAAGTCCGGACGTCGTTGAGTCCACAAATGAAGCCCGGTTGTTGCTAGGGGACATTGTGTCTATATCTGGCGTGAAATCGGGTATTCTGCGATATTTTGGGCCGACAAAGTTTGCGACGGGTGATTGGTGCGGCATTGAGCTGAGTTGTCAAGACGGAAAACATGACGGCGCCGTGAAGGGTATCCGCTACTTCGCATGTCCACCCAACCGCGGCATATTTGCACCAAGCCACAAGGTGGCGCTAGTGTCACGAACAGACAGCGCAGAGACCCACACATTGAAAGATGCACTGCCTCCAACTGGCTCCAAAGTGTCCTGTTTAGCGAAAGGCAGAAAGTCGACATCGAGACTTGTGCAGCCGCTGCCGCTGTCTAAATCGAAGAAAACTTCCCTGGATGGGATTCGAGAGGGAAGCCAGCCTGGGGGAAAAGGAGTGGGGAATAGGTCAGGGAAAGCTGGAAAAGCTGTCAAACTAACCGCCAAAACCACCAACGTAAACACAACTTTCGATCTTCACACCAACTCCGTCAATCAATCACAGCCACCCATTGACCTACACAAGGCTTTGACGTTCGCATACGACATCGAACCAAACAGTCCCGAGAGTGACCTCACTACACAGCAATTGGCCGACACGTTCAAAGTAGGTCCCAACGTCACCACCAGGCGGCTTGGCCTCCCGCGGTCTCACTCGTCAATCTCTGACCTCCACAGTCCTGTTTACCCTCGAGGAGTGAAGTTACCACGGTCGTTGAGCCAGTTCGCTGTGGTCAGTTCTCTCCCGGACGGAGCCCCATGGAGGGATGTCTTCGATGACCCTTTGACCCCGTCGCAGGTCAGCAATGCGTCCAGTCTCGAGCTACTCACCGACACACAACTCGGTAGTGTCAGTTTCTCTCTGGATCTTGCCGGAGATGACCGGCGGCCATCAGCAACGCTGCTGGACTATGAACTAGACTGGGACATGTCAGACATTTCGTCGCCACGTCAACCACACAAGGACAGCAGGTCGTCGACCCCGGTCACCACGGAAACGGTCCCGCTGCAGTCGGAGGTCAGTGGAGGTCACACGTCGACCCCTACATCACCTTTGAAGGTCACTGGGAATGATATAGATACTGGTGGTCATGACTTAGTCATAACTGATGATGGTGGTCATGATGTCATCATGGCTGATGATGTTGGCCATGACTTGGTCACAACAGATGAAGGTGATCACGATCTTGTCATGACTGATGACAGTGATCATGACGTTGTTAGAACTTGTACTGGTGGTCATGACTTGGTCACAACTATTGATGACACTCATGACTTGGTCACAACTATTGCCAGTGCCCATGACTTGGATGAAGGTGATCACGACTTGATGACAACTGGTGATCGTGGTCATGACTTTGTCACAGCCAGTGAGAGTGGCAGTGATTTGGTTACAGTTGGTAAAGGTAGCCATGACTTTGTGAGTACTGTTGATGATGGACATGACCTGGTCACAACCATTGATGGTGAATGTCATGACATGGTCACAACCATAGATGATGGTCATGATCTGGTCACAACGATTGATGATGGTCATGGCATGATCACAACCATAGATGGTGGTCATGACATGGTCACAACCATAGATGGTGGTCATGACATGGTCACAACAATAGATGGTGGTCATGACATGGTCACAACAGTAGATGGTGGTCATGACATGGTCACAACCATTGATGATGGTCATGACATGGTTACAACCATAGATAATGGCCATGACATGGTCACAACCATTGATGATGGTCATGACATGGTCACAACCATTGATGATAGTCAAGACATGGTCACAACCATTGATGAGAGTCATGACATGGTCACAAATATTGGTGATTGTCATGACATGGTCACAACTACTGACACTGCCCATGACTCGGTCACAACTGGTGATGATAACATAGAATCAACCTGTGAACTTCGGCAGGAATATAGCATGACCTGCATGCAAGAACCGTCCATCATAGTGGTCACTCAGACCACACCCCTGGTCAGTGAGACCCCCCACAGTATCACTACAGTGACAAGTAAAGTTCCGGTCAAGGACCCACAATGCCCTGCTCTCACATTTGACCTCCCCACTGATGACAGCGTTGCAAAACCTAGTCCAATCTGCGATGGAGAACACAGCAGCCAATCAAAAGTCGGCAAAATGTCAGGTGACACCCAGGCTGACGACCAGCTGCTTGCTGACCTTTCTGAAGGTCACCACAAGAGGGAGCGACCGGTGTCCGTGCTGTCGACGTGTAGCACTGACACGGGGGTTGACCTGGACACCGTGAGTGACCGCCAACGCCCAATTTCCATCATTTCCGTGTCCAGCGTCGACACAGGTATGTCTTCTCAAAGGACAGCTAGAAAGGGTCACATAAGTTTACAAAGTCACAAAATCTGTTAATGTGTTGCATTTAGGGAGGTTTGGTTGTCTCCGTGTGTCATGGGGAAAAAAAGTGCAACAATGGTGCCACCTAGTGATGGAAACATACATTAATGCAAATTGACAGTAATATCTTTATAATAATAATAATAATTTTAGATTGTAAAAATTGCAATTTCCATACTATGTATTGATGGGAGAAATAAAAAAAAATGTTTTTTTACTTAGCAAACATGTGAGACCATCCCTTGTAATTCAGATGGTACAAGTTGTAAAGACGATCTTTATGTCAGACCTGGCTGAATCGATGCACTTTTTAGGGCCTATCTCCCTGTAGTATGCAATTTCTTTTGGTAAACATACAACAGGAATAAAGATTAATAATGAAGTATGAATTGTTCATTTATAATGGAACTTCACTATTTAGTTAAAGGAACTAAAAACAAGGCTGTAGCTAAATTCCATTTTCCGTGTGTGCACAAAGTACAGCATTGTACGTAACGTTTGGCAATATGAAAAAATACAGAAAAATGCATTGATAGTTTAAATCAGATTTTAAAGCCGTCTTTATCGCAATTCCCACAGAAAGTTGCTAGATAATGAACAAGGCGATCACGTGTTATTGTGGCGTCGGAGGCGTGAATGTCGCGCAACATGTCGGCCCTTTCAATACATTCACAGCATGTTTACAGTGATAGATCTATTACGATCTATTACGATCCATGAAAACTAATCTACATCAGTAAACATACACACACACGAAAATATTGTATTCAACTGCAGAAAGTAACGCTATATGATGTCATAACATTACATGAAGGAAGAGCTGTACAATTTAGCATAACCCTGAATCAGGTTCATCGTTTTTCCGTCAGTCCCTGTGGCCGAGTGGTTATGTGCGTTGGCTCAGCACACATCTGGTTTTACTACCGACACTGGTTCAAGCCCAACATCAAACTTGTTAAAAAGTGTATTTTTATTTATCTTTTCATAAAGTAATATAAACAAAGCAATTTTTATAATATGATGCATTGTTTATAATTAAATATATTGAATGTTTTGTAGTAATTATTTTTTATCGCGATAAAAATAATATATTACCGGGAATGTACAATGTCTTCACACGTATAATTATGACATATTACTGTACAGTATATAGCAGAGAGATTAATCTTCAAATTAATCAGTGCAATTAACCCACAATACCAATGAAAATAGTGCCAAAGAAAGAATTGTACCAATTTGGTAATGTGTGTTTATTGCACTGATTAAAATTGAAGATTAATCCTTTTACTATCGAAAGTGCAGACATCTTGCATGCCATTCGTGCCTCTGACGTCACACGTTGGCATACTGAAAAGCACGCCAAAAATATGCATATTCGAAGAAGACCAGTTGCACAGCATAAATTGTGAAATTATTAATATGTTGAATTCTGGTAAAATTACTATCTTGGTGGAAATGGAAATATACAGGAAGATGTAATATAATATAAATTAAAGCAGTAGGTGGTTTTTATTCCTTTAACCATCAGAACTGTGCCAGAATGACCAAAGTGACTATCAGTGGGGATAATTTCTGTTCTGGAAATAATTTTGGACTGTCCTAGGGTGACCATATTTTTGGGATGGCTGTATTACCAAGGTAACGATAAAGCGAGATTTGACTATGCCTTGTGATAGAACAATTTAGTGAATTGTGACAATTTTATTATATGAAACTCCCAACTACCTCTGAATCGGTGAGCCACAGAAAATCATTGTACATTAATTTTATAGGGAAACACATTTCAGCTGGTGACACTGCCTGCTCAGTGTGAACTTGAATGGGGAGAGGAAATCAATATGAGACAGCCATTTCGTGCATTCGCAGAAATAGATTTTTTCACGTATAGCAAGTTTGGAGACCTTTTTTAGTTGCAATATAATTAGTAGTACATCAATAAATTAATGTTTGCGTCCATGCAAAAAACATGCCTACAGAAACTAGTCATGTAGACAGTGAAACATTTTTGTTCCTGCTTTAATGTGATTCCCACCTACTAGATGTCCCCTAGAAAGATAAATGTCAATTCTGGTGACATTTTTCAATGGGCAAAATTTCATAATTAAAATGTACAAAAAATATTTTATCCTTTGCTGTCAGTTGCTATGATGTTGTGTTCTTAATATATATCCCAATATCATGTACAGGTCAACGTTCTGAGTGTGAAGCACAGGTAATTGAGTTTCTATCCAAAACACTACTATATATGGGTGTGAATCTTGGTCACTAATTAACAGATCACAAAAAAACATAGCCACTGAAATGTGGTTCTTACGAAGAATGCTGCGAGTGCCATGGACTGGAAAGAAAAACAACGAAGTCATCCTTAGGAGCGGCCAATAAAAAAGAAAGATTTTTAATAAATTAAAACATACCGAGCAAGATTTTTTGGCCATATAATGAGAGAGGAAAAGCTAGGAAATATTAAAGAAAAAAGATGTAGATGATAATAGATAGTCTGTCAACTTGGTGTGGAAAGAGTTCTGCAGAACTGCTACAAACTATAAACAACCATGCTGTTTGGAGGGCCATGATTGCCAACGCCTACCACAGATATGGTGTCGCGCTTACATTTATCCGTTCGTTAAATAATATATCAGAGTGACGTTTCTGCGCGTGCGCGTATCCAGGGAAATGTATTTAGCACCAGCTACGACTGTCGCGTTTTCATTTATCCGGGCGTTATGTATGTTTATATGTATATATATATATATATTTATATATATGTCTATATATATATACATCAATTATAAAATGTTTACTTCCCAGAGACATAAACAATTTCTGTCGTAAAACAGTTTCCTCTCCACGCACACGTCACATGACTTACCGGTACTCTTATACTTGGTCACAAATCTGAAACAGCAAATTATAATTATGTACTCTAACTGTAACGCTCGTATTACGACAACAAACGAAACATATTTAACTACTGGATATTATTTATCACTACGTGATCTACTGGTGTCAGATATTATGCCTTACATATGCATATAAACATCACCCGGATAACATTTAATGCCCGGATAAATGTAAGCGCGACAACAGCACTTAGAAGAACATCTAAAAAATTGATATATATATGTCATTTTCCACTGAAACCTTTTGTATTATTTACATGATTTTACAATAAAAACAACGAGACTTTTAGAACATATGGCCTTTGACGTGAGTCCACAGTCTGAGTGATTACGGCTCAGACAGCTCGTTGTGAAGTGTTGTACAGCTATTTGTATTCCCAAAGCTTTCCAACCATCTGTCACTCTGTCTCCGGCACTTGCAATGCTGTGCTCTTTAGCCAAACTAGCTGGTTACACCTACTCATTGTACGACCTGCCACATCTTATGGAGAAATATCCCTTATTCATGGTTCAGTCTAGGATGCGCCTTTGTGCCACTGATGGAATGTTTTTTGTATTGGCACATAAATCGCAACGAGCGCGCCCTTAGTAGCAAAAAGTAATCCTACAAAAAAATGGCAAAGAATCCTACTGGGCTAATGGGTCATTCCATGACAACTCAAACAGAGGTACCCATGTAAGAATTAGACATCATAGCAACTTGTAGCTTAATATCTTAAAGGTATTAATACAATACAGATATTTGGGAAGAATATGGATAAGCAGATTTCCAACGAAATGCGGCAGATTTTGTGTGCTGTAGGTGTATTACTAGCCCAGTAGATGTTGGCACTGAATCAGGATAGGATATAAGCCAGTTTTACTAATGGACAAAGTAACTCACATTTCTACCAAGAAAATGTAGCATGTTTGCACTATTATACAGCAGTCATTTCTAACTGTCATCAGAATAGAGATTTGTGAAAACACTGCAGGCACAGAGTGTTTTCCCTTTGATGACGTACAACACATCCTCTGTCATCTGCTGTCATCTGTTGTCATCTCACTTTGCTATTTGGGATGTTGCAGGTTATCAGATGGAGACAGACTGCGACACCGTTACCTCCAGTTGGTCATGTGACGAGGTGCCTAGTATCATGTCACACTCACCAGGGTGCGCCATTGTGCACCAGATTCCTATTCTCGATGTGACGTATACCGAGCAACAGTGCCTTCAGGATACAGGTCGGTTAAGCGACACGTACCTCGTCTCCATTATGAAATATGTTAACGTTATATGTGTGTTAGTGGCGTGCATTTATTTAGATGGAAGGGCTTTGCGTCTTGGTCCCACTTGGTGATTGACTCTTTAATGTTTTCCATCTTTTTATAACCTATGGCACAATTACATTTTAGCATGACAAATTAAAGGGTGCCTAAGCTAGGGGGCCCCTTCCCCTCCTTACAGGATCCAGCTAGGGGCCCCTGCCTCTCCTTACAGGATCCAGCTAGGGGACCCCTGCCCTTCCATACAGGATCGAGCTAAGGGGCCCTGCCCCTCCTTACAAGATCCAGCTAGGGGTCCCCTGCCCCTCCTTACAGGATCCAGCTAGGGGTCCCCTGCCCCTCCTTACAGGATCCAGCTAGGGGTCCCCTGCCACTCCTTACAGGATCCAGCTAGGGGTCCCCTGCCCCTCCTTACAGGATCCAGCTAGGGGCCCCTGCCCCTCCTTACAGGATCCAGCTAGGGGCCCCTGCCCCTCCTTACAGGATCCAGCTAGGGGGCCCCTGCCCCTCCTTACAGGATCCAGCTAGGGGGCCCCTGCCCCTCCTTACAGGATGCAGCTAGGGGGCCCCTGCCCCTCCTTACAGGATCCAGCTAGGGGCCCCTGCCCCTCCTTACAGGATCCAGCTAGGGGGCCCCTGCCCCTCCTTACAGGATCCAGCTAGGGGGCCCCTGCCCCTCCTTACAGGATCCAGCTAGGGGCCCCTGCCCCTCCTTACAGGATCCAGCTAGGGGGCCCCTGCCCCTCCTTACAGGATCCAGCTAGGGGCCCCTGCCCCTCCTTACAGGATCCAGCTAGGGGCCCCTCCTTACAGGATCCAGCTAGGGGGCCCCTGCCCCTCCTTACAGGATCCAGCTAGGGGCCCCTGCCCCTCCTTACAGGATCCAAGATACACCACTGATATGTGTATTTCACATTTTCATGACATTAACTTTTTATCCCATGCCAAATGTGACCACATATATATTTCTTATTAATCAAAAAACCATGTGACAGAAGTGGCTAACTCTATAAGAGACATTCAATAGCTCCCATGAGAGTGGCTTTTTATCCTTAGTGGGAATCTCCTGACCCGCATGTGAACATTTTATATGATTTGTGATGATTGTATTTATGCTTTTACATACTCACTTACTGAGTGATATGTGTACGGGTAAAACAGTTAGAAGTTATGTCTGTCTGTCTGTCTGCCTGCCTGCCTGCCTGCCTGCCTGCCTGCCTGCCTGCCTGCCTGCCTGCCTGCCTGCCTGCCTGCCTGCCTGCCTGCCTGCCTGCCTGCCTGCCTGTCTGTCTGTATGTCACTGTCTGTCTGTCTGTCTCTGTCTGTCTGTCACTTTTTTGAAGTCTTGCCTACTTTGACCAGCTATACAATTTGTATACTCGCTCGCATACACGGCAAACGTCTGTCTCTAGTTCATTAGCCATGTCGGTGTACCAGTAGCTGGAAATAACTGATCAGCAGTGATTGTATTGAACCAAGAGTACTTGCTTGCAAGACGTGTCAAAGTCCCAGTCCACGGCTGTAATCTACTGTACAGTGAGAAAGTTTCAAAAACGGAACATGTACATGAATTACTGGAATAGAGCTCTCCCAGCTTAATCTCTCTCAACTTGCCTTGCCACTTCTATATATACAGCCAATCAGTATTTGCTCAGAGGAGATTAAAGGACTCGGTTAATTAGTGACAGTAATTAGTAAGTTAATTAGCAATTAATGTATTAGCAAAACTGTAAGGTATTATGATATAGTCAAGCCTCGCTTTACAAGTTCCGCTATAATACAAACCCATCACAAATAAGGTCACCCTTGGACAGTCACAAATTATTTCCATAACAGCAATGTATAGGAAGTTAGTCTCACTAATACAGTCACCTTGCTATTCAGGTCACTTATCCCGAGTCCCGAGGGTGGCCTTAATAACGAGGTTCCACTACACAACGATACTTCTAATTTTTACTTACATTTATATAACTTACGTATTCTGTTAGTTCACATTTAAAGTATGTATTTTTATTTGTTTTAGCATTTGCATGTTTTATTTCCTATGCATAATTTTATATCTGATAATTATAATATATTTTATATAAAGCATATTGAGTCATCAAGGAAACTGCTCTATAAACTAGATTAATTAATATCGTTATTACTAAGCTGACACTCGCCCAAGCAACTGTGATCACATTACAGTACAGTATTTAGAACTTGTGGCACCACTTGGGGAATGCAAGCAAATAACTATAAATAACTTCCTTTGTGTTTTTTGTACATCGCCAGTCGGTAGGTCAGAGGCTAGAGGTCAAACGAAATGAATAAACACGGAAAGAGAAAGTGAACCCTGACGCCTGGGAGGGGATGCACATACAGTACCTCCAGGGCAGCAAATTTATAATTGTTAATTTATTATTATTATTATTATGACGTTACTCTATGTTGGCAGATTTGGTATGGCAGCTGAGAGATGATGATTCTGAGGCGTCTCTTGTTAGCATCACCAGTGGAGGAGACAACTTGACGGATTCCAAAGGAGAAACTCAGGCTTCATGCACAGATGTGTAAGTGTAGATGGGGTCAGACCACTACTTACTTCCAGGTTCAATATTGAATGAAGCGCCAGTGGATTCGAATGATTTGACAAAAATTCTAAGTTGAGAGTCACCTTTAAGTTACATATCCGAATACTTTAACATATTTTATTATTAGTTATATTAGGTGCAGCTTGAGATAGTTTTCTAATACAAGAAAACATTAGAGTGACCTCCTGGGGAATCAGTCACACCAGAGAGACATTAGGCAGAGAAACAAGTCACAAGTTTAGTAAAAGTAAAGGTAAGTTTTTATATAGAGCAGTATCCAGTCCTTAGGACTGCTCGAAGCACTTTACACTTTACTCCCTAGCAGACATGTTCAATTGAAACCCATCTCAACTTCTCTGGGAAGCATCCAGCCACGCTGCAATTAATGTGTGAAGACTATTCGTACACCAATATCCACCACTGTCTATAGCCAGGTACTCATTCATACAGCTGAGTGAACTGGAGCATAGAGTGAATGAACTTGTCCAAGATTCGACACCACAGCACAAAATTCTAACCCGGGTTCTCTCGGTGGAGAGTCAGAAGCTGTAGCCACTCCAGATTTAGAGCAAGTCATCCTTAGATGGATCATGACAGACTGGCCCAGTCTCGCCAGCAGAGCAGACACCTGTCTCAGTTCTAGACAATGCAAGAACTACTCCAGCTAATTTAGCTTCGTGCATAGATCTATGGCATGAACGCGAAGCCTCTGTGTCTGGAATGAGACGTTATATAACAGTATTTATAAGTGGCTCTCTCTAAGGAGTATTATTTATGCATCCGGTAGATTGATTTATGCACAGTTCCAGTAACGCATAGGCCGCCCGGGGAAAAGGTACAGTATATCACTTCTTAGAACATGAAATGCCCATCTGGTTGTAATTTTCCCGTGCAGTGTGGCTACTTCATATGTTTGATGTAAAGTAACTGAAGTTGTTTATAACTCACTACAGGGATATATATATATATGTGCATGTTCATGTGTATACTTTATTTTCCATTTTTATGAAGGTGTTAAAGCTCTAAACATGCACTGAAGATGTGACCTATTCTTAATCAAAATTGTTTTGTATATTGTATATCAGTGACTGTAAGTATGTGTAAAAACATTGACCACCTATAAAAGATTATCATCCATACATACCAATATGTTGCTGGCAATTGCAAGGTAGTCTCCTTTGCTATTTATTTGAGTTATTAATTTAGTTATGTTTCATAATAAAATTGCAACCAATTATCATATTATTTTTTACATTTATTAATACATATCTTTCTGTCTGCCTCCATCATATACATAGACTAAAAGAATGCATATAAATGTGTGGATTTGGAAGTGTGACTAAATATTACAATAATAATTATGATGTTTTATTGGAGCGCAGTGGTGCAGTGACTGGAGGTTCAAATACTGTGCTGTGGTGTCGAACTTTGGGCAAGTTCGTACACTCTACATTGCTCCAGTTCACTCGGCTGTATGAATGAGTACCTGGCTATAGACAGTGGTGGATATTTGTGTACGAACAGTCTTGGCGCATTAAATGCAGCGTGGCTGGATGCTTCCCAGAGAAGTCATGAAGGTGTTCGATTGAACAGGTCTGGCAGGGAGTAAAGTGGAAAGCGCTTTGAGCAGTCCTGGGGACTGGATACTGCGCTGTAGAAGAGCTCACCTTTACTTTTAGTTTTACGGGCATGTTTGACACGCTAACATTGTGACTATTCTGCCACCATAACCAGGGTGAACGACCAAACTACTGCTGATGAAGACACGGCCAAGATGGGACATTCAACGGAGGGTGAAAGCCCTGCTGGGGATCCGACTGAGGCTGTGAGTAGGTCACCTCATGAACCAGATGACAGTGTGGACAGCGGTCATACAATGGTCAGCGAACTCCAGGTCAGTGTGGTTGATTGACTGACCACAATATGTTGGCTGAATCTCCAGGGGTAGACTTTAGTTTAATTGAAAATGTATAAATTACCATGGTGATGATTTCAATAATTCGTCAAAAATCTGCTGATCCAAAAAAACTAAATAGCTAGACATCAGTTCACAAAACAGTGGTGCCACATGGTTGATATCTGCCCAGTCCACGATGTGGCGCCACTGTCATAGCCTGCCTATCAGTGTAAAACATATTTCTCAAACAATCTAACATCATAGTGAATACTATATACTACTAATAGGTGTATCTTTTTAATCTGACAGAAGATTAGTGGGGAAAAAATGCAATTGACAGACTTTTAGACGTCTTGCAAACCAGATCCCTAAGTTGATCTTCTCCCACTTGTTATGTCAAACTCTTACTGTACCAAGTTAACATTTATCTGTCCCTTTTAGCAACACCTGCACAACCCAGTCACTGATATCTATCAGATTTAGATGTCTATAAGACATTGCACTTTGTTGCTCTCGTAGAAATAGTTACACATTTAACCAGATCTTTAGTGGTGTCCACTCTCTCTCTCTACTGTTGACACTCATGTGTTTTCTTCTCTGTACCACTGCGCTTGATGATGTCAGATTTGTGTGGATATCGGCAATGAAGAAGTAATTTTATTATTGTTACTGTGAATGTTGTCTAGTGTTCTACTACATCTTTAAAAATTTTCAAATTTTTTGCAGTGTTGTAAAAACTTATTGTAAGAAACAGATGTAAGAAAATTTACTGAGGAATACAAATTGTTCATAAATGAAACTTGTCGATTGATTTTTTCAACAGGTGAGTGATGAGAGTAATGACCTACATCTGTCGTCACGGTCGACCGAGCATGACCTCTACGCTGTCTGTCAGTCGACTCCAGCCAGTGATGCCCTCAGTGCATCTCACTCACACCGCAACTCGTCACCCACGTCGGACAATTGTAGCATTGATGCAATCACAGACGAATCACATCACAGTGAAATTCATGTGGCGCCATCTAGTAACACTGATAGGGAACCAGTGACTCGGAAAAGTAAATTGAAATCATTGCTGACTCCTCAGGGGAAGAAAACGCGACCGGGTACGGAGAAAGTGGGTGAGAAGGTGGGGATTGTTGTGTCGCAGATCGCTATGAGTACGGGGAAGGCGTCGCCACGGTTCAGACCGCCATCACTGCTACAGAGGCGCGAATCGGCTGCGCTGAAGAAGACTGGATCAGCTCAGACGGTGACAGACGCGAAGAACAGCAAGAACAAAATGAACGAGAAGAGGGCGACTGTCTCCACCGTCAAATGTCTTGCCAACAACCCCCTGAAACCATCCACAGAGGCGCTTAAACGAAGAAGCAACATCGCCCGTAAGTTAGACCTCACTGGCCGCAAGACTCCGCCAAAGATACTTGTGGGCGTCGACGACAACACCTCCACACACAAACGCAGCATTCCTAAGAGTAAGTGGGGAAACATTGTCTCCAAGATAGAATCGGGAAAGGACCAACAAAAGGCGAAACCCAGGGAGGAAACGAAAAGCAAAGTGGGTCCAGCTAAACCGGATACATCACCAGGTAGAGCCACTGGTCACACTCGTCGACTGTTTCCATTGTCGGCGAAGACGCTGGGTGGAGACGTTGTGAAAAGCAAGTTGACCTTGACGGGTCACATTGCCACGTTATCCAAACGGAAGAGTTCATCGCCCGAGCCTTCGTCGCGGAGTAGTCGCAGTAGTGTCGATTCAGACAGAGTGACTCCTGGTGATAGTGGTGTGCGAACTGTGCGGTTAGGTGTCAAAGTTCGTCCTCCGTTAATTGGTGAGTCTTGGATCAGATTCACAGTTAACCGAATGGTTATTATGTTAAATAAGTTAGTACATCGAATAATAGGAAATGCGTGTCAAATAGTCTAAAACTTTTAGTAAGAAACAGCATTTAATGACAATATTAATGTGTGTTTTAGATGGTGGGTTTGAAACAGAGGCTATCTGGTGACTGTCTTGCTAATTTTTTAATATGTTCTTACTATACTGAAGGTTTACTGACTCCCAAATTGTGTTTACTAAAACAGTGGTCACAATTTGAAGGTTTAGCCCATTGTAAATAAAACATTTAAATTTAAAAACACTCTTTGTGTCAAGTCCAGATAGGCTAGCCGCAAGACTCATCATATTTACACGGTTCCCACATTGAAGATAACCAATTCAGTGAACTTCCTGCTAATAATGACCACCTCTGGCTGATTCAGAGTAACGGAACAGACCCTAACTAACTCCAACCATAACTAATTCTAACTTAACTAACCTTGAACCTGATTAGTAATTATAACTTTACACACTAACCATCTATCCCCTTCATCTGATTGGTTCCAATGAATATGCACTTGACCCTAGTAAAATAATATGTGCAGGTGGGTATACTTTATTGAGTCAAGTGTCAACATTAATCTTTCTTTTACAGCCGTTAAGAAGAAGCGGGATGTGACTGGCAGTCTGAAAAAGACAGCACCATCTCGGGAGTCCAACGTCAGTACACAGTTTAAGAAACCAATCCGTGAGTAGAATCATCTATGCTTCATGATTATCCATCTTTCCCAACAGGGGTAAGACCACATTTAAAATTTACATAGGCGGCCATTATATCTTTTCATTCATTTCCTGCAAAATTTGTCTTACAATTTTCTGGACAATTTCACAGCATATTTAACCTCCATTGACACAAGTTCTGTGGAAAACTCGTGAAATTCTCATACCTCATTTTTCAAAATCCACCCAAACATGACACCCCTCAATTTCACCCCAATCTGGTGACGGATTTTGAAATATTGGTGCGTTCTGCAAAATAGCCACTGCGAATACGCGAGCGACTAGAGTATATTTATTGCTACCTCGTGAAAGATCTAATGCAGTAATACATTCAGTATTCACTGGACTAACATGTGCCATGTCAATGTACTCGAAAAAAATTCACACATCACACCAAAACGGTATTATCAAGGGCACTCTTTCGGTGGGTAATGGCGGACGAATCCTTAATGTGGTCTTACCCCAACAGTATAACGAAACAATTCCCCATACCGCTCAGTTATCCGCTAGATGGCACCACTGAAGCGTGTTGTTTTATATATCCGTGTACTCACTGGATGGCGCCACATGTTCTCAGCTGTAGTTATAAATAGATAGTTATTCTACCTTAACATGCCTAAAATTAGTGAATGTAACACTAACTGGTTGCCTTCTGCACAGCAAGAAGTCTGATTATTTTCCACATTTCAGAATGTTCAATTAATGGTTATTTGTCTTACACAAACATTTTGCACTGGTCAGTCAGGTCTGGCAGTCACGTGAAGGTGACACTATTAGTGTCTGGCAGTCACTTGAAGGTGACACTATGAGTGTCTGACAGTCATGCGATGGTGACACTTGGTGTTTGGCAGTAGCATGACACTGTCACTATTAGTGTCTGGCAGTCACATGATAGTGACATTATTAGTGTCTGTCAGTTATGTGATGGTGACACTATTAGTGTCTTGTATTTACAAATCTTGTGTAGCCAAATTTTGTGTGGAAAAATGTGATTAATAATATAATTTTTTTCTTAAATACCGTCAAATCTGAGGCTAATGCTCCATTCACAGGACATACCGCATACCTTACCTTAGGATAGATCAGGATGAGTGTTAGTGGTCCTTCATAGTCATATATCGCCTAGGTAGACCAGAATATAATCTGTTTTAAATGAGTTTTTGGATCGAGCATGTATTACTGATTCAGGTTAACTATTCCATGGTTCTGCTATTCTATGAAGGAATGCATTCTTTCTTAGATTTAGTTTCTACAAATGTTTGTACACGTGTGTGTGTGTGTGTGTGTGTGTGTGTGTGTGTGTGTGTGTGTGTGTGTGTGTGTGTGTGTGTGTGTGTGTGTGTGTGTGTGTGCGTGCATGTGTGTTTTAAATTACAATCTCTTTTTATGTTCATCCATTTCCTTGGATCATTGGCCTCTGATCTACCAATTGGCAGTGCATTTTAGAATACAAACAGTAGTTATTAGAGCTATTTGCTGACATAAATACCTTATATATGTATATATACTCTGCTTTTCTGGAAGGTCTTTCTCCTACCTGAGAGAATTAAGAGGTGATTGTCAGTTGGTGCCACTGTAGTTGTAATGTTTATTGTTGCATGTGCAGGTGTTAGCTAGTAATTAATTAATAAAATCATAGAAATATTATTAAATTATATAATAAGTTGTAAAGTGTAAAAAAAAACATACTGAATAGACTAATGGAAGTAAGTATAGTTGATAATAAATAATGCTGCGTGTGGTAAATGCATCTATTACTTTGTATAACACTTATGCAGTGCAGTATCCAATCCTTTGGACTGATCAAAGCGCTTTACACTTTACAGACCTGTTCAATCGAACACCATCTTGACTTCTCTGGTTAATACAACGACTATTCATACACAAATATCCACCACTGTATATAGCCAGGTACTCATCAGTACAGCTGAGTGAACTGGAGCAACATAGAGTAAACAAACTTGCTCAAGGTTCAACGCAGCAGCATAGGATTCGAACCTGGGTTCTCTCGATTGAGAGTCCGATGCTCCATCCACTGGGCCGCTGTAGACTAGAGTATCAGTACGAGGAGGCAGGAACACTGGGGAATGTGTATCCGCAGGCGATGACAGCTGCTAGAGTGGTACGGTGTGACTTCCTGCACCACATAGAACAGGTGTAGATAGCAGGCTCAGTGGAGGTACTACAATAGGCAAGGCATGCCCCCGTCAGCCCAGCCTGTAGTTAGGTAGACCAGGTTTCTTGCTCAGGCGAATGCCATCTTGTGCAGCACTGGGACGTGCTCCGTTGTCGTCATTTACAACCGGATGAGTGTGTGTCATTTGTGTTAGACAGTACTATGTCTAGTGTGGGACAGTGGGAGTGTAGAAGTGTGGACACAGCAGTAGACAGTGGTGACCAGTGAATACAGAGTCAGACCACCGCAGCATCCGCAGCCATCCCTCCTACGTGCTCTCTCTATCCTAATCCTCATCCAACTGCTCAATCTTTTCCCTCTTCCTTTGTTTCCCTCCTGCTCCTTCTGCTCTTTCCGTCCCCTTCTGCATTGTCGTTTCCTTCCTCCTTTTCCCTTCTTCTTTTCCTTCCTCCTTCCTTTCTCTTTCCCTTCTGCTTCTTTTCCCTCCTTCCTTTCCCTCTTTCTGCTCCTCCATCTTCCTCCTCAACTCCGCCTCTATGCTGTCTCGCCTCATGCTTATGCTTGTGCTGTATCTACGCAAGGAGATGATCCGGAGACAACGCACTGTGAAGAACCTCTCAGGTACGCACACACCTCTCAGGTACATGTCACCTCTCACACATGTCACTGTGAAGAACCTCTCAGGTACGCACACATGTCACTGTGAAGAACCACAGCCTCTGTGTCAACCACATATGCCACAATTGTTTTGGTTGAGGTCTACATTTTTGACATGAAGTTCTATATAAAACGCCATATAAATCTGTATTGTGGGGTGTGGTGGTGGCATAGAAGTTAGAAATTAGGATTCTCAGTCAAGAGATTCTGGGTCCGATTCCTCCTCCTGCTGGTTTGAAGCTTTGGCAAGTTTGTTCACTCACATTGCTCCGATTCATTACGCTGTAAGAAGGAAAACGTAGCAGAAATAGACAGCGGTGGAGGTTTTTACAAATAGTCTTCACGCAGTAATTCGTCCCAGAGAAATTGAGATGGTGTTTGATTGAACAGGTCTGCAAGAATTTGAAGTATAATATGTTTTGCACGATCGCAATGAATGGATATAATGGACATGTATAGATCTCAGGTTTTTACCTACCTATATAACAAGGTGGTCAAGGTGGTCAAGGTCACATGTCAGTCTGTGTCTTATGTATGGTTTCCTTTATGTGTACGACATTTACATGTACTAAATACACTGTGACTGTTTTAAATGAAAATTCTAGTTGTATCTACTCCATAAGTCTTGTTCAGAGAACGTTTGGTTGGCATTGCGTGAAGAGGTCCATCAAATTGGATGGTTCCAAACATTTCTGTTCACAGTTACTTTTAAATTTTTCCCATGTAGCGTTTTTATGGCTTTCAGCCGTTATCATCATATTAACTCCACTGGATGGATAGATATGTTAAATGAACGAATAGTTTGTGGTTGATTAAACAGTAGGTTAATTTCTTACTGTTAGAAATAGTTTACTGTAGAAAGTCAATATGTGTGTTGCAATCAGCAATGGTATGTTTTTTTTAGTTGTGTCATTTTTTCATCTCGCTATATTTTACTTTTGTGCCAACCCAATCATACATGCAATTACCTGGAACATTGACTGACTTAACGACATCCAGTTTTCTATCATTAGAACTTTCCATACGATCCATGCAATTGGAATGCATTCTTTCGCACACTCGGAATCTAATCTAAGATAGCTGTCATTGGCTAAATGAGGCAGTTACCATGGCAACCGGTGTAAAAGAGGGGATCTGACTACATGACTGATGCCAAAACCAAAGGTAAACGCTGCCCAGGACTGCTTTTTTAACCTCAGTGCTTGACCTGCTATGAGGATAGTCAGTCAAGCCATGAGTCGCTATTTCTGCCGATCTGCTCATTCGCTGTAGTCGAATTTATCTCGGTTCTAGCCATGTGATTACACACCGGCAGCCGATAGGACTGCGAAAATACACTGAGCACAATGTGGGTGTATTTTTGGTTTGATAATTTGGAGAATTCGTAGTGATTAGTTTTGGCATGGGGTGTGGGTAGATTATTCCTGAGGTCGTAGCAAGGTTATTTTGATATCTCATTAGAGGTATCTCAACTTTTGTTATGCCTGTGTAAAATAAATAAATATCTAAGGGATAGTTACAGGACATTTGCGTACATGCATGTTCACATTTGCCCAAAGATTATTCAATGTTTATGGGGCAGTCGATTGTTTTACTATATCTAAAGAGTCACCAGTGCATCTTACTAACTATTACTATCTTTGATTGTGATTTATTATGTTTACCTAAGCAATATACCCTACCAGGATGTTAGCCGACTTAATCCCTTTAGTTTGTTTACTTTGGTCATGTCCGGATGCAAGCCTTGTATATTCATAATCTTATTTGCAGATACCTTTGTTTATCTTATCTGACCAAATCTTAAATCTTTACTGCGTGTCTTTGACTACTGTTGCCTTAGTTATCCCGGGTTTTTAAAGATACTTACTTTGTAAGTCTAAGGAGTTCCGGTATATATTCTTTGCTGGCTGGCATTGCAATTTCAGTAGGTTCGTTAACAATCTGTTCTGTTCAGTTTGTGTACAAATAGGGTTACTGCAGTGCGATATCAAATTCCCACTACCAAGAAATGGTAACACTATCTATCTGATCAAACAAACATCTCAACGTTTTCACATAAAATATTCCCCCACGTCCACATTAAATTGCTGTGTGAAGGCTACAGTCATGTTTGTTTACCGTATTAAGTCTCCTTCCATATTTGTTTGCATTGCAAATGTTTACTAAGACTCTGTGAAAGGTAAAATGATTTGAGATAGAATCAAACTAAGTTTTAATGAAATATTTGGCATAACAGTGTACACAGTTATTTGCGCACGTTGCATATATGTTTCAGTGTTGCACAAACCAATCATGATAATACCAGCACTTGCCTTTATAATCAAAAAGTAATACTTTTTTGTTGCATTTCATTATTTTGTTGGTATGTTTCGTATGTAGATTTTGCAGGCTTGATGATGCAAAGGGATTCATATTCTTTGTTAAGTACAGATAAAATAGATATTTTATTTATATGTGCATATTACATAACAGACCATGCAAGAATTGTTCGATCAAAATGTCTAGAAATTATTAAAATTAATAAGGTAGCATCTTAACATATCATCATACGATGTCATTTTAATGGCTTAACGGTGGCTTAATTGCTGATCATGTACATTTACATATTACAGTTTGACTATATTATAACATGTACCTGCATCTATATTGGTTAAATAAATTGGAATTAATTCATTCGTTTAAGGAATGGCTTGTCAATGGTGTGATTGCTAAGTACAGAGGTGTGTGGCTTCACTGTCTTGGCTAGTTGAGGAGTGGAGTTAATGGATGGCCGAGTGGATGTATGGGAAACAGTTGTATCTGTCTGTCTGTTTGTCGGACTACAGGCAGCCTGACAGTTGTTACTACCAGTACCAGAATGTATTCACATGTTTTCCCTGATATTGTAGGTCATCTCTGTGGAATGTGACTGCAGTGGCTGGCAGCGTGCCTGTCACAGACCGCATTGTTTTCATAATACATCATCCCTATGACTGTGTTGATGTTTTGGGCTGGTCCATTCACTGATAGGGGTGGTGGGTTGGTTGTTTATCCACAGAATAATCCCAACAAGCCTAGCGTAGCTACCGTATTTTGTGCACTCGTCATGTGCCCTTCCGCGCTTGTGTAATCTAGAAACCAGATATTCTTGGTTTTGATAGCGTGTTTCAGGTAACTGCTGCCGGAAAGTTGGGTTATGTTTTGATGATCGACCCAAGTCGAGCTGGCGGATTAGTTCTGTGACCCCAGCAGGATCAATATGGTTCCAATCATCCAGCAGCTGAATGTTTCCACTCAGTCTAGGCCCCCTGTTGCCATCCCGTTGCATTCAGCCTTAAGGGCTGTGTGGCTTTCCCTGGCTGGAGTGTGTCAGGGATAGTTAACTGTGGCGGACTGTCAATTGTGTGAGTCAGTGCACACACTGGCTGTAAGCTTCTACGATCTCTGGATGTCTTGCACAAGAACACACACCACAGTCGAGTGTGTGTGAATCTGTTCCTGCATTGGAATTAAATCGGTTGTATTTGCGTGACTGCGATTACGAGGATTATTGGGCGAGACGTGTTGTGGGTGTACACATGCGCAGGATGTGAACCGGTGATGTACCTACGCTGTGAGGGGTTCCGACTGAACCAAGCAACACGGAGACTGACACAGCCTTGGAATCACAGATGTTGGAGGCACCTAGCAAAGGCAAGTAAGTCATGGTAGAGGGTGTGTCCTTTGCTCTCCTCCAAATCATAGTACTCTGCCCAAAGTCATTCCGGGTGAAATGACTCTCTTTGGATGAAGGATTATGTCCAGATTAAATTACTCTGTCCAGGTGAAATAAATACTTGAAACATCAAGGCGAAATTACTTCCTTCCTGTGAAATGACTCTGTTAAGGTGAAATGACTCTGTCCAACTGAAATGACTCCCTCCAGGTGAAATAACTTTGTTAAGGTGAAATGATTCTGCCCAGGTGAAATGACACAGTTCAGGTGAAATGACTCCCTCTAGGTGAAATTACTTCCTCCTGGTGAAATTACTCTGTCCAGGTGAAATGACTGTCAAGGTGAAATGATTCTATCAAAGTGAAATGCCTTTGTCCAACTGAACTGATTCCCTTCAGGTGAAATGACTCTGTCAAGATGAAATGACTTCCTTCATGTGAAATGACTCCCTGGTGAAATGACTCTGTCCTGCTGAAATGACTCCCTTCAGGTGAAATGACTCCTGTCAGGTGAAGTCACTTTCTCTACGTGCTGTTCTTTGTTTCTTCAACTAGGCCTCTATTTCTTATAGAGGTTAATTGGCCATCTGTTCGTCGTTCCAACACATCGGCCTGAAGCTATTCCCAGAGCAACCAACTTTGACCTTCGTTTATCGCCAGTGTTTTTAGTTTCAAGACATCTCTTCTCATTCGTTTACTCTCCGCAGCAACACTTTGGTGTCCATTTCATCTCCTGGGCAATCCTTGTTTCATTCCCAGGTCAATCCTCTGTTTCGTGAACAACTTAGTTTTCACTTACCGGTACTCCTCTTTCCAAACTTGTGGTCTTCATTTGTTCTTCACACTCACACTTGGCTTTCAATCCAGATATTAATTGACATTAATGAAGGAACGGTGTACTGTAGATTATATATAAGTATGCAGTGGCATAGTAGTAGAGCACCGGACTCACAATCGAGAGATTCCAGCTTTGAATACTCTTGCTGCCGTTTCAAATCTTGTGCAAGTTCATTCATTCCATGTTGCTCCAGTTCACTCAGCCACATAAATAAACGCCTAATATAGACATTGGTACTGATATTTGTCTGTGAATAATCATCGCACATTAATTGCAGCATGGCTGAATGCTTCCAAGAGAAGTTTACGTAGTGTTCGATTGAACAGACCTGCCAGGGAGTAGTCCTGAGGACTGGATGTCATGTTATATAGAACATTTATCGTTTGTAGGAAAGTATTCATTCTCGCAGAGGACTGTGGGAAATAAATGGAACCAATACTCAACAGATTGTATAAATGCTAGCAGTGTAATACATTGTATGTCTAAAAACTAAATTGACAAATATCTCAGATATCTCACATAGATACAGGGAATATTACTTTTAGATGCTTCATAATCCAACTGAATTGACCTTGTCCAATTGCCGTCTGTTTTTGCTCTGGATGGCGATTGTGTCTTTGTGGCCTTTAGTCCATTCTCAGGGCTACCTCCATTTCTTTTCCATTCAGTCATGGTCTAGCGAACATGCCATGATGATGTCATTCAAGCGACAACATGTCTCCAAGTCTTGGCCAGCATGTTTACATGGTCTGGTGATGACATTGACAGATTCTTTCTGTGTGATCAGATAAACCACTGAGTTTTTAAAGGTGTTGGGAAACGTATTCAACATGTTTTGTAGTGTGGAATGTTGTCAATGTCTCAGAACGTCAGACTTTGAGAACACCATATCATTGCAGCAACAGTTGTCTATATGACCAAGTTGTGGTATTATAGTAGTAGTATGTAGTAATTTAATTATAGTAATTTAAGTCACGATAACCTACAATATGCTACTTTGCATAATGACTTGTTTCTGTTGAATATTATTTATGCCGGTATGTCTCAAATGTTAGATGTTGCATCACAAAATCTCAATGTCCACAGAGATCAACATTGAGGATTATGGGTAATGATATAGTTGCACCCCTCTGAGGGTCTGTTTTGTGAATGGAGGCATTGTATTTAGCCCTCCAGTCAGTCCTTTTGTACTGTTGACCTCATGGACTGGAGAGTGACCATTAACAGACCAGCACAGTTGAGTGACCACAATGAATTACAGTGTTCATATCTATAGATCTATGCTCCCTTGCGGCAGCATACTCTGTCAGTTTGTGAGTGCATGTTCAAACCAAACACATGCGGACGGGCAGTGCTCTAAGTTCTAACTCCTGGCATTGCTACTACAAGTCATTGAGGGACAACAATAAAAGCCATTGGTTCCTTCTTTTACCAATGTAGGAGACATCTACCATTGTGACACACAGAAGCAATCATAGGTTGTGCCAATGCTGGATTCCTACCTGACATACCAGTCATTGTCACTGATAACGCTGGCTTCTTAAAACTGACGCTGTGCTTGTGATCGATGCTGGTGGATCCAGCCCCAGCGATGGCTCTGTGGTCTGTGCTCACGCCATGGAAGGGCGGATATCGCCAACTGAAGACAAATGTTGGCGACATGTGTGACAGGTTTACGCAGCACTATCTGTTTTCTCCATTCACGTCAGCCGTGGGTAAGTTTCAACTGTCTTGTCACTCACTTGTGTTAGATCCTTGGATGGTGTCTTGTCGTATGACATTCACGCGACAGTATCTGGGGTAATGGTTAGTGTGGCCAATGGTGGTTTTCCAAGTGAAACTAAACAATTTGGCCCACGCAAACAAGTTTGTACGGATATTTGTATGGATCAGTGTAACCGTGCTTGGGACCATATGATATGTTGATCATTGTGTTTATGATCGTGGCTCTGATCTGATCATGTTTGTTATGATCATGATACATAACATGATCATTTTGGTCATAGTCAATGCCCATGGTTGTAGATCAGGATGTGATTTGGCTGTTTTAAGTATGCCTTGCAACATGACCATGGCATAACATTTGTTAATGGGTCATTGAGTGACTTGTAAGCATAAATCATGCATTTATTGCATCACAAGAATCTAATTGAATACGGATGTAATTATAATTACTAGCAAAAATGTTCATCCTTCAGACGCCAAAGACTGTTTACCAAAGTTTTCGTACAGGTCTGGTGTTTGTTGTGATGTAAATTTGAAAAGTTTATTTCTAACGCAAGTTACACAAAATGCATAACTGAATGGTGTACAGTTTATATAGCTTGGAACAGCTGCAGAAAACATGCATTTATAACAGTTATAATAAAAAAAATCTAAAACTGATCAAAACACTGAACCAAAATGAATTTTCAGAAAAATAGCGGTGTTATTTTTGAAAGGTCGTTGATGAACCCTTGAAATATTCACACCCAAGATACAAAACATATGGGAGGAAAATAATACTACACGCACGCGTGCACGCACGCACGCACGCACCACCCACACCACCCACACACACACACACACACACACACACACACACACACACACACACACACACACACACACACACACACACACAATAGCTGGATTATAGTTAAATTACATGAACTGAAGAAGATCCAGTGGGTTAAAGCTATCTACTTTGTGAGGTTACACATTTACCTTCTGTGTGGGATATTTTACTTCTGGCATGGACACCAGATAGAACTTCCCCTGGCACCAGGTAGAAGGGTAGAAGGGACCAATAGCTTTTACTGTTGTCTCTTCTGAAAGACACAGGAAAATAGAACTGAATTAAATGTACACTTTTTGAAACAGTGCTAATTGACTAATAGTCCTGCACTCTACCTCACCTCTCTGATATTAGGTGACCATTGTGGATATGGAACATGACAAAACCCCAGTGAACTATATGTACAATAAATATAACATTCTGTCAGAATAGCTGGCTTGTTCCTCGTATGTAAACGATGAAATACCCAGGAGCCATCACTTAACACAACACATCGCTGGAGGGAACTTCTTACTCACGCAACATTGGTTTATGTGTCCGAAGTCATGGTGGTGATTAGTCATAGCTAATAAACTACTTTTGAAGTGTAGGAATTCACATTTGTTCTGGCCGTTTTCTGGGTGTACAGAGGTCGTCTACACTGTTAATTTCATCTCGCAGATACAGATGAATGAATGGATCGAATGATCTTCTGATTGGGCTAGTGCAGCCGTGTGAATATGTTTAAAAATAAAATTGACAGATTTCTTAAATGGGTGAATTGTACAATAGTGAAGTATTGTTGAACTCTAGATAAGCTGCTATGGTTTCCTTATCCACATAACTTCGCAAACCTATCGCTTTGGGTGGCTATCTTTTAATCGCATAACCACAGAGAGTGCTAACGGTAAACGCCTGCATTGCTGCGTCTTTGTGGAGCCACTAGCAAACTGCAAAGTTTGAGTAATACTCATCTATAGGTTACTGAAAGAAGCAGATTAACTTAATTGTTATCTGCCAGGTTAGGTTAGTTTCGAAAACATTTACAACCATAATGTCTGCTATGGAAATTTAATTAATACACAGTAGTTATGTCGTTATTTTGCTCCTTTTAATGGCATTTTTACCATGTTTGTTTTTGTAATATTTGTGATTCAAATTTATAAATAATATATTTATGTTTTTTAGACATTTGGATAACAACTTTTTAGTTCAACATAATGATCACTGAATTAATTTTATGACCCAAATAATACACCATAAATTGTAGAACTTGACATTATTTATATCAGATTTGGAGAGTAATCATGCTTCCAGATAACAGTGTTTGTTCACTTCCAGTGCAAACAGCCAGCCAACTGTGTAGATGTGAACAGTGGAATTATGGTAAAAAGCAGAATAAACAAATGTCTGCTATGCATAGATAAACAGCAGTAGATACTATTAATAAATTAGTGACTTTCCGGGGCAAATTACAGCAGGAACTCTGCTAAAAATCTTGAAATATGTAATATTTCTCAGACCATTGGCCTCTGGTCTACCAATTGACGATGCATTTTATGAAAACTTGGACATTTTGAAGTTATCGACTTCGTTTTGGCTGCCGGTGAGCCAACTCTGCAGAGGGCACTACTGTTGCTTTGCATGGACATTTATTATGCCGTAATTGGTGAGTGCAGGAATTAAATAGTCAGTGAAAATAAGTGTACGATGAATAGTATATTGATAGAATTCTGATGAAACTTCGTAAGTCAAAAAGCTAGTTTTGCAAGGTGGCTGTATTACTGAGGTGACCGTAAAGTGAGGTTCGACTGTAATTGTTATTTAGGTGATAAGTGAAGTGTTTGTAAATTCTTGAACTGTGCGTGGGTGTGAGCTGGTTAGACGTGAAGGCATGTGAACCCATTCTCTTCGATGCATAGCCTTTTACAGTGCTCTACCTGTAGGTTATTGCAGACACCGAGAGAGTAACCTATCTGTTGCTCTAAGGTGCTGGCTAATGAGAGGTAGATTACAATCACGATCTGAGTTGAGATCTGGTCTACCATTGTAGTTACTGACACCCTGTGTAACACGATATGGTTTCTCTTACAGCCTGTGTCCCTCTATAGGCCACAGTTGCCATTGCCATTCGTCGCCATTAGAGCGTTCTCTCTGGCCCTTTCAAAATGGGTCCAACTTTCACAGCACGATAAACATCAATTAACTGACCTCTTGTGTGGAATTCCTTTAAAAAATGACACCCATGTTTTTCAGAAAAACACCCAAAGTAGATATCCTGTAATTTAGAAATGTTGATGTGTTTAGGTAAGTGTGATGTTAGATGTCGTTGGCGTCTATTTATTGTTATCACCTGAAAGATCTAATTCAATAATAGAGAACATGTTAACTGCACTCACTTAACGATTGCTGAAGTGCACTAAAACACACATCACAGTATCTACACTTTCCTGGGCACTTCTTCACCAGCTATACTTGGTAAGGTCAAGATTTGTATGTTACTCTTGCAGCAGTTATACTTGGTAGGGTCAGACTTGTTATCCTGCAACAGTTTTACTTGGTAGGGTCAGACTTGTTATCCTGCAACAGTTATACTTGGTAGGGTCAAACTTGTTATCCTGAAACAGTTATATTTGGTAGGGTCAAACTTGTTATCCTGCAACAGTTATACTTGGTAGGGTCAAACTTGTTGTGTTTTGTCCTACAACAGTTATACTTGGTAGGGTCAAACTTAGTGTGTTTTGTCCTACAAAAGTTATACTTAATAGGGTCAAACTTGTTGTGTTTTGTTCTACAACAGTTATACTTGGTAGGGTCAAACTTGTTGTGTTTTGTTCTATAACAGTTATACTTGGTAGGGTCAAACTTATTGTGTTTTGTCCTACAACAGTTATACTTGGTAGGGTCAAACTTATTGTGTTTTGTCCTACAACAGTTATACTTAATAGGGTCAAACTTGTTGTGTTTTGTCCTACAACAGTTATACTTGGTAGGGTCAAACTTATTGTGTTTTGTCCTACAACAGTTATACTTAATAGGGTCAAACTTGTTGTGTTTTGTTCTACAACAGTTATACTTGGTAGGGTCAAACTTGTTGTGTTTTGTCCTACAACAGTTGTACTTGGTAGGGTCAAACTTGTTGTGTTAGTCCTACAGCAGTTATACTTGGTAGGGTCAGACTTGTCGTGTTAGTCCTACAGCAGTTATACTTGGTAGGGTCAAACATGGTGTGTTTTGTCCTACAACAGTTATACTTGGTAGGGTCAGACTTATTGTGTTAGTCCTACAGCAGTTATACTTGGTAGGTTCAAACGTGTTATGTTAGTACTACTGCAGTTATACTTGGTAAGGTCAGATACATTTGTTTGAGTGAGATATAAATACTAATAATTATGTTGCATTTAAAAATTTCAAATCCATATTTAAATGTAAAAAAATAAATACTTGTTATCAAATACTAATATAAATACACTATCCTAAAATGTCAAATACAGTATAAATATAATATGTCACCTATGTAATGTACAACATGTTGTGAATCTATTACTTATTGTATGAAATGGTGACGAAGTGGATTAGATTTGGTAGGTGTGTATTTATTTATCAATACCTAAGGTTATAACATATGTATGTTTGAGTAAATCAAATATGTATTTGGCATGTATATTTGAATATATAATATAATATACATATACACATTTTATATGGACGTATATTTGACGACAGCCTGACTGACTGGTGTCGTTGTTTGTTCCCGCAGACCAGAAGCACAGCAGTAGCAGCAGCGTAATCAAGCCGAGTGCGATCGCGCCGATGAAGCGCGCCCACCAGCCCGACCTAGTGACGGACTCGCTCAGTAACTCCTATGATCCACCTGAGGTGCGCCACCTGGAGGCGCTTTGTGAGGCTCGCACCAAGCAACTCAGTAACACCCGAGTTGAACTGCAACAGAGCGCCGTTGCTGTCGAAGCCCTGTCAGTCCTCGTTAACTACCTCTGTGACAATGTGAGTACTGTCAGCTGTCTCTGTGACAATGTGAGTACTGTCGACTACTTCTGTGACAGTGTGAGTACTGTCAACTACCGCTGTGACAATGCAAGTACTGTCAACTATCTCTGTGACACTGAGAGTATTGTGAACTACCTATGTGACACTGTGAGTACTGTCAGCTGTCTCTGTGACAATGTTGATACTGTCAACTGTCCCTGTGACAATGTGAGTACTGTCAACTACCTCTGTGACAATGTCAGTACTGTCAACTACCTCTGTGACAATGTGAGTACTGTCAACTACCTCTGTGACAATGTGAGTACTGTCAAGTACCACTGAATCGATGTGAGTACTGTACTGTCAATTAGCTTTGTGATAATGTGAGTACTTTTGACTACTTCTGTGACAAAGTGAGTACTGTCAAGTACCTCTGTGACAATGTGAATACTGTCAACTACTTCTGTGACAATGTGAGTATTGTCAACTAGCTTTGAGACAATCTGAATACTGTCGACTACTTCTGTGACAATGTGAGTATTGTCAACTAGCTTTGAGACAATATGAATACTGTCAACTATCTCTGTGACAATGAGAATATTGTCAACTACCTATGTGGCAATGTGAGTACTGTCAGCTACCTCTGTGACAATGTGAGTACTGTCGACTACTTCTGTGACAATGTGAGTATTGTCAACTACCTCTGTGACAATGGGAGTGCTGTCAACTACCTCTGTGACAATATGAATACTGTCAACTATCTCTGTGACAATGAGAATATTGTCAACTACCTCTGTGACAATGTGAGTCCTGTCGATTAACTCTGTGATAATGTGAATACTGTCAACTATCTCTGTGACAATGAGAATATTGTCAACTACCTCTGTGACAATGTGAGTGCTGTCGACTACCTCTGTGACAATGTGAATACTGTCAACTACCTCTGTGACAATGAGAATATTGTCAACTACCTCTGTGGCAATGTGAGTACTGTCAGCTACCTCTGTGACAATGTGAATACTGTCAACTATCTCTGTGACAATGAGAATATTGTCAACTACCTCTGTGACAATGTGAGTACTGTCAGCTACCTCTGTGACAATGTGAGTACTGTCAGCTACCTCTGTGACAATGTGAGTACTGTCAGCTACCTCTGTGACAATGTGAGTACTGTCAGCTACCTCTGTGACAATGTGAGTACTGTCAGCTACCTCTGTGACAATGTGAGTACTGTCACTGGGACAATGTGAATTCCATCCTGTCATGTTCTGTCAACAAAATTAATAGTTATATATACCATCATGCAATGTGATTAATACTGATTTGAAATTATAACCGATACATTTACATAAACATAAAATGATAATTTAATGTTAATAAATTATACTAATTTTATATACTTTCCGTGAACCATAAGAAAACATGGGTTGTACAATTTTCACAAACATTAATTATACAATTTTTACAAGAAAGTATAAATATATGAAATACAATATATCTATATATATATGTATATATGAGTGTGTTTATATATATGTATATATATATATACATATATATATATATATATACATATATATATATATATACATATATGCATAAATATATAAACATGTAAATGCAAAGAAAGCAAGCACACAGCAGCAGGAACAGTAAAGACTATGTCGTTGTTTTTTTAGCTGAATGCGTTCTCGTGTCCACGAGTGACAGCGAGACTAGAACGGAGTGAGGCCCACCTGGCACAGGTGCGCCAACACACAGGTGAGACATCTCTCTCATCACCTGCAGCCTTCATACCAGAACTCTAGTGTTATGTAACAACAGGGGACTGTTTCACTAAGATTATGAACTCGAGGAAAATCTACTATTGAACAGAATCCGCTGTTAAATTTAAGAAGCTTCTCCAAAACGCAAAAACCGCCACACCACCACAGTACCACAGTACCACAGTACCACACCACCACAGCACCACAGCACCACAGCACCACAGTACCACACCACCACAGCACCACAGTACCACAGTACCACACCACCACAGCACCACAGCACCACAGTACCACAGCACCACAGCACCACAGCACCACAGTACCACACCGCCACAGCACCACAGTACCACACCACCACAGCACCACAGTACCACAGTACCACACCACCACACCACCACACCACCACAGCACCACAGCACCACAGTACCACACCACCACACCACCACAGCACCACAGCACCACAGTGCCACACCACCACACCACCACAGCACCACAGTACCACACCACCACAGCACCACAGTACCACACCACCACACCACCACAGCACCACAGTACCACACCACCACACCACCACACCACCACAGCACCACAGTACCACACCACCACAGCACCACAGTACCACAGTACCACACCACCACACCACCACAGCACCACAGCACCACAGTACCACACCACCACACCACCACAGCACCACAGCACCACAGCACCACAGCACCACACCACCACACCACCACAGTACCACAGTACCACAGTACCACACCACCACACCACCACACCACCACAGCACCACAGCACCACACTGCCACACTGCCACAGTGCCACAGTGCCACACCGCCACAGCACCACAGCGCCACAGTATCACTATTTACGGGACACATCAAATGTTAGTGAAATGGTCTACAGGTGTGCAATTTTTTGGTTGAAATCCATGTTTTTTGCTTAAAATCCACATTAATTCATAAAACATTTTGCATTGGTTAACCAATTTATTGAATTCTTATTGCAATTGAGTGTCACCATCTATGTAAACCAGCCAACAAAATATACCTACATAAAATAATTTTCCCTGGAAATTATGGAGCACCATCTTCAACCAGATCAACTGGTTCAAACGAAACATGCCAGGTTTTATCGGGAATCAACCTAGCACTATAAGTATTAGCTAAAATTTTATCATTCAATTTCATATTTGTTGGCTGAACACAAGAAAGTATACAATTTATGTATACTTTTGTGGACATTTCCATATTAAAATGGACCTGGTATTAAGTCTGCAAAGGTCTATTCTGCCCTCGAGCCAAAAATAGCTGTCCAAGTCATGTCCCATAAATTTTGTGGTTTTCACTGAAATGCATACTTAATAATCTCATCTTCAATGGTCAGTTTATTTTTCTCAACAAATAATTCCAAACTGAGAAAATGCCTGCATTGACGAACCCACATATTAAGAAACCATAGTCGATATAACTCTACCAAGTAAGTCAAAATTACCTCGTTTTTGAAAACGTCACTTTTAAAAATGTTGGTTCAGTTTTAGCAATAAACGAAAAACTGCTGAAGATATTTCAACAAATGAGGTATCGTTTTAAAGTTCAAGGTCTGCGAAATACAAAATGGTAAAAAATTTCATTTTACAATTTTTCGACTTAATGCCCACTTTGCTGTGGCATCTCACATATGGCTGTATTCCTCACAAAATCCAAAAAGTCTGGTTTACGAGAAGTCCATAGGATGGAGCGTGGAGCAGTAAGAGCGAGATAGTGAGTTATATGTCATGAGTCATGACTGTTATCTCACACAAGGAATGTACAAGGCACCACCTCAAGAATGTTGATAACACCGTTCTCTCCGGCTACAAGTTGATACCTCCATCTGGATAACGTCTGCCCATATAGTCTCCCTCTGTCTCCGTAAATTGTTCTGTAGGTTTGGGGGTGAAAACAAACCCTTGGAATTTCTTATTTTTTACTCCAGTGTTATTCGCCTTTGCAATGGTGACTGTCCTTATGTGAAATATGGGACTGTAATACTGTCCGGCCTATACTGTTACTTACCACTGCCGTCTATATATTAATACGCCAACTTTGGGGGTTGTCTGGCCATATCTCCTCCCAGGTGCGAAGGCTCACTCACCTCTTTCTAAGTTCATTCGCTTCCGTTGATCTTGGCCTCTGATCTACAGTTTAGAGTTGCTGACTTGTGTTTGTTTCTCACCCTATTGTAGATGTATTGATTGATGAACCACTCTCAAGATGGAGCCACTGTTGTGTTATGTTTATTGGTGTAAGGCAGTTTGCTATAATAGTTTATTTTTAGCGCTCTTGTAGTCTATGTGCCTCAGAACAAGATTTATAATCTGGGGGTTCACCTCTATTTAAATAACAGTTAATATTATTGCCCAGCAAGAATAACAAATTTTCAAAGTTAATAAAATAATTAAAAATATTATCACCTGTTTGTTGCAGAACAACTTATTATCCAGCGAGATGCTCTCATCAGCGAGATACAGTGTATCAAACAACAGTACGCAGATGCAGAGGAACAGTTGCTCGCCAAACACCAGATGGCGCTCAAGGCGCTGGACGAACAGTTGCACTCCACCCACCAGGCGGAGTTGGAGCAAGGTCAGAGTTCAACCTGTGTTATACTATCTGCCATGGTAGGGCGTTTGATATTAATCTCATGTAACTTTGAGATTGTTATTTAATAATTTACCCCATACAGATAATTTATTAGTATTCCAGTGACTATATACAAAATTGCAAAATAATGCTTTTTTCAAATAAAAATCCATATAGATACAAATTGCAAACATAAAAAATAATAGAGGACTATTATAAAAAAAAACGGGTGTAACATCCCTATTGGAGACAACAATCGCAGGTATATGGGTATTCCATTATCGCAACATATTTAATTGTTATTAAATTTCAGCGATAACTAATAATGTATTATTGTGGTTAATTATTAATTAATATTTTTCTGACTTGCTTATCCAATATTTATATTCTTATTTTCAATGCAACTCCCAATATATATATATATATATTATATATTCTCTTGTTCAGTTTTGTATAAGTTTTTGCTATTCTTACTATTTATTATTATATTTATTTTTTTGAAATTTAGTTGATAGTTGTAAACACTGCTGAACAAAGTTTTACATTGGTGTTGTGTCTAAATAAAGTTGTTATTATTCTATTATTAAATACAAGATCAAATGTAAGTACTGCATGGCTAATTGCTGATGATGTCCTGTAGTTGAGCTGACGACATGACCTGTAGTTGAGCTGACGACGTGTCCTGTAGTTGAGCTGACGACGTGTCCTGTAGTTGAGCTGACGACGTGTCCTGTAGTTGAGCTGACGACGTGTCCTGTAGTTGAGCTGACGACGTGTCCTGTAGTTGAGCTGACGGCGTGTCCTGTAGTTGAGCTGACGGCGTGTCCTAGTTGAGCTGACGGCGTGTCCTGTAGTTGAGCTGACGGCTTGTCCTAGTTGAGCTGACGGCGTGTCCTGTAGTTGAGCTGACGGCGTGTCCTGTAGTTGAGCTGACGGCGTGTCCTGTAGTTGAGCTGACGGCGTGTCCTGTAGTTGAGCTGACGGCGTGTCCCAGTTGAGCTGACGGCGTGTCCTGTAGTTGAGCTGACGGCGTGTCCTAGTTGAGCTGACGGCGTGTCCTGTAGTTGAGCTGACGGCGTGTCCTGTAGTTGAGCTGACGGCGTGTCCTAGTTGAGCTGACGGCGTGTCCTGTAGTTGAGCTGACGGCGTGTCCTGTAGTTGAGCTGACGGCGTGTCCTAGTTGAGCTGACGGCGTGACCTGTAGTTGAGCTGACGGCGTGTCCTAGTTGAGCTGACGGCGTGTCCTGTAGTTGAGCTGACGGCGTGTCCTAGTTGAGCTGACGGCGTGTCCTGTAGTTGAGCTGACGGCGTGTCCTGTAGTTGAGCTGACGGCGTGTCCTAGTTGAGCTGACGGCGTGTCCTGTAGTTGAGCTGACGGCGTGTCCTGTAGTTGAGCTGACGGCGTGTCCTAGTTGAGCTGACGACGTGTCCTGTAGTTGAGCTGACGACGTGTCCTGTAGTTGAGCTGATGACGTGTCCTGTAGTTGAGCTGCGCCACAGAGACTCGGAGGTGACCTTGAGGGACGCTGGGAAGCAGCGGTTGAAGGAAGAGCAGCAGAGACACAAGGAGCACTTGAGCTCCTGTGAGCAGAAGCACAGACAACATGTCCAGCGTCTCACACACGAGCACATGCAGACCATCACAGGTTGGTCTTTTCTTTGTTCCCTTGTGGGAAAGATCACTCGGTAGCTTGGCAATGATCGTCCATTCTTGGCTGGCCACGACTGCCCTTCTAAGATTTCTTCTTGCACTGTCTTTCCATCTTTGTTTTATTGTCTTTCCATCTCAATTTTACTGTCTTTCCATCTCAGTTTTACAGTCTTTCCAGCTAAGTTTTACTGTCTTTCCATCTCAGTTTCACTGTCTTTCCATCTCAGTTTTACTGTCTTTCCATCTCAGTTTTACTGTCTTTCCATCTCTGTTTTACTGTTTTTCCATCTCGGTTTTACTGTCTTTCCATCTCAGTTTTACTTTCTTTTCATCTTAGTTTTACTGTCTTTTCTTCTCAGTTTTACTGTCTTTCCATCTCAGTTTTACTGTCTTTCCATCTCAGTTTTACAGTCTTTCCATCTCAGTTTCACTGTCTTTCCATCTCAGTTTTACTGTCTTTCCATCTCAGTTTTACTGTCTTTCCATCTCTGTTTTACTGTTTTTCCATCTCGGTTTTACTGTCTTTCCATCTCAGTTTTACTTTCTTTTCATCTTAGTTTTACTGTCTTTCCTTCTCAGTTTTACTGTCTTTCCATCTCTGTTTTACTGTCTTTCCATCTCAGTTTTACTCTCTTTCCATCTCAGTTTTACTGTCTTTCCATCTCTGTTTTACTGTCTTTCCATCTCAGTTTTACTGTCATTCCATCCCAGTTTTACTGTCTTTCCATCTCAGTTTTACTGTCTTTCCATCTCAGTTTTACTGTCTTTCCATCTCAGTTTTACTGTCTTTCCATCTCTGTTTTACTGTCTTTCCATCTCAGTCTTACTGTCTTTCCATCTCAGTCTTACTGTCTTTCCATCTCTGTTTTACTGTTTTCCATCTCTGTTTTACTGTCTTTCCATCTCAGTTTTACTGTCTTTCCATCTCTGTTTTACTGTCTTTCCATCCCAGTTTTACTGTCTTTCCATCTCAGTTTTACTGTCTTTCCATCTCAGTTTTACTGTCTTTCCATCTCTGTTTTACTGTCTTTCCATCCCAGTTTTACTATCTTTCCATCTCAGTTTTACTGTCTTTCCATCCCAGTATTACTGTCTTTCCATCTCAGTCTTACTGTCTTTCCATCTCTGTTTTACTGTCTTTCCATCTCAGTTTTATGTCTTTCCTTCTTAGTTTTACTGTCTTTCCATCTCAGTTTTACTGTCTTTCCATTCCAGTTTTACTGTCTTTCCATCTCAGTTTTACTGTCTTTCCATCTTAGTTTTACTGTCTTTCCATCTCTGTTTCACTGTCTTTCCATCTCAGTTTTACTGTCTTTCCATCTCAGTTTTACTGTCTTTCCATATCAGTTTTACTGTCTTTCCATCCCAGTTTTACTATCTTTCCATCTCAGTTTTACTGTCTTTCCATCCCAGTATTACTGTCTTTCCATCTCAGTCTTACTGTCTTTCCATCTCTGTTTTACTGTCTTTCCATCTCAGTTTTACTGTCTTTCCTTCTTAGTTTTACTGTCTTTCCATCTCAGTTTTACTGTCTTTCCATTCCAGTTTTACTGTCTTTCCTTGTTAGTTTTACTGTCTTTCCATCTCAGTTTTACTGTCTTTCCATTCCAGTTTTACTGTCTTTCCATCTCAGTTTTACTGTCTTTCCATCTTAGTTTTACTGTCTTTCCATCTCTGTTTCACTGTCTTTCCATCTCAGTTTTACTGTCTTTCCATCTCAGTTTTACTGTCTTTCCATCTCAGTTTTACTGTCTTTCCATCTCTGTTTTACTGTCTTTCCATCTCGGTTTTACTGTCTTTCCATCTCGGTTTTACTTTCTTTTCATCTCTGTTTTACTGTCTTTCCATCTCAGTTTTACTGTCTTTCTTTCTCAGTTTTACTGTCTTTCCATATCTGTTTTACTGTCTTTCCATCTCAGTTTTACTGTCTTTCCTTCTCAGTTTTACTGTCTTTCCATCTCTGTTTTACTGTTTTTCCATCTCTGTTTTACTGTCTTTCCATCTCAGTTTTATTGTCTTTCCTTCTCAGTTTTACTGTCTTTCCATCTCAGTTTTACTGTCTTTCCATCTCTGTTTTACTGTCTTTCCATCTCAGTTTTACTGTCTATCCATCTCTGTTTTACTGTTTTTCCATCTCTGTTTTACTGTCTTTCCATCTCAGTTTTACTGTCTTTCCTTCTCAGTTTTACTGTCTTTCCATATCTGTTTTACTGTCTTTCCATCTCAGTTTTACTGTCTTTCCATCTTAGTTTTACTGTCTTTCCATCTCTGTTTTACTGTCTTTCCATCTCAGTTTTACCTTCTTTTCATCTTAGTTTTACTGTCTTTCCATCTCAGTTTTAATGTCTTTCCATCTCAGTTTTACTGTCTTTCCATCTCTGTTTTACTGTCTTTCCATCTCAGTTTTACTGTCTTTCAATCTTAGTTTTACTGTCTTTCCATCTTAGTTTTACTGTCTTTTCAACTACCACCTCTGGCTGGCAAGGAAGATCATAATTAACCCATTTAAAATAAGTTTGTATTCCTCCCAAAAATCCACGTTCACATTGGATACTTTAAATCTACAAGTCTACAGTGTCATTATTTAAAATATAAAATCAAATAAACCTTATTTATTCTGTCATCATAACAGCCACAATGTGTTTTAATGTTCCATTCAGTTTTTGTTTGACCTTACCGAGATGCCAGAAGAATTAACATAAACAGTCGGTGAGATGGGAACACATAAACTTGGCTTGATCACTTAACAGAAAAAGTGTTCTTTTATGTAGAAGAAGTGCTCTATAAAATGTTTTCTGTCCACTTAATTGGTGACTAGTCTCTGACTGTAACAGTTTAATTAATAAAGCTTTTATTTACGTTTACAGATCTCAGAAACGAACACACCATCAAGTTAGAAGAAATTACAGCAAGATTTCAGGATATAAAATGTTCATTATCGGTAAGTTTGCTGTTTTGTCGACCTGAGAAATCACTGTGTCTGGCGAAGGTTCAAGTTTTGTATTTGTAGCAAAGGGTGATCTAACGAAGGGTGGTCTAACGAAGGATGGTCTAATAAAGGGTGATAAATAAATAAATAAATAAATATACTTATATAGCGCCAACTCTAGTTAGAAACTATTCAAGGCGCTTTACATGTAAAATAGTAATAAATCAAAACAGTAATTAATTAAGTTTAAAAAAAATATATCAAAAATATAAAATAAAAATGTATATATATATTTAAATATTAGTATTATCGTGTCATATAAACAAAATGTAATTGATAAAAGCTTAATGCCAAGTCTAAAAGTCATAGTAGCAGTAAAAATATTGATTAAAAGAAAATGTTTAAAAGTTTAAAGTGATCTAACAAAGGGTGGTCTAATGAAAGGTGATTTAACAAAGGGTGGTCTAATGAAGGGTGGTCTAACAAAGGATGGTCTACTGAAGGGTGGTGTATCGAAGGGTGCTCTAACGAAGGGTGCTCTAATGAAGGGTGGTCTAACGAAGGGTGATCTACTGAAGGGTGGTCTAACAAAGGTTGGTCTAACAAAGGTTGGTCTAACAAAGAGTGGTCTAATGAAGGGTGATCTAACAAAGGGTGCTCTAGCGAAGGATGATCTACGGAAGGGTGGTCTAACAAAGGGTGGTCTAATGAAGGATGGTCTAATGAAGGTGGTCTAATGAAGGGTGGTCTAATGAAGGGTGGTCTAACGAAGGGTGGTCTAATGAAGGGTGGTCTAATGAAGGGTGATCTAACGAAGGGTGCTCTAGCGAAGGATGATCTACTGAAGGGTGGTCTAACAAAGGGTGGTCTAATGAAGGATGGTCTAATGAAGGGTGGTCTAATGAAGGATGGTCTAATGAAGGGTGGTCTAACAAAGGGTGGTCTAATGAAGGATGGTCTAATGAAGGGTGGTCTAATGAAGGTGCTCTAGCAAAGGGTGCTCTAATGAAGGGCAGTCTAACGAAGGGTGTCTAATGAAGGGTGTGTTGCAGGAGAAAGTTGAGTGCCTCAAGAGTGAATGTGACGGTCTGAGACGCAGTCAGCAGGTGAACATGGAACACTTTGAGAAGCAGTCGGACCTCAAGGTGTGTGGTAGCAATAGCAGTAGTAACCTTCTTTAGCACCTGTGCCCTCACAAACCTGAGCTTAAAGACAGAACAAACCAATCATTAGAAACTGTCATGAGCAGGGACATGCAAAAGTCATCATTAGACCAAGGGACTGCTGATGATTTAGGTTGGAATACAATTTCAAACAAATGTTTTTTAGTTTTTAAGAAAGGTAGCAGGAATTTCAGATTATTTCAAAGTAATGAGGAGGTCAGATTATGTGCGCAGGTTCAGAGAAAGCTTGCTTGCCTATGTTAATCTTTGTTTACAGAAGTATGTATTGGTCATAGTTGCTGTGCCTGGTTTGTTTCTCCCTGGGTGGGTGGAAGCTAGTAGGCATATGTTTGTTCCAATCACTGGTTGTGAGCAGGAGTTTAGCCAGAGACCTGTCTGCCTGTCTTTAAGACTGACAGATGACTGACCAAGACGGATGGAATTTAGAGAGGGCCAGCTGGCCACTAGATAAACTAATAGTTCCAGATCTAGGGACCCTCAGTAATTACTCATTGGCAAAATTAAAGCTATTTTTATCCATGAGGCTTACTTTTGATTAATTCATGACTGGTAAAAAATAACTTCTGGCTAAGGGCCTGGTTGTCAGTAGTAGTGTGTGTGCAGTGACATATGTCCCGTGTCACTGACCAGTGTCACTGTCCTGTGTCACCAGGCGAGACATGCCGTGGACCGCTGTAAGTACATGAGGGATGAGATTGACAGTCTCAAGTGTGTCCTTGAACTGCGCAACGACGAGGTGCAGGGACTTAGGCTACAGAAGGGGAAACTTCAAAAACAGGCAAGTACCCAGCTCAGGTACCCATCCACAAATACCCACTCCCAAGTAGCCATTCTTGAGAAAGTTGTATCACAGGTCATGCCTTAAAATTATAAGTAAAAAAATAATAGTAGTAACGATACGCAAAAAAAATCAGTTTACCAACTTGAAAAAACACATGCATTGAGTAAAATTAGTAAACAATAATAAATGAAAGTATGCAGTTGACTAATCCAATAATTAAACATAATAAGTTGTGTGGTGTAAATCAATATGGAAATATTTTACAAACAGTGGCTTTTTCGACTATTCTCGACTTCACAAAAGGCTGTATATGACAGAACATGTGCATTGAATAAGAGATTTTACATGACATGATTAACAGCAAACATGTTGCTTTGGCTGCTGTTTGTGATTGAGATGTTGTGTGTTCAGTTGGAAGAGCTTCCTGTGGCCCAAGAGAAGATACTGTCACTGCTGCAGAAGGTGGAGAACCTGGAGGCCATCATCAACATTAGAGACAGCAATGAGAAGTGAGTGGATGGTGGCGCCGCCTGGTGAATGCATCAACACTAATACTCCATATTGGATTTGACGTATCAATTTGGTCCAGTGGCTGTGTGAATGTACTGTAATACCACTGTGTTATCATACCATGATATTGCTCTGTGATTGTGCTGTGATATTGCTCTGTGTTTGAAAGATGAAATTGCTCTGATCATACAGATTATGCTATTGATTTTACCATGATATCACTCTAAGTCTAAGATCGTTCCATGATATTGCTATTTGATCGTACCATGATATTGCTCTGTGATCTCTGAAATGATTACAACAGTGTTTTCTATGACCTATTCTTACCGTTATTTTTAGTACATGATTTCCTTGTGTGTGAATGTCTTTGTGCGCGTGCTCATGCATATTTGACGTTCTTTAATATCGCCTTTACATTTGTTTTAAGTTCTTCCAATAGTCACATGAATTTCCCCCCAGGGACAGTAAAGTACTGTCATTATCCATACAGTCATTTTGTTGTATCTTACAGACAACTGGCCGAGCGCCACCAGATGTTGCTACGACGATATGACCGCGAGTCAAAGGCAAACAAGCGCCTATCGATGAACAACGAGGAACTGACCTGGCGTCTGAGTCAGACAGACATCCTCTCTCCGGTGAACATCACACGCTCCTATAGCTGCTCGGAATCATCCCGCGATGCCCTCACCACTTCCGCTAAGCGACATAGTTCTCCTCCCCAGGGGGCAGCACATTCTCCACCATCGGCGGCATCGGGGGTTGTCCGGCGAAAGAAGCGATCAACAGAAATGGAGAGTCTGAGGCGGTCAGGCACTTATGAGTTGCTTAATCAGCAGTTGGACGAAGGTCTAAGGATGGACACTGCGGGAGGAGGGGACAGTGCCAGTCAGGGGAATGCGGACAAGCGGGGAAGTATGAGACAGACGAATGTGTGAGGGACGCGCAGTGGATGTGAGACACGCAGAATGACGATTAGGGGAGGATCTCGTAAGTCGCAAAGTTGAAAAACACGTTAGCTTGGCACTGGTTTAAAAGTCTGTTCCTAGTTTTTAATTGATTAATATAATGTTCTTAAAATTATACTAACCATGTTGAAGGCATACTACCCACCAAATTGTGTTCAGTAAGCCTGTAACAACGGTCGCAATTTGGAAAGTTCAACCCCTGAGCATGTTTAAATAGAAAACAAAACATCCAGTTTCAAAACAAGTTTTATTGGCAATAAGGCCAAACTAGCTGAGTTAACTGCAGTATCCTTTGATGTTCAGTGATGTCCCATTTTCCCACATTAAACGCAGCAGACTTATTGTTGCAAATTACTACGCCCGCCAATTCCGGGTAGACGAACAAACTGTCGCCCACCAATATGTGATGTGGGATTTGTGAATTTTACAATCTGATATGGCTGTTGGAGTCAATATGAATTTATATGTTTCACTCACTAGGTGGCACCACTACAGCAATTTATTTCCCCCTGTGATACGTGGTGACGACTAAGCCCCCCGTGTAATGTGTCATGTGTTTTGGGACTTTGCGAACTTATCCGATCTTTCCCTAAATGTGGACGATTGTATGATAGGAACTGGGAAAGATCAACGAGCGAAACGTTGGTTTTGTCTCGTCTTTCGAGCAGATTGTGTTCTGAGCAGATGCTCGTGATACTACGATGTGCCATCTGAATATATTATGTTGTAATCGGTTCTGACTTAAAGGCAGCAGGCGATAAGTGTCGTCATTTAGAGACCAGAATGTGGAGTAATTCGTTGTTTGTAATTTAAGTGCTGCATGTAAAGTGTTGTATGTTGTAATAATGTTTACTCTTGTTGTAAGCATCCATCTTGTAAATATCTTATTTAGACATTGGCTATAAGTATGTAATTTGTCACTTTGTCAGACCTCGTGCAGGAAGGCTGTCAGTCAGTAGAGGGTGCTAGTGCTGTTTGATACACTGTAGGTTCCAGTGATGTACATATATACGCATGCTAGGTGGAAGAGGTATACAGTGGCTCCACCACTTGAGACGTCCTCGAACTGCCTACCTGGGACCATGTCAATTATATAACGAGCTCATAAAGAAACTCATCATTAAACAGAATCCATTGTTAAATTTAAAGAACATTTTCAACTGGACACTATTTCCGTGACACACCTGTGAATGTGTCCCAGTGGCGCACCCTGTTGTTGACAATTTGCAATGCATTAGATCATTGTTAAAGAGCGAAATCTAATTTAAAGAGCAAAAGTGGGTTTATGAGCTTCTAAGAATGTTATTGAAACGGTCCCAGGATTGATCACATGTCACTGTCTGGTCACAACTCTGTGTTTGCTGATGGCGCACCTATTGGCCAAAGTAGGCATCATTTCTTTGGACCAATTTTAAGATGTCATATTTCATGGTTATTAGTATGCGAGATTTGTAAATTGCGTAGCTGCGTTTGTTCGGGTGTTTGGTTTCATATCACGGTTCACAAAAGCAATGTTAATATGTGTCTGATGTTGGTCAGTGTAGGATTGTCCTTGCATTTAGCAACCTGCCACACTTTGTACCGGTCGTATTTGCATATACGTGGTAAAGTAGCAACCTCGAGGCTGTTTTACTGAGACAATGAGCTCAGTCAGTTTAAATATCTTGCAAATGATTTTTTCCTTTTTGACACTGCTAATAAAATTACTGAAAAGTGTTATTTTAGAAATATTTTTCTTGCTGTATATTGGGCGCAGAAGGACGTGAGGGTAACAGCTGACTTGATATCCAATGATGACTCTTTATTATGTACAGTCATGTAAGCAGAAGTGAGTATATGTTATGTAGCGGTATATATTATCATCTGTGTATCATTATTTGCCTGACATAATTCACCTTCCAACTTAATTCAAACCAAATATATATGTCAACATTGCATGTTGAACAGTAAGTTTGATATATATAAACAGAGAGTGGTAAGATTCCATTTTTAAAACATGGTTCATTGTAATGCAGTTTTCTATATAACATGATTTGACGATATAAAGGTGATCCAACATTTAAATCATACAGTTCATGTAATGTGCGCCACAAGTGGATGCTTGTCATATATTTGCCTCGTGCAAGTTAATACTGTACACAGAGGGGACAGTGGAACCTCACAAAAGCGAACTAAACAGCGAGGTGACCTTATTAGCAAAACTAATTTCCTATACTTTGCTGTTACGAAAATAATTTGGGACTGTCCTAAGGTGACCTTAATTGCGAGGTGGCTGTATTACTGAGGTGGCCGTAAAGTGGTTCGACTGTATATTTCTTGATTGAGTTAATTAAGTCTGGTTGATCATCTCGGTTGTATCGATGGGAAGTTGAGTGGGAATCATCTGACCCTGAGAGATGAAAAACAAACCCAGAACTGACACATTAATGAAATGGCCTCCAGCCGCAACACTTGAGCATCACAAGGTGCTTCTGTAGTTGACACCTGGGCTTAATGCCATCTCGGGATGTCTCGGTAATCTAACGAACTCCCTAAGGCCAACTCGGCGCACCAGTGGCAGAGTGCAGCAGTAGACTTCTTTGTTGAATGTCAGGAATTGTGTTTCAACATCACAAGTGTCCGTGGTACGCTAGGCTTAATTGTATTGATCTACCTGGAGTATATACGATGACTTGTTTAGACTGATGTTTAGAACAGGTGGTTTCAACTGGAACTACCTCTAAAACTTGTACAAACCCAACCAATCTATGTAGATTGTTTTGCGTGACACAGTTATCGGTGAAAACCTCTGGTGTTTCATTGTTATTTTTATATTTTATCGTTCACTGTTTACATTTGATAATGTTGCCATAATTTGAACACACTATTTATTCTTCATGCTTCGCTGTTCGATGCGTCTTTGTTCTGCTCTACAGCAATTAGCAAAGTGAAAAAATAAAAATCTGTCTACAGTATTCTTTGTGCCTTTTGTGCAGCTGCGATGAACAACTGTTTATAGAGCTCGTGCTGTCAATACACTGTTCATAGAGCTCGTGCTGTCAATACACTGTTCATAGAGCTCGTGCTGTCAATACACTGTTCATAGAGCTCGTGCTGTCAATACACTGTTCATAGAGCTCGTGCTGTCAATACACTGTTCATAGAGCTAGTGCTGTCAATACACTGTTCATAGAGCTAGTGCTGTCAATACACTGTTCATAGAGCTCGTGCTGTCAATACACTGTTCATAGAGCTCGTGCTGTCAATACACTGTTCATAGAGCTCGTGCTGTCAATACACTGTTCATAGGCTCGTGCTGTCAATACACTGTTCGTTATGGCTTCAGACCACAGGCCATGCCAACAAATCAAATCAGACTGTTTCCTCCCAAAACACTTAAATTTCACAAACACAAAATTAATAGTTTTTCGAAACACATCTGGGCCGTCAGTATATTATAATAGATTAAGTTTATTCTGTATAGCATGACTTTACGGCCTCAACGGAAGGACCAGCTCCCTTTAACTCGAAGAGACGTATGTTGCAAGAGAGTCAGCAGCCGTTCCGTGTCTGTCTGGCGCACAACAGTCTAAATATAGGGTGCGTTAACTAAGAACGAGAGAATGCTTATTAGCCTCAATTCGATCATTTGGTCACGCGAATTCACACAGTTGCAACTCATGAATCTTGATCCGAGAGCGTCAAGTGTCAAATAACCACGTCCATTAGAGAGCAGTCTGTTGACTATGTGGTCCTGACGTGTCTGTCATAAGACGATAACAAGTGGGTGTTATATTAGCTTGGATAGGAGGCAACTAATGGCGTCGCTATGATGGAATTATTACTAAATCAAACAGACAAGATCTGTTGGTATTACACGCGAAATAGGTCAGTGCGTCGTACAGAATAAGTGTACGCAGAAACGTTGCTAAGCTAGCGTCGCTTTTTGTTCGATGTGTGTTTGTGTGTGGTGTGTGTGGGTGTGTGGTGTGTGTGCGTGTGTGTGCGCGTGTATGTGTGCGTTTGTGTGTATAAGTATCATAACCATTATTATGCATGCGATGTTTTTTATCCCCATTTCTCGCTGTAATTACACCGCACTGAAACATATATATACAAGCGTGCCATTCAGGATATTTCTTCTTGTAATTAATTATTATTATGGAGGCATCTCAAAACGTGAGTACTCCACCACGGTGATATAGATTATGCACAACGTACACAAGCACGCATGCACGTACACACACGCGCGCACGCGTACAAACACACACACACACACACAGTGTTAGCTGACAGTGATTGGACAAGCAATGAAGACGAGATGTTGAGAAAAACAAATAGTGGTCTTGTAAGCGAAAGTGTCGAGCGTGTTGGAAATTACACAGTAAAATGTGCACGATTCTCGCAACTAGTAGTGCATTAGATGTTAATATGAAAGACGGATTACCTGCGGGATTTCACATACGCTCGAACAAGCAGATTAGTGTTGTTCCTTGCGCGTTGGTTAATTAAGAATAATCCTTTCCCGATCCACTGGGCCAATAAAGCTGAGACGGAAATCCTGTTTCCTTGGCGAAAGAGCGAGATATTCGTTTATACAGTTGGCGTGATGGGAAGCGGCACCCAGCGTCTAGTTAGCAGCAAATAGCGAGTTGCGAAGCCTGGGTCTACGACCCTGAAACCTGATCAACAAACAGCTCTCTCCAAGTGTGTAGTAGGTAGTAAAAAGTGTACTTTCACGATGCTAACCATGCCACGTTTACAGCGTGATTTTCAGTAGGCACTCAGAAATACAGAGTCCTACACCCACCTTGATAACACTTAGATAACATTATATACATGTATAACAAGTTGACGTATGGCATATTTGAGAAGCCGTAATAGAACTTTCTGTCCATCAAGGCTGACATTTTTACAACTTGCGTGCGTGTGTGTATATACACAGGTGGACATATCGCATAGTAAATGTAGCATGGCTGAATGCTTCCCGGAGAAGTAGAGATGGTGTTTAAGTAAATAGGTCTGCCTAGGTATGAGTGGTAAATGCTTTGAACATCATTTAACTGCACTATATCAGAATGCACCTTTACGTTTTCCCGACTACACGAGAATTCACATTGACGGAAGCGCGCATAGTAGTATTTCTCTTCCATTGGGTGGTTAGCCATTCAGCATGGGCGACTCTGTGGAGATCAAAATTCTATAATGGTGATAATTGTTGTCCCTGGTTTGTTGCTCGTTAGATGGGAGTAACTGTGTGTTCTTTATTATTCATTCTCGTGCTTGTTAAGCACACGCGCCATCACGCAGAGTTAGTTCGTCATTGTATTTCACTTTCATGTTAGTATCCTTTCAGCTACTTCCTGGTTTGCCTACGCAAATGTATTTCTCATTTTGGTCCGGAGGAAATCAAATTGATATTTGTGTTCGCCGGTGAATGTCCTTCGCACGTAGCCGTCATTCTTCAAGGATTTCCAATCGACATTGTGTGCAGGTATTTTGAGGCTCGATCTAATGGCGGCTGGTGGTATTCTGAGATCTGAGACAACTGATTTAACATTTAAGGCTATATACGGCTGTATCTCTGACGCTGTTGATCCATTTTCTCTTAGCACGAATACAATCGATTCGTGCTTTCCTCTGTAATTGGAATGGCCAGTATTTCTGTTGTCGTGTTTTGAATTATGTATTTGCAGACACTATGCGTTCTCCTGTATAGCGTCTACCAGTTATTACTCTTTATGTTGGTATCATTGTTAGCCGATACATGGCTTGTGGTTTTCGCAGAGCACGCACCAATGCAGGATGGGTCTGTTCAAGTCTGCCTTGTGTGGACATTTATTGGCACATTCCATAACATGAATGGCAGATTCTACACATCTGTGCTGCCTGTGCAAGCTCCGGGGAACCAAGAAGAAGAGCGCTATCAGTGTTCCATGCGTGTTTCCGCTGCGACACTACAACTGCCTTCAATTGCAAAGGCAAGAAATCAGCATGCAAGGCAAGAATCTGCAACTCAGGCACTTCCAGGCCAAGTCTACCTTTGCCCAACCTGCTCCAGAGCCTGCAAATCCAGGATAGGCATCTACAGCCACCAGAAGGCGTGCCGCCGTCCCCATGGGGCAAACATCTTTCCATGGGTCTTCGCAAGCGACGAATCTGCCACCATCATTATTGTATTCAAATGTTAAATGACGACCGTTTGGGAAATAGGAATCCTCACCACAAGGCTTCTTACTATACCTCCCATTAAACTTATTATCTTCCCTAAAGTCACCCAACCTCCTTACAGTAACGTTATTTGCTTCGATAATCGTCCTGTCTCCCTCTTTGCTCCAACACTTCTTCGGGCCCAGTTTTTCTCATAGATTGCCAGTCTCGATCTATAATGGTTGCTCTCGAATCCGGCTGTTAAAACGTTTGACTGTAGGTCTACCGTCTCGCATAAACGTCGTGAGCAACATTCCATTGGATTGGCACCCTTCTAGGGCCCTACCACAGTTCCTTTTAACAAAATGTTATTTTAGTCTTGAATGTTGCGACTCTCCGATCTTGTCCTGCAAATCTTCATGCAGCACGAGCCGGAGGTTCCGGGTGGAAGTGCAGTCCACATCTAACAGGCGCAATAAAACACGTCCATACACTTTGACGTCGTATGCATACAAATGAGACAAAATGTCGTGCAGAAACAATGCACGTCACGTGATAAGAGTCTCGGTATAGTGCGACGTTTTATGTCGCTATGCAGTAATAATAGAAAATAATAATAACACAATCATAATGATAATAATAAAGTATAACTACCGTTGTGCCTAATTAACCGGAAACCACTTTATATTCTTACATCGCGTTGTAACCCATGCGTGTTTTCCGCTATTAACGTCATATAATATCTTCCTAACAATAGTATTTTGTGTTGAACGTCCTGCTGACTAGCTCCACCACCACGGTGAACAGCTATGGACTAAGTGCACGAACATCGTTGTGGAAAGGGGGTAGCTCGTGGATGCAGTCCTCATATCATGTCAGTGTGGTTATACTTCAACGGGACAACGAAATGATATGAAAATACCTGATCTGGTCGTAAACATTTTAGATTTCTGATAACGTTTAAAACGAATTTGCTACGAAGTGTTAGTGTGGCACAGCGGCTCCCACCGGCATTTGATAGGACAATATTATAATAAAAAATTGACGTTGATCTTCTCTTTCCATCGTGAATGTGGCACCTGAGGTCTCTAGGTGAATGTGTGTGCGTGTGTGCGTGTGTGCGTGTGTGCGTGTGTGCGTGTGTGCGTGTGTGCGTGTGTGCGTGTGTGCGTGTGTGCGTGTGTGCGTGTGTGCGTGTGTGCGTGTGCGTCTGTGTGTGTATGTGTGCACGTGCGTGCATGTGGTTCGTGCGTGTGCATCCGTGCATGTGTGTGTGGCGCGCGCGGGCGCGCGCATGTGTGTGGTGGCGTACGCATGTGTGTGTCACATTACACACATTCTGGTTTATTTGAGAACCAATTGTCCTAAAAAGGTAAGTTCTTAATTAGTGCAGTATCCAGTCCTCAGGACTGCTTAAAGCGCTTTACAATTTATCCCCTGGCAGACATGTTCAATCGAATACCATCTCGATTTTTCTGGAAAGTATTCAGCCACGTTGCAATTAATGCGCGAAGTCTTCGTACACAAATATCCACCACTGCCTATAGCCAGGTACTCATTCATACAGCTGAGTGAACTGGAGCAACGTGATATATATATATATATATAATTATATATCACACAACATTTAAAATATTTCGTAAATTATTCGTCTTACATAACTATGTTATAGGCTAGTAATATTATGTTGTACATCATCAAGATGCCATTCATTCTACATCGAAGCCTATATTTTCGATAACAAATATATCTTTAATCCGCTTACTCAGGCACATAATACTGTCAGTAGCGTTGTCTGTCTTCTTGTTATCACCAGTGTGAAGTAAATTAGCCGAATATCCTTCAAACACTGTCGCAATCGTGTGATCTAACTGTCTCCTTCCGTTATCTTTTGTTACGTTTTGTAGGGGTGTCATCTTTCTATGTCGCTTAATTTTGACAATTTGTTTGCGCTCAACAATCAAGTTTAATCAGTATTTTCATTTATTATTTTATGCTATGCCCGCTTCTGTAA